>CM055277.1:47367268-47393976 GCA_029237695.1 Conchocele bisecta
AGGTAACAAACTAATTTGATAGCAAAAGTTCGTCGGCAGCAAAACGTGGAACAGATTTATAACGGAATAGATATGTAGACAATAGAAATGCATGCCCGTAGCCAGGGGGGTCGGAGCGGTCGGAAGACCCCCCCCCCCCCCCCCCCCCCGCCCAGCCTCGATGTCCACTTTGTTAGCCTCGAGGTCCACGTTTTTATAACCCCCCTATATACCTCGGGCCCATTGGACTTCGAAACGACCCCCCCCCCCCTTCAAACAGGTCTGGCTACGGGCCTGAAATGCATAATCACAGTAAAATGTTGCCATAGGCGTCGCCAGGGGGGCTTCGGGGGGTGCGAACGAATCCCCTTTTCAGTTTTAACTTTTGGATGCAAATATGACTATTGGTAAGGAAAGTACATACTACGTCTCTGCTATTGGATATAGACTCTTTTCTATTTCAGGAATACATGTTGAATATGTATGATCGCGATGTCAACTAGTCTAGAATCGGCTTCGCCCTCCAATTTAACTCCAGTCTCTGTGGCTGTTGAGAGATTGTGGCGAAAAATAAGCGCCTGCATTATAGGCACACACTAAAACGCAGACGCTATTGCAGACACTATGTAACATAATATTATAGTGATTGCAGACAAAAGCAATATATGTAGTATCGGAAAACGCAGACACTATATGTATTATATAGCACAGGTTATAAACTGTCTTGTTAAACCCCAGGTGGTCAGTAGGTGTTATAATCACAGTGAGAAAGCGGGCCTACCTGTGGTTTTACTAGGGTATTATATTTTATTTTGACCTGTTTTAGTATGTTAGTATAGATATAGTAATATGATATATTATATATTTCATTTATTTCAGGAGGACTTGGTTAATATATTTTTCATATCACTTTCAGGAGTAGATCAAACAATATATTTCAAAGAGTAAACTTGCAAATTATTATATAAACAAACAAAAACATCCAATTGAACACGTCATGCAGTCACTTTCATTAAGAATTAAGTTTACCAAACAAATTATTTCAAAGAATAAACTTGCAAATTATGGGGTGCCCAAATTTTATGTATAACACTTTGATGTGACAAAATAATCAATTAATCTTGATTGTCCCATAATTGAATGATTAAAGCAACCAATTGATTAACATAGTTATCACTAATGGATGTAATATTTCACTACAATTATGACCATGAAACATCTTAGTTTTGATGTAGTTGTAGACGTTTAACAAACAAACACACTGAGTAATCACTGCAGATATGAGTAGAAAATATACACATATAAAAGCCGTAATAATCCATTGATACAGTGTAATGTAATCATCTCGTTATTGAAAAGTGTACCGGATTACTATTATCTATATTAGTGTTGTAAAATAAAAGGCTGTAGATGATTGGACATAGTCAGACTAATACTTGTCGGAATACCTTCCAGGCGATTACCAAGTGTTTTAATTTCCTGGATATAGTGTGAACCAGTTTCTTCACGAAGAAGTACTTTTTGAAGTTGTTCCCTTTTTCTCGGTGAGTTATAAAATAGTTGATAACATATTTGTGTTTTATATATGTATTATTGAACGTGAACTTAACATTACACGATAAAATATACTGCTTATCTGGAGCGCGAAAGTATTTACCTAGCTTACCTGGAGCGTAACTAACTGTATACACAGTACGTGTGGAAATAAACTGATCAGTGACAATTAGTAAACCATATCACAGATATACGGTACACTCTAGTGTTTTCACACCAGTATCACGACTAACTGAACAATACGTTTAAGTTATATAAGCCATATATGTCTGCAATAAGGTGTCTGCAATGTCGGGTTTCGCTATATAAACCATATGTCTGCATTATCGCAGTTGCGAATAACGCAGACACTATACGTTATATAGTAGAACTCGTTTTTGCTATATAACGTATAGTGTCTGCAATAATGCGTCTGCAATATCGTGTTTCGCTATATAAACCATATGTCTGCATTATCGCAGTTGTGAATAACGCAGACACTATACGTTATATAGTAGAACGATTTATAGCTATATAACGTACTATACGTCTGCAATAATGCGTCTGCAATATCGTGTTTCGCTATATAAATCATATGTCTGCATTATCGCAGTTGAGGAAAACGCAGACACTATACGTTATATAGTAGAACTAGTTTTTGCTATATAACGTATAGTGTCTGCAATAATGCGTCTGCAATATCGGGTTTCGCTATATAAACCATATGTCTGCATTATCGCAGTTGCGAATAACGCAGACACTATACGTTATATAGTAGAACTCGTTTTTGCTATATAACGTATAGTGTCTGCAATAATGCGTCTGCAATATCGGGTTTCTATAAACCATATGTCTGCATTATCGCAGTTGCGAATAACGCAGACACTATACGTTATATAGTAGAACTCGTTTTTGCTATATAACGTATAGTGTCTGCAATAATGCATAATATAGTTAATGATGTATGGTATGGTACAACTACACAAATAAAAGTGATCAGACTGTCTTTATGTGCTGTTATGATTTGTTCAAACCCAAATGAACATTACCATTGTATACTGGTTGTAAGGTCCCTTTTCACCAATCTTGGATGATTATGTGCATATACTCTGCTTTTTTAATTTGCTAGATTGACTTGAGTCATAATGTCCCCTCTATCATCCAATTACCATATAATCTACAACTATACATGCTGTAAGGTCCTTTTACACATGTTATATGTAATTGACACTCCTCGTTCACAAATTTAAATTCTCAGCATAAGGCCCCTTTTATCAGCCAATTAACATCAATTAACATCAATTTACACTTGTACATCCTATAAGGTCCTTTTTTTTTTAAAATATCAATCATTATATGTTGTAAGGTCCTCTTTTGTTTTACTTCAAATAGCACATCAAATGGGTATTTCTTTCTATATATTTCTTTTCTTCTGTATTGTCTTTCCAATGATTGGAACACCAAGCACTTTTCTGTATGTCGTCCAGCACTTGTAAAACTCTATGGTAAAACTGGTTTGTGTATTAGTAAAGATCCTCCAACCCATGCATTTCAAATGATAAAGTTATCTACACACAATAGTACCGTAGAAGAATATGTACAGTTTATTATACGCAGATGCAGCATAACAGCAGATAAGTAGATTCTAGTTGCAGAGGTTTAAATAATAGTTACTGCAGTAATAAAGTTCATTGTATGTGGAGCTTGTGGCACAGTTCAGTAGACATCCTTGTTACAGCATTAATATCTTCAGCTTCAGTTATGATGTATGTTGTCTGCAATATCCCAAATCACTATATAAGCCTTTTGTCTGCGTTTTCCGAAATCACTATATAAGCCTTTTGTCTGCGTTTTCCCGATAATCCCTATACGCTGTATAGTGTCTGCAATAGCGTCTGCGTTTTAGGGAGACCCTGCATTATAGACATACAACAACAACAACTGTGAATATGTACAAGTGACTAACGACTGCAATGTAACATACATTGTATTTTACTCTTAAACTAAATATCTTAATTGCTTTTAACTGTTCATTCCTTTAGACTATAGGCACACAGAGGCTAGGTATCTAAATTGTAGTGGTTAATTGATAAATAAACAAGATAAAATGCTGTAGTAACAAATGTGGGACCAGTGACTGCAACATCGAACTTTCCAATATATATGGAGCGACCAAAGGATACATCCGCTGAAAGAATAAATCGTCTCCACGGAAACCAGCTCACCCACCACTATAAGCTACATGATGATACCTACAAGCTACATGATGATACCTACTATGCCTACAGTTCTACAGATATGAGAAATTAAATATTTTAAATGTAAAAAGTTGTGATAAAACTCATAGCCAGTGCAAATGTGTGTATATATGTACAGTTGTTTAGAATTACGTGCACAATATCTTACAAACTTTAAATATATTCTTAATACGTTTTTAATACTTTTAAGACCACAACTACATGACATTGTACAACGTATTTTAATACGGTGCCGCGAAAAATCAGCGCGGGAAGCTCAACGACAACAACAACAACAATAATTTGTCTGCATCACGATTTTATCTAAAGATAAAAGCCAACGGAAGTTGGACTCCTACTTTGTACCCGGGTAATTTAACTAAATGATATTTTCATGTGTATATATTCATCCCCCACCCAAAAAACTAGACATAGCACTATTGCTTTCACTACCGTTACAGCCATAGACCTCACAGATACCTACTGTAGCGACTTGATTTCAAGATTTGAAATCTGTCGATTATTGTCTAAATACGCGTCTAATGGTGCTAAACCAGAGGTGCAAAGCCAGAAATTATATTAAATAGCCTGTATGAGTTACAATGGGTGACTTGCCTATGAAAATAAAGTGTTTATCGCTCCTTTTGTCCGACTACTTAAATTGTACAAAGTTTACACGCTACTGTCGCCATTTTGCCGAAGAATTTCCGGCAGAATAAATTAACTTCCGTAATTCTGTTTTTAGTCCGGCGGCCAAAGGCCGATTTTGCTTAAGGGGCTTCATTCGTTTTGAATAACTTAAGTTTTTTACTACTGATTTTGCCTATGTAGACTTTCTAGTTTTAGAATCCGACTGATGCAAATCTGTTACCCTTGAGCATTTGGAGAAATCTGCATAAATTCAAGATGGCTGCCACCAAGATATATTGTGCGATATAATTGCATCTCCTGGAGGAAATTAAACCATCTAAGAGAGTATAATGAATGTATTAACGTGTTGACACAAACGGGCAACTTTAAAATTCAATTCCTTAACAGCATATAGAAAAAATCCAAGATGGCCGCCAAATGTGACTATTTTACATACTTTCACTAATTCGTCATATCAAAGAATATAAGTTTTTTAATTATGTGTTTAAAACAATGAATGTGTGTGTTTTTGTAACTTTGGTGTGAAATTATACACTAATCTATATAACACAAGTCCAAGATGGCAGCCATATATGAATATATTACAATGTACTTGCAACCGTATCTTGAAATAAGAAACACTATATACTTGCAATCATATCAAAGCGAATTTGCATACCAATATTGTATTTAGGTATATAATTATTCCAATACATTGGGTATGTATTTGGACACATGTTTCAATCGCATTAGTCCAAGGTGACCACCAAATATCATATTACCTGATAACTAACTTGTGTAGTAAATAGCTCATGTAATTACACCTTGATATACACCATTAGACAGCATCGGCAATAACGTAAGTCTAATATGGCCGCCGGATATGAATATAGAACCTTATAATAGTAACACAATTGTATTATAATATAAGATTTAAACTCGTGCATTCAGTTAGATATTTTGATATTGTTTTGTCTTGTCTTGCCATTCCATAGCAGCATTCATACTTCTATTGTTGGCAGGGAGATATATTGTACTTTACAATATACTTCAAGGACTTCCCAATTTGTAAAAACACCAGATGTCGTCGTTTATATCATTGGCTCCAAAAACGCAAATGCTCAATGTGATTTACTGTGCAACATCGCATGAAATGGCTCCTCTAGATAGTGTCATTAACAACTTGAGTGTCTGGATATAGCAATTGAATAAGTACAAATGGATGATACGTCTATATATTTCTGTCACCATCGGTGTCTACGTACAATAACATAGTTCAGCCATCCATTGGCTTATTCCAGTTTCTCGCTACCATTACGTGCTTTCAACCTACTTAGTACAACCACATAGCTGATAGTATTGGCCACATGTTTTCTTTCTGTGGAAGTAGTCGGTTTCCACAATGCGGCTGTATGCACATGATGGTTGATGTACACCACTTTAATATCACTTATTACTTTGTAAGCTGCAAGTAATTGATGTGTTTTCAGACCACTATCGCCGATGTAGAGCAACATATTTATATCATTGTTTTCTTGTAGTTATATTTACAATATTAGCTTTCAATTACGGAAACCGATACAGTTTTGTGTAATTAATGTCTTTTTGTGTACAGTATACATGCATTAATCATTTTTGATTCATCATTGCCTTGTATAATACTGTCCTTTTCACTTATGATGGAGAGGTTTGCGGGAGAAATTATATGGTGTCTAATCAGGTTCAACCACCCAACTGGATTGTTTTGACAATACCAAAGCGGCATCCTTGTTGCCATGTCTTCGTGTACTGCACTTCAATATGATTGTTTTTTTTTAATGTTGGGACTGTTGGGTAATAGTTGTTGTCCATGTATACTGCATCTCTAGAGCCTCCATTAGCCATATATGTATTTCCTTTGAAATGTAATATTTAATCATTACACGATATGATTGCCATTGCGAGGTAATTTATCTGTATATATATGTCTGCCATGTATATAAGTATCTAAGAGATATATTTACTTATAATCCTAGTAATTATATGCAATTTGTTCAATATAAGGCAACATTATTTTTATATTTGGCGGCCATCTACGATTTCTGCTATTGGTAGTTATCTAATTGTATTCCTAAGTTAGTAAAAACGTTCATAGTATAGATAACTTCAGTACTTTTATTCCAATTTACTACGATATGACATCGATGTGCAATTATATAATTAATTATTATTCTCTGTGATGATCGTCATGGGATAATTTCTGTATATATGGCGGCCATCTTGGAATTTCACTCTTCACAAATGTGTCTAGTTACTATAAAATTTACTGTAAGCGTTTATCATGTCAATATATCCAAGATTAGTATACATGTTGTTTTCATATGGAGTGTACGTGGGAGCAGTCATATGCAAAATATCATGTTATGTTTGGCGGCCATTTTGGATTTTTACCATTTAACAGTGAATTGAAATTTAATGTTGATCACTTATCTCGATAAGTCAAGTAAATCCACTGTATGCTGTTAATGTATGCTAATACCTCATGTGGAAACAACTATATATGACACACTATAACTCTTTGGCAGCCATTTTGGATTTATGCAAATTTCTCAAAATGATCAAAGATGACATAGTGTCATCAGTTGAATTCTTGATGTTGATGATCTGCGCAATCAAAATCGCCAATAATTTTTTTTTTTTTATTCCAAATAAAGTTAAGCACTGCATGGAACGTGCCATACACTTGGCTGCCAGACTATCTGACATCTGAGCGGGAAACCCCCACATACGTCAATCGATTTCATTGGTCGGTTACTTTGCAGATTTCCGATATTGTACCTCGGAAAAAAAAATGGCGACGGTGATAAACTGAACGTGTTATGCACGCTGTTTTACAAAGAAATGTTGAGAAATAACTAGTAAGGAAAGTAGTTGCATATAAAATTATGAATGAAATTTGGAAATTTGTGTATTAATATTATTTAAACGTATTGTCAGATTATTTCGGTATCGTACAGTTCACGAAGTGTCAAAATTATGCGCGTATTCGTATCGAGTATTCGAGTTTAGATTTCGCTATGTGACCCAATGGGATGGAAGCCAGTCTCTATAGCAAAGAAAATAATAAATGAAAAATGTCAGATAATGAAAAATAGAAGTTAAACATGATATAGAGACATGGCACGTTAGTCTACCAAAAAACCACATCTACAGCCCCCGCCCCGCTCCCTGGCCAGTTCGGATCGATTTCCTTCGAGGAGTATTGAAAGTCATTTTCTACGATTTATCTAAGATTTACAGATATTTTTCTTACGGAAATTCGGTTGTGCGATTGTGGAAATTATAGCTCTAAAATGCATTAGAACGTCGGAAATTGCACATAGAAAAGGGGGGGGGAAAACCCCCACCTCTCGTGCACTCCACAATCTCCAGCCTTCGGCTGTCGGCGTCTACCGTTGGTAGACGAACCCCGCTGAAACATTCCTGGCGACGCCTATGCGTGCGGAAATTTAAAGTATGATAGCGAGGAAGGTGAAATTGTCATATGATAAAGTGGACACGGGAAACGATGTGGATAAAATGGACACAAAATCACTGTGGGGAATCAAGAAGTGGTGACGTCATCACTTCTTGTGTTGTTTGGAGTTTTTCTGGCACGAAAATGTAAGTATTTCGCTTGTAACTCTTTTGTTTATCGTCCCATCGGGTAGCGACCAGGCCTATCCTATGGTAATTTGTCTCCTAAATCCGCCTACAATGATGCGATGTATAGTGGCCATTTGAATGGGGATCGGAATGGTGTCTTCACTGGCGTTAGTAGTCTTTTCTTACTTGCCAACTGTGCTGGTTCGTATTGTCTATTCGTACTATTTCCACTCGGACCAGTCTTATTTATCCGCCAGCTGAACTTCTTCCGAGATGTTATTCCCGATTTCTTCCGCCTGAATAATAAAAATACAAATACTTCATTCAGCATATCCAATCCGGGATGGGGATGTGATCCACACACGTCATAAAATTGGTAGTTGTCATTATTTTCTGCCCAATTTTAATAAATTTTCAGAAGATGTGTTTACATAGTATATAACACCTCCACTCTGCAACGTACACATGAGCTCGTCATCGAACAACGCGGAGATAATTATGTGGTCTAAAACGTATGTGGTATCGTGGGCTCTAGTATTTTGGTTCTTTTTGGTCGTGGCCGCTATCCATTAGTATACTTGTTAGTTTTCCAGCATATGTTATAAAATGTGTATCTATCTTGAAATAGTAAAATAAATATGAAAGGACACACTGTATTGATTAGGTCTGTAACGATACGGCAAGGCCACGATTACGATACGTACCGCGATACTAGAACCACGATACGATACGCATCGACACGAAAACGATACACAGTAACAACAGAGTGAACTGCATATTTATTTTTTCAAATTATATTTATTTTTATCAAAATCGGTGAAGTGGTTAAATAGTGAGAACCTAGGGCATGAGAACCCGTGTACATTATAAAACCCGTGTACATGTGACAAACAAGCTGAACGAAGAAACATTTTTTATCGTTTGTGTATCGATACGGTCTGAACGTATCGATGTATCGTATCGTGACTAAAATATATCGATGTATTGGTGTATCTTTGCACCGCAAGTATTGATAATAGCAGACCCACGTTTGTATTGAAATGAATTGTCAGACGTGCCTCACCGTAATACAAATTCTATATAAAAACGGGCGCACCTTATATGCCAAAGATAGGTGAAGGAAGAATACGCGCATTTGCTGCACACACAAGGTGTTCGTACAAAGCGTCATCCCTACAGACACATATTTTGAACACATTGTTTCAAACTGTGATTAGGAAAAAGGAAATAAAAAAAAAACACGAAAATATCTTAGACGCATCTGCCTTACAAAGAAGGTGAATAGTATGATAAATAAGTGACATTGACCTTGGGTACTGGGATGTAATTGGCCTGCACAACAATAAATCATCCGTAGACACACATTGTGGCCAAATATTATCAAAATATGAGAAGGAATTAATTAAGAGATATAGTGAAAACAGAAAATGTTACTAATGTACTTACTAACATGCATGGACCATCGGTATATCACCTCCGCTATATGCAATACTTTACCACAGTAACATAGTTTTATTGTTGTTGTATTGTAGGTTTACGTGACATCACGAGGGTGTGTGTACGGTAATCACCCGAGCGCGTATTTGTAGACATGGATTCCCGTATCATTCAACAATTGTTTATTTCAAATACTTCTACGCTTTTTTGGGCTTTAATCAATCACCTCCTTTAATATCAAGTTGGCTGCTATTAACGCTGGAGCAAATATGGTCATAACCAAGCCGGTAATTGCTACAAAAAAATACCTTATGACCAAGTATCTCCTCAACAAAGCTGCATGGAGTCTGATGAGCCATGTTCCAAGATGGCCAAAATCAACCGTAATTGCTCACAATTACATAACATTCTGAAATTACATCACCATAAACCTATAGTTTAGACACAAACTTGGTACTTGCTGGGTCACTTCTAAAACATACCCCCCCCCACCCCTAAAGAACCGTCCCAGAGAGCTATTCTCATGTTCGTAATAAAGACATTACATGGCAGAAAATCTTCTACGTATAACGTCGTGTCATAACCTATTATGTAGTGTGACTTGTCTTACAAACAGCTAATAACAGCCGGTGGTTTTCGAGTGCATGCTGTGCCACGATGAATGCGCTGCAGACACCGCTGTACCCCCACCATAGTTGCATTTGATTAATAATTTAAAAGCGTATGCACATTATAATTAATGTATGTGGTGGGGTGTGGTGGGGGAGGATATCGTAAGTTAATAATGGCAACGAAAAGAGGAACACACAGTTTTACATTCCGTATACATTGTATTTGTGTTTTATTGGTGAGGGTGGGGTCACGGTGGTAGGCCAAGGTATCCTCGTACGGGACTGAAGAAAATAAATACGAAGCAACGTTGTTCTTGCATTACTTGTGTGGTGGGAGGTGCATTGGTGATGGGAGCACAGGCGACTTCATACATGGCAAACAAAATTAAAAAATACGTTATAATTGGGGGTGGGCAGATCATACTCCGTTCCTCCCCCACTCTCAACATTGTGATTATAGGATGGGAGCCGCCCCTCCCACTTGACCCGCCCCGGCACATATGCATGTGTCAATGTTCTAGATTTTTTCTGGCTCTTTTGGTTTCATTCGTGTCCGCTTTATGTAGCTTGTTTTGTAACGAAATATCAGTGCTAACTTATACATGTACCTTGTATGATGTCTCTGGCAGTCAGCTTCAGTTAATGGATGAATAATGGCATTACATTATAATATGTTGAGTGCTTCATGTAGTCATGTATAAATAACATAATTCATTTATTTGTAATGCACGCTTAATATCCATCGTACATTTTCACCACTACAAACGTGTGACAGACAGCAAAACCAATACAATTTGGTGCAATACGTCATCGACGGATGGGACAACACCGTGCTATAAATAATATTCCAGAAAACTAATAGTAAATCGATATATCTGATCATTTTACTCCCAGTAATCTCATAATAAATTGCAATATGTAAAGTTTTTAATCTGATGCACAATTTATTGTTAGTGTGTATCCATGCGTTGCCTACAGGTAAAGTCATATCTACTCGCATGGTAGGCGAGTAGACACCAGTGAAAATACACTCAGATAACTGCTTACATTTTATTGAATTTGATGCAGTATGTATGGTAAAACAGGTATATATCGACCTCACTGTGTATGTATCAAACTGTTACGCAGCCATTACTGGATTCTCAAAACTGGTCAACAAACTATTCAGAAATCAGACTTTGTATATAAGTATGATATAAGCAACGCATAGGACGTTGTTGTTTAATGTATTTCAAATATATTGCACCAAATTGTATTTATGTATATGTTATATCATTTGTGGTATGTATCAAACGCAAGAAGAGGTAAACGTGACTGATGGTTGGTACACACTAAGATGACATAACAACTTCATGCACCGTATAGTATACCGTAACAAGCTAATGTTCACATGCACATATCCCATCATATTTAGGAACCAATTAATGTTGGAATCGAATGATGACCCGGGGTCCCACGGGTCGGTCCATCAGTTCTCTATGATAATACACGATATATCTTTCGCTACTAATAGTCATATTTACTAACAACCCACGGTAAGGCGATGCCATATATGTTGTAAGCATGTAGTTTTTCGTTAATTCAACTTCAAATGCTTATGACGTGGGCACAGCAATATTCATCATGTAGTTCAAATTAACTTTAAAGTGTTTCCAAAACTTACTATCTAGTATGCAACATGATTTGGCTTTTAGACAGCTGGTCAGCTGATCCACGGTACTAGTGCTTCGAATATTAAAGGTACATGTCCACTCTGTAGACGCAACATGTTATTTATATCACATACATCATCTGAGACATTTTCTGGCAAAATAAACATTCATTCACCATGACCCTACGTACTGATTGGAATTATTATACATTTTATATCGGACATAAATTTACACACTGATATCAGGGGCGATAACATGTACTATTTATTCTCTGTATTTATGTTTTGATGCGCAATGATCATACTTTATAATCTGTCGCAAATATTATTTGTTTCAGGAGACAAATTTAATTAGTATAAATAATTAAAAAATATCATGCCTCACTTGCATATGAAAATAGTCTGATACCACCACCGCGCGTCACTATCAGTAAAATAAACATTAATACTTGATTTATATCTGTATGCGGGCACTCGTATTTTTTAGAACTGGTGGAATAGTGATACAATTATACACTTATTTAATTCCTATAAAAAACATGTCGTGCCTACTGAGTGGGCATGTACCTTTAATTATATATGAAATAAAACACATATCCTGAAAATTAATCTTTTGTTTCTTTCTTCCACATGTGATTCACATATTTTAATAAAAACAAAGTTGAATACACAGCACAAAATTGCCTGGAACTTTCCTAGAGGAAGTAACATGCATGTCATTGTCATATGTTCCCATATAGGTGCGGCAATCTCATTAAAGAGTTTTTGATGTACTATGGTTGGCTACACATGTGCTAAATGTGTTCATGGTATACACATCAAATAACAATTTCGGGTTGGGGTGGGACATACGCTCGGAACCCCACCATCCACCCCCGTCCATAAGCGATGACTGCTGATTTGCATCACTAAGTCGAACCTTCTTGGCTAAATACTGCATACTTTCAGGCCCGTACGCAGGAATTGTTTTAGGGGTGTGTGTTATGACTTTACCTACTGTCATGTCATTTATTACTGCCCACTGTACCCATGCACATGCTCCGAAACATCCATTTCCCCCAATATCCATTTTCTACCCAATACGCCATTTAGGCACACCGTATGACAACGGCGACGCCAAAAGCACTGACTCCGTTGCCTGTCAGGAACAACAGTTTTTTTCTTCAATATCTGAGCCAGATTAACCAATAATTGGAGCTGCTGAGCATCGTTTTACTTTTTCCTATTGAAGAGTATCAAATATGATTCTCCAGGAAGAGCCATCTGTGCAAGAAATACCAAAAATTAATCAAGTAAAGTTTTCACTGGTTCAACCTATTTTCGGCATAGGCCAATTACCGTCTTTTGATCATTTGATGCTGGTGTCTTTTAAGCGATTTAGACAAAACGCTGTTCTGTGTGACTTCGTACCGATTCTGTCTCGTAACCATGCAATTTCATATATGATCAATCACTCGGTAATCAACAACACTCGGTTTAAGTTTCACATGACATTTTAACAATTTTTAAAGACTGATGTTCTCACGAGTTACAAATCTCGTTCACATGGCATAGCATCTCGTTCCCACAACACAGTTTTTTGTTCCCGCGAGATAGGATCTTGTTTCCATGAGATGGGATCTTGTTACCACGCGTTAGTTGTGAACGGTAACTCTTTCAATCGACAATTTGATGTTGGCTAATTCTGCGCATCTAAGGCTTTCTGGACGAATTTAAATGTCATTACAATGCCCATATTCAGTCCAAATTCCCTGAATATTCAAGGCAGTTAAAAGAAGTCTGTGCAAGTAAAATGTCATAACGTTCTGACGTCAGTGAATTAATTAAATTGTGTGATGTATGACATCACCAGTGTGTTTGCAACATCACAATTCTTTCTGATAATGCTGCGCATACTTTGGTAATGTAAACAAAAATTTGCGACCATGATACTGGATCAGCTTAGCAAACTTGGTATTAAACCTGAAGCAGAACTATCAAGTGACATCATGACAGATTCTTTGTTGAACAGTTAATTTAGTATAAGCTATTTCATCGGCAGGGTCTAAGGATTTTACACATTTTAACTACACTCCGAATAACTTTTTAGCAAACTATCGGAATGTGATAAAATTGTGCTATATAAATATAGTGTAGCAATTAATTAGCTTGTAAATTTATTCCAAAATCCACTTATTTTATGACTTGCGCTAAGCTAAATTTGATGTGAATTACGTATTAGCCGATGCGCAGAATTAGCTGAAATGACAGTACTCCAGTACCGTCCGCAGTCAGGCTACGGACGGTACGGAAGTAGATTGCCAGAGTTGCTGTTCGCAACTAACCACACGTTAGCTATCTCATTCCCACAACATAGCATCTCGTTCCCACATCATAGTCAGCCATTCTTAAAACAAGGCAACACCATTGTCAAGCCCGCTGTACGCAAGGGTGAGGAGTACCCAACCCCCTTAATCTGCCGAGGTCCATCCGTGGGTGTGTAAAATATTTTTTTAGCAACTCCATAACGCACCCCCCTATGTAAATTCCTGCGCACGGGCCTCATGGTAATTCAAGATGCTGGAATAATATATATCTGCTATTCTATTGGGTGATTATGTCATTCGAATGAGACGCTATCTCATGGGAGAGATGATTGAAAAAAAAATGGGTATGTTTTCGTCGCGGGTGTCCGTCCTCCGTCTGCCCGTCAAGTTTCTTGTAAGAAGTAACACATTTTAACCGTAATAGTTAGGGACTTGAAACTTGTTGTGTGCATTCCTTATGGTGTGTAGATGCGCAAAGTGAATTAAAATTTTTGATTCGACCCTCGGTTATGGATTATCTCCCCCTTTTCGACTTAGAATTTCGCAGTTTTTCCTTGTAAGGATTAAATTAAGCTTTTTAACCATAATAGGTAGGGACTTGAAACTTGGTGTGTGCCTTCTTTATGGTGTGTAGATGCATGCACAAAGTGAATTTTAATTTGACCTCCTGGTCATGGATTATCTCCCTCTTTTTGACTTGTAAGAATTAAAATCTTTTTAACCGTAATAGATATAGGGACTTGAAACTTGGTATGTGCCTTCTTATGGTGTGTAGATGTGCACAGTGAATTTTGATTTGACCCCCGGTCATGGATTATCTCCCCCTTTTCGACTTAACATTTTGGGATGGGAAAAGTGGGTATATTGTGATGGGACGCCATCGACTGTGCTCTAGTATATAGTTTATGGGGATGGTTCATGATAAAATGAAATGGTTGATTTAGTTTAGGCCATGTACATACCATACAGCTAAAAAAATAAAAACACATATTGATTATCTGAGAGACAGTGCCTGTAAATACGCACAAATGTCATTGTGAATTTACTCTCCCACATGGAAAGGAATGGGGGAATTTAGTCAATTATAACGGTAGTTGAAGATTTATACCTATTTCTCTTTTTGATTTTCAGCCAAGAAATCACAAGGCCAAGGTCTGTGTATGGTATGTTTTAATTCATTTTACACAATTCTTCAATGGTAATTGGTATGATGCTTTGCATGTGCCTACGGAAGCCCATTAGGGCCACTTCACTTTTTTTATCTTTTCTTGAATTTTCGAGATCTTTTCTTGAATTTTCAAGATACGTTCTTGAATTTTCAAGATACTTTCTTGAATTTTCGAGATCTTTTCTTGAATTTTCAAGATGTTTTCTTAATTTTCAAGTTCTTTTCTTGAATTTTCAAGATCTTTTCTTGAGAATTCAAGAAAAGATCTTGAAAATTCAAGAAAAGAAATGGAAATTAAAAAAAAGTGAAGTGAAATGCACTTGCCTGTGTTTTACAACATATAATTCAGACTCCAACTGGTGGTAAACTGTGATCTACATGTATGTAAATGCAGTGGCTGAACCGGGGGAGGGGGGGGGGGGGGGGGGGTTGCAACCCCCCTCCAGATCCGCCCCTGATATGTATGTGGCTGTGACTGGAGAAATGGGGCTTCTGGGAATTGAACTTCATATTAGTGCAGTTGCATAACATAAATACGACTGTGACTGGAGAAATGGGACTGATGGAATTTGTGACCACGGTGACAATTCCTGATGAAATAGCACTCCTGTAGCCTGATAATGATCTATATTGCTTGTTACAAGCATGCCAGGGGCCTGTTTCATTAAACTTCTTCGGACTAAAATGTTTGTAAGTGCAAATTTAGGAACGTCTGGAAATTTCAATTGATGGATTTACATTTATTGAGCTCAATAAATGTAAATCCAATAATTGTTTACAAGAAAACATTGTTAATGTGATATTTACAGACTATCATAATTTTGCAGTTACGAACATTTTAGTCGTACAAAGTTTAGTGAAACGCCCCCAGATGTTTCATTGATAGAATGGCAAACAGTGCAGATCCTCCTCATTTTTCCATTCAAAGCCACAAATTTCCATTTTCAATTGTTCACTTTGTAATACCGGTAAGAACAACACATGTTGTACATCTTAGACTTGATCCCCTAGCTGTTGCTTTTAGGGGCTGGGGCTAAGTCACTCTGATGTGGTGAGGACCAGGCACCAGATTTTTATTTTGTTCATACACTGGTTACTGTCTACACTGGTTACCTCAAACTCTCTAAAAGTGAAACTACTTATAGCTCAAAGTCAAATTCTTGGTTCCAAGTATATGTTTTTCCATATATAATAGCCTTCTTCATATTAACAAAAATTTCTGTAACTGAAGGTATTTTCATCAGTCCCCTGGACTTTGAGTAAATGAGTATAGACTTGTATTCAGGTCTGGTTTTGGTATCCCCCCCATCTGTACAGCTGAAATATGGGATTCGCCCCATTAACCCAGCCTAATTGACCCAGGCCATTATCAAGGTGCATGATCACGTGGTTACAACAACAACAACGTCGCCCACTCCAAAGTAAGTATTATTTGATATTTTCCTTAATATGCAACGGATTTTGATGAAATATGGCGCAGCAAACGCGTCTTCATGAGATGCATTTGGTGGTCCAGGGAGTTGGCACAGACTTATGTCATTTTTGCGAAGAATCAATTTCCGGAAATTGATTCTTCGCAAAAACGACATAAGTTTAGGCGAAAATACAGAGACCACCAAATGCAGCTTAACAAGACGCGTTTGATGCGCCATATTTCATCAAAATCCGTTATGTAATAAGGACAATATAAAATAATACTTACTTTCAATCGGATGGATTTTGGAAGTTTCAGTACTTGTTGTTGTTATTAGTACCACGTGATCATACACCTTGATTATACACCATTAAATAAATAAATAGATTTAATTAGTCCCAGATCTCAATTTTACACAATGGTTGCATGACTATTATTTATTTATATGTGTTAATATTTACTGTCATTTGATTCCACTTAAGTTGTGCAGATTGTTATTACCATATATTCATTATACATATACTGATTATAATATCAATTTATATTCTGAAATGGAACTTTTGAATAAACGTAAACTATTTTCAAAATGGCCGCCCAATTTATGAGATCTAATAGCATCTATTTCTGCTGTGTCTGATGGTCACTCACTATTAATTAACTGATGCATTGTGTGTGGTTCTTTTGCATGGAAATGTCATGTAATAATGTATTGAAATTATCACCAATAATTCAGAGCTACATGGAGTTAAGGTGCGTACTTTTATCAATTTGGGGAGAAATTTTGTCATTTCTTCTCCAAAAATGGCAAGTTGGGAGTGCTTTAGAATCGTCTCATTGAGACGATTCTAAAGCACTCACAACCAGCCATTTTTGATGAAGAAATAAGAAAGTTACCCCCAAATTACGCACCTTAACCATGTTAACTGGAGTTCTTATTATATTCAGTGATGACTTATATCGGTACAATAACATGACGTCATGTCGTGAATACTAGTAACTGTGATTTCATTGAATGCAATGTGACCTTCAAAAATGGTAAACCATAATTTAACTCTTTGCATGCTAGCGGCGAAAATATCCGCCAAAAAAATTAGAAGTATATGTTTTATTTCTCTCTGTAAATATGTCTTGGAATTTCATTAGAATTGAGTCCTCAGAGGACTCAATTCTAATGAAATTCCAAGACATATTCATGATATTTACGGGGAGAAATACAAGAAAATATGATGAATTTTTATCCGCAAGTTTTGAACTATTTATAGCCCACAAGTTTCCCAGCATGCAAAGAGTTAACCAACACTATTTCCTGTTATCAAATAATCAACTTTTTGTATCATTGGTGTATATTTGCCTAATGTATTCCGAACCTTCAGAATGAATGACGTCAGTATATACATGTATAGGGTGTCACCAACAATTCTGAACTACATATACTATAGAATAGTAGGTTAGTGCCGTGAATGGAAAAAATATCTGGCAAGGCTTAGGAAGTTTCCTTGCCACGCCAGACATTTTTACCATTCACGGCACTAACCTGCTATTTATTTATCCCGTCAACACCTACAAATAGCTTTAAAATACAAAATAATAACCCCAGCCACATCCTCAAATTGGAGAATCGACTGCTATGAAAACCGCACATATTCATACGCAGTGATTAGGTCGTATTGACAGGATATCAAAAATGTTTCACGGCACATACGCACTATGTTGACGGGATAAAATGATGTACGCTCCCATTTATGCAGGTTTAACCATGATGTGATATTTATATATTATGTGAGTTCACCCTGAACATCGGTTGCCTTGTTGATACTTTTGCAGCGAAAATCTATTTATTTACAGGGCGGATTTAACAGTTGATGATCTGGACAGGGTCAATGAGTCTCTGAATGCTGACCACATCAAGATGTGAGTAATTTTCCATGGATTATCAGTCCGCGAAAATGCAAAAATTTTACATGACATTCGGTCTGGTAAACTGGAAATATTTACCAGACCAGGAAAAAGTTTTATAAAAAATAAAATTAATTTTGTGTGATATTTATGAGTTTTTTTACTTTAAGTATATCAATCATATAAGAAAAGCTATCTAGCACCAGAAGCGCATACCCAAAGGAAGGTGATGTCTTTGAAGGTTAGAATAAGAAATTTAAAAAAAAAAAAATTATTTTTTTATTCGGACATTCGGTCCGGCAACTTCCGGTTTACCGTCGAACCAGCGGAAATTTTAACGGACATGTCCGACGGACCGACGACTTTCGTGGAAACTGGATTATAATTTATTGACATTGTCCATCATTGTTGAGCCAGTTTGCAGAGAGCTTGATATAATGATCACATTTGATGTCTGAAATCAGTACATGTATTTAGCAGTTACAGCACTGATTATCATCTGTTGTTTATTTATTTTCTTATTTTCACGATGGAAACATGTTGTGAATCTATTTATTCTCCAAAGGAGAGGATTCTCATGCACTGCTAAAATATGTTCTCTGCTTTAATATGAATAAGAAAAATATGAGAAAACAGCAGCAGTCCTGCTTTAAAGGTACATGCCCACTCATTAGGCACAGACTGTTCTTTATAGGAATTAAATAAGTGTATAATTGTGTCACTATTCCACCATTTCTAAAACTCACGAGTGCCCGCTATACAGATATAATCTTTTAGTAATATTTATTTTACTGATAGTGACTCGCGGTGGTATCGGGCTATGTTCATATGCAAATGAGGCATGCTATTTTTTAATTATTTATACTAATTAAATGCGTCACCTGAAAAAATAACATTTTCAACAGATTATAAAGTATGATCATTGCACATCAAAAAATAAATACAGAGAATAAATAGTACATTTTAAGGAAACACGGTTATCACCCCTGATATCAGTGTGGAAATTTACATCTGATATATAAAACGTATAATAATGCCAATCAATACGTGGGGTAATGGTGAATGAATGTTTATTTTGCCAGAAAATGTCTCTGATGATGTCTCTGATATAAAGGACATGTGTGCCTACCGAGTGGCAATGTACCTTTAACATGTTTAAAGGATGAATGTTTTCACTGACTGATTCCTTGGCATTAATGGCAATAGTGCAATGTAGCAATACAGATCAGTGATATAAATAGATTACCAATTTGAAAGATTTGTCTGTTTGACGTCGCTTGCTTAGTTTAAGCTAAGCAATGTGATGTTAGACCACAGGCGATTGAACTCCCCACCCACATAACCCCATTAGATAAATCCAACTGCCATGATCTGATAATTACTGAAGCCTGTTAGGGCCACTTTTCTTGAATTTTCAAGATACTTTCTTGAATTTTCGAGATGTTTTCTTGAATTTTCAAGATGTTTTCTTGAATTTTCAATTTTTTTTCTTGAATTTTCAAGATCTTTTCTTGAAAATTCAAGAAAAGAACTTGAAAATTCAAGAAAACATCTTGAATAAATGGAAATTAAAAAAAAATGAAGTGGCCCTAATGGGCTTCCTTAGTTAATAGATAGTATTGGGGGGATGTTTGGAGACAGGGGATTCAATTGCTGTGGTATGATAAACAATCTCTGCCAAATCTAGCGCTGATGATGCTGCGGAAGTATTTCTTTGGGGAGTTACTTGTGATTTTCCAATTCTGTAACATATTTATAAGACGAGTTCTACATATTCACTGGCAATAGAGTATTGTAGCAGTATAGATCAGTCTTATAAATAGGTCAGACTTGGAAAATCACGAGTAGCTTCCCTTGACTACGTCTGATGCATCCTGGACATTAGAATTGGCAGAATATTGTTGGTTTAACATCACATTGATTTGAATTTAAACTAAGCAATGTGATGTTAACCCTTTCAACACCACAGGCCTGTATAGTGGTATTAGCAAAAGTGTAGATCCAGATGAGCCAGCTCGTGACGTGCCGTCTCATCAGGATCTGCACTTTTTGCAACTAATTTTCATTTTTTTTTTTAGAAAAAAGAACCTCCCCATTTTTATAAATTGACTAGTCTGAAAATCATTTTCAGAAAATTAACATGTCACCATCCATTCCAGTCACTTGGGGTTGAAAGGGTTAAACAGACAAACTCCGCAAATTCTAACGCTTACACCAATTCTAACGCTGGCGATGCCCTGGAAGTATAGTTGTCGGGGAAGCTATCATGATTTTCCAAGTTTGCTAACCTTTCATAAGACTTGTCTGTACTGGAACTCTTCCACCTTTCTCTGTACAGGGTGATTGCAGATGTCTTCCATCTCGATGACTACAGGACTGATCTAAAGATGGGCATTGTCATGGACCTCTACTACTACACACTACAGTTTGCTCGTGACCATAGCTTCACCAAGGAACAAGCATCGGCCTTCTTCTCCATCATCAAGAAAACACATGAAGTTTGCATAGGTAATCAAAATACCATTACCATGGTCTATTTTAACTCTATGCATGCGAGCGGTGAAAATATCCGCCAAACAAATTAGGACTATATGTTTTATTTCTCTCTGTAAATATGTCTTGGAATTTCATTAGAATTGAGTCCTCGGGACTCAATTCTAATGAAATTCCAATACATGTTCATGATATTTACAAGGAGAAATAAAAGAAAATATGATGAATTTTTGTCCGCTAGTTTTGAACTATTTATAGCCCACAAGTTTACCAGCATGCAAAGAGTTAATGAATAAGTTGTCAGCGCACATCCTTGTCAAGTTTGTATATTTGTTTGACCCCCACCACACAATCTTCTGTCTGTCCTGTATGTACATGTGGGTACCAGAAAGTTTGAGAAATAATTTCATATCATAAAAACTACGATTAAGTATATATACACACACCAGTTTATTGGGAACAGTATACAGGGATTCCGCTGGGGAAAATAAAAAAATCGCCACTTCAAAAAATTGGCGATAAAAAAATATAATATTCGAAAAAATATTTTTTTGATTTTCTTTTTTCGAAAATTGTTTATTTTTATCGCCAATTGCGAAAGTGGCGATCGCCAGCGGAATCCCTGAGTATATAGTTGAATGGGGTATCATGCGATGATGTCGCTTCATTTCCCTCTGTAAATAGGTTCTGGTTGTGCCTCCGGCCTCGATTCTAATGAAATTTCAAGTCATATAAGAAAATGTAATGAAATTGTCATCTGTATTTCTGAACTGTTTATAGCACACAAGATTCCCAGCATGCATGAGTTAAGTATTCTTTGTTTTCCAGAAACTCCATTTGGCAATCTAGATCAGACCTTCACGTACTTCAAGGAGTTGGTTCTGTGTCATGCCATAAATGTAAGTCCACTTTGTGGCTGTGATTTGTGACTGTGACTGGAGAAAAGAGGAGTATGGGATTTGTGACCAGTATAACTACTGATCATATATAGTGTTAAACATTCCTATAGCCTGAATACAATCTACATGTATATTCCTTGTTAGAAGCACGACAGGTGCTTCATTGATGTAATTGCAAACAGTGCAGGGGCTCGTTTCACTAAACGTTGTACAATAAAAATGTCTACGAAGATTTCTATAAATTCACTTCATACATGAAAGTGGTTCATTAACTCTTTCCATGCTAGTGGCGAAAATATCCGCCAAACGAATTAGGAGTATATGTTTTATTTCTCTCTGTAAATATGTCTTGAAATTTCATTAGAATTATGTCCTCCGGACACAATTCTAATGAAATTCCAAGACATATTCATGACATTTATAAGGAGAAATAAAAGAAAATATAATGAATTGTCATCTGCTATTTTTGAACTATTTATAGCCCACAAATTTCCCAGCATGCAAAGAGCTAATGCCACCATTTTCCGCGTACCTGTAGGGGTCCTCAAATTTGAACAAATCGACCTAAGATTTCTCAAACTCGGCTGCTAATGCGAACTTCGTTGTTCATTTTAGTTTTGCACTTACAAATTTCTTAGTCGTACAAAGTTTTGTGTTACGGGCCCCAGATCCTGAAAGGCTGTGTAGATACATAGGCTGATCAGGATATACACTGGTCGCAAGACCCATAAGCCCAATATCTCCAGTTACAGCCACATTTCTGTTTTTTGTACCCCTTTTGCGATAGCAAGAGGAGCATACATCGCTTTGCTCTAGAAGTCTGTCTATCCATTCATGTCTTGGTCATGAAAGGTACGTTGTTTGTCTGTAAAAACAATAGGTACATGTATCTATGAAAATACTTTATTTACTGAAAATATTCATTTACTGAAAATATCAGTTATTATTAACATTTTTCATGAAAAATATTCATTTACTGAAAATATCAGTTATTATTAATATTTTTCATGAAAAATTGCACATCAGATCTCTGGTACAAATCATATGGCTTGTCTCAAATGAGATAAATATTGCATTTTAAGCATTTATCTGCAAGAGAAAATCCGTAATTGTTAACTAACGCGCGCACTCTCCCGCAGTCGATACAAAATAAGCACCGCACCGCCCACAAAAATATATACGCAGATCCAAATGCTCTCGAAACATTATAAAATGCATTTTTGTTCGAAAATATTGTTCAGAAATGTAGTACATGTGTATAGGTGTTCCATCGTGCATGTTTGAATAGCTTGAAATAATACACTTGTGTACGTCGCTTCGCTTACTCATTGTTTACGCGGAAGCCGACGTACACTCGTGTTGTTATTTCATGCTATTCAAACATGAATGATGGAATATCCTCTATATTAAATGTTTTTTGCTGTTTCAGCGGCCGCCACACAGCATTGAAGCGTCAGCCCCGACCAGGTGCGCCTCATTACAGAGTACACTGTAAACTCGTACTTCCGCCACTTCAAGATGTACAAGTACGCCTTCACGCCACTGGTTGGTACCTTAACCCTTATAATACTTAATTAAATTTTGTTGTCAGAAAATTTTCGTTTCAATGCTTCACATCAAAACAGTTTTGACAGCATTTCCAATGGAAATGATTCTGAAATGCTGTCAAACCATGTATTGTATTGAGAAGGAAGACAAAATATGAAACATCAGTACATGTATATGATAATTTTCTGTTCCCGGATTGTAAGGGTTAATTTAGTCCTTGTGCCCAGCACACAAGGTTCCCATACTCAGTGAAAAAGTTCCATGCTTTTGGAATAGGCAGGGAATTTTTAAACAATTAATGGAAATTTTAATTTCCGCAAGTCTGACATGGAAATCATCTTAAATCCTATTAGCTTTTATTTCTAGTTGGCAATAAGATTCACGGATGTTCAATGAGTTTAGATTTAGCATTTACATTCTAAATTTGTCTGGTTGATATAACATTCTACAACCACAGGTGAGTCCTGCCCTATAATAGACCCATATACATTTGTTAGTTCAAGGGAATTTATTTGTATATTTGAGTAATATGACTACCAAAACGAATGACGTGGTATTTGTAAAACTGGGACATTGTGTACACCTGTGTTTCCCGCTTGTAACCTTGTTTTACCTCCGCATAAGTCTAGCTTTACATTAATTGTGCTATATACCCTGCTTTTGTGCTACCACTTACATGTCATACACAGGGGAAAATAAAATTAAAAAAAAAATCAAAAAAAAAATCAAAAAAAAAAATCATCAATTGTTTATTTTTATCGCAAATTGCGAAAGTGGCGATCACCAGCGGAATCCCCGCATACATACATGTGTGTCCCTCTTTGATAAAAAATTGTGTTCGTGACCTGAGTCGCCCTCTATCAGCCTGCTCATCTGCATAATTGTCAAAACTTTTTCCACCATCGTCTGCCGCAATGTTGTCGGTGTCAATAAATGTCAAAAAGTTGGTACAAGTTTCGTCTTCATCATACAACTTTAATATTACTAGATGGATTGCTTCAATATTTGGACACTTGATACATGTGAGCATTTGGAACACACTCGTGCCACCATTAACATGACTTTGACCTTCTGGACCCGGAAACACAAAAAGTTTGTGTATGTTTCTTCATCATCATATAACTTTAATATTCTTCGATTGCTTCAATATTTGGACACTTGATATGTGTGAGCATTTGCAACACACTCCTGCCACCATTAGCATGCCCTTGACCTTTTTGACGTTCACATGGTCGAGGAAACGCTTAAAATGTGTACAAGTTTCATCATCATATAATGGTAATATTACTTGATGGATTGCTTCAATATTCCGACTCTTGATACATGTGAGCATTTGAAACACACTCATGCCACCATGAACATGACATTTTTAACCTTCACGATGTTGTGGAAACACTTGGTCAGCTTTTACGTCAAAAGTTTTTTTTTATCATGTAACTTTAATTTTTGTTTCTTGGCATTTAACGGGCTATCGACAGTTCAGGTCATTTAAGGCCGGTCAATGGGTTTAATACTACTTGACGGGTGGCTTCAATATTTGGACACTTGATAATTGTGAGCATTTGGAACACATTCATCCCGCCATTAGCATGACCTTGACCTGCTTGACATTCACATTTGTGCGGAAACATTGAGCCATTATTTTACGCCAAAAGTTTGTACAAGTTTCTTCATCATCATATAACTGTAATATTACTTCTAGGATTGCTTCAAGATTTGACACTTGATACACATGCACATTTGGAACACACTCATGCCCCCATTAACATGCCCTTGACATTTTTGATCTTCAAATGGTTGAGGGAAGTTCAGGGAACACTTACCTTACCCATTTTTTATGTCAAAAAGTTTGTACAAGTTTCTTCATCATCATATAATGGTAATATTACATAATGAATTGCTTCAATATTTCGATACTTGATACATTTAAGCATTTGTAACACACTCATGCCGCCATTAACATAGCCTTGACCTTTTTGACCTTCAAATGGTTGTGGAAACACTTAACCATTTTTTATGTCAAAAGGTTTGTACAAGTTTCTTCAACCAGGACCTTTTTAATGTATTTTTTCTTGAATTTGAAAAAATTCGAGATGACCTATAACATATAGACTAAATTAAGGTGCCATAAGTTTGCTGGCCGATTGGGTCTATGCTGGTAAAAAATCAGTAAGCAGGGATTCCGCTGGCGATCGCCACTTTCGCAATTGGCGATAAAAAATTACAATTTTCGAGAATTTTTTTAAATTTTTTTTCTTCGGAAATTGCAATTTTTTATCGCCAATTGTTTATTTTTATCCTATTTGTTATTCCTTTTTTTTTTTCTTTTGAAGTGGCGATTTTTTTTTTCCCCCAGCGGAATCCCCGAGTAAGCCACGTTTCGTTGTAGCAGGTCACATAGTCATATTAGCATTGTTATTTGTAGGTGCGGTTGGATTTGTCTTTGATGTACGTTGGAGTTCCTGAAACACCTCAGCCATCAGAAGGTAAACAGCGTTGTTGAACCTGCTTGTCAAAAAAGGAGGCAAAGTAATGATAATCATATCCAGGGATTCCACTTTCACAATTGGCAATAAAAATAAACAATTTTTTGAAGTGGTGATTTTTTTATTTTCCCCAGCGGAATCCCTGATATCTCAGTCTATGCAAGCAGTTAAACTGTGTTACTGAGTTACTGATCTGCAGTTTTTCACTCCCACAGCATTAACAGAATCACCATTTGAACATTCATAGTTTTAAAACACTACACGCCTTTAAATAGAGCATCATTTACAAATAAAGTACACCGTGTATCTTTTGTTGTACATTTTCAAAGTTGAATGAATTTGCTATTACAAGCCTCCTGGGCCGCGTTGCTCAAAACCTCTGTTAGCTTAACAGACTGTTAAATCCTTAGCAATGCTAAGGATTTAACAGTCTGTTAAGCTAACAGAAGCTTTGAGCAACCAGGCCCTGGTGATTTGTCGAGCCATTGTTCCATTTAATTTACAGAGGTATCTTTGTGTCTTCTGTTTATTTGTTTTCGAGTTACTGGAGTAGGTGGTGTATACAATGTACCTACATTAGCAGACAGGCAAAACTGTTACTGTCTGTTTCACGAAAGCTGCCCAAATTTTACGGCCATATAAACAATTCAAAAACAATATTTTGTTCGATAATATTAAATTAAAGGAAAATTTAAGAATGAGCCGTCTTTTTAATTTCGTGAAATTTGGTCAAATATTGGTTTTATTACGAAAAATTGATTTCTCTAGGGGAATTTAACATGGGGGGAAAAAGAGG
>CM055277.1:47394476-47721976 GCA_029237695.1 Conchocele bisecta
GTGTTTCTGTGTTGTGTGGGGCGGGACAGCTGCAACTATATCCACCATTATAACGGTTCCTGTAGCGGGGATTTATGTGCGGTGTCGGCCGTTTCTGGGTTGTTGTGTATGGTAATTAGGGCGTCGGTGGAAAACTCGAGAAAAAATGTAGAAAACATGATAGAATATCTGTTCTCGCCAGGTCGAAGAAAAATACCATCGACGTTATGGTGTCCAAAGCGTTGGCTGATAAGAAAATATCAAGTTTAGAGTTTGAATCCGTGGTGGAAGAAATGGGGAGATATGAACAATTAAAAAATGATATAAGAATCAAAGCGCGCGCCACCATGCCCAAGATTGAGTGTACTGATTGGGATAAATTTAGGGAAAAACTTGGAGATAAAGTCGGAAGAAATGTTACAGCACCATTGTGATATTTTATAAAATAATTAATTTTATAATTTAAAGAAAATTATAAAATTAATTATATTGGTGCATTAAACAATTTATTAATTAATTTTATGAAAATTATTAACAATTTAAAAAGAAAAAACAAATTTTTTTTTAGGTTCCACCGAGGCTCGAACCCGCGCCAGCAAAACCCTTCTGGGTCCACCCTGCTAAGCCTTCGCTTAAATTTCTTCTACGCCACATGTAATTCACTCTGGCCGCTCTGCACATTATAACGAATGGAGGTAACGATGAGGTGGGGTCCGCGGCATCGGTCCAATGATGGGGTGGAGGAGATGTGAGTGCAACACAGCTCGCTAAGCCGAAAAAATAAAAAAATAGAAGAAATTTAAGCGAAGGCTTAGCGGGGTGTGTTGCACTCACATCTCCTCCACCCCATCATTGGACCGATGCCGCGGACCCCACCTCATCGTTACCTCCATCCGCTATAATGTGCAGAGCGGCCAGAGTGAATTACATGTGGCGAAACTTATCTCACTGTTGATATATTAATGTCGGCGTCCCGACACCAAACTGTGTTTATTTCTTGTATATAAACTTAACAATCGATAGCCTGTTTACATACCATCGATAAGGCTATAAATAGCCGTGTGTAATATATATACAGTGTGTTTTATAAACTGTGTACACCACCTGTGTAAATCGATAGCCCGTTTACATACCATCGATAAGGCTATAAATAGCCGTGTGTGTAGTATATATTACAGTGTGTTTATGTTTCATCCCGGAAGACGTAATCGTGTAATCTCTCTATAAAATGGACACTTAATATACGTGTAAGGTAGGACATTTAATTTGCATGTTTATAACACGTGTAAATGAAACATTGTCGTCTGCTTGTTGTTGTGATTACAACATAAATTTATAAGCGATATCGTAGAAATGTACGTTCGTAAACGAATCGTTGGGTTTTAATAGTTTTATATAATACGCCTTAGTTTCATATCCGATACGCATTATCTGTCTTAATGTTCGTATTTGCCTCTTGTATAGTTGACATAATTGCCGGTATAATATTGTAAATGCAACGTTTTTATCGGAGCGTAATAAATTACGCTGGTATTTCATGTATTCGATATCACCTAGTGTTCTCATTTTATAGAATTTATATACAGGATTATAACCCCCGTAAGCTTCGTAAACTTCTTCAACACAGTCATTAAAAATTTGCAATTCAAATTGTATTGTATTATCCATTTTCTCTAATAATATTGGTACTTTTGTTTTTTCTGTTCAATTGGACGTGAAAAAAACATGATGTATTTATGACACCAATATATACTTTCAAAAGTCAATTACCAATATAATTGGGACTCCCTCTTTTCAAAATTATTTTCTCCAAAAATTCATAAATTTGCTGTCGGGAGACCCAATTTTCCTCGTTAACCAATTTTTTGATTTTCGGGGGTGGTGGGGGTATTATAGAGGGTTTATAAATGATATCACGGTAGGTGGTATCATTTTGACTCCCTTACTACTACTAAGGTTCATTTTCATCAATGTTCTTAATACAACATCGTTTATTATTGTATTGTAGATGAATATTAAGAATATATATATATATATATATATATATATATATATATAGCCTTCCTGTGTGAGTTTTGAAATGTATCTCCGTAAATTAAATTGCAATAACTAAACTATATATGTCCAGAAGTCATTTGTGCTAATAAAAACATTTATTCAATGCATTATACTTTGTTTTTAACTATTTCAAAAAGATGTTGGCATATAATTACTCGGCGAAATAAATATTGCAATACTATGGAGGTGACCGGTTAGACAGTTGGACTAGTGTATATGTGCCATACTGACAACTGAGACATAATTATAATGAGTCTATGTTATATATACACAAACATATAATCATTTCTACTTAAATGAAATCGTGTCTTACGTGACACGGGATATACTGTATCTGAGTAATACTAATGTGTTACCTATATATTTATTTGTCACTGAATTATATTTATTAATGCATTACAATATTTCTATTACATTATATATATAGGGGCGAAACGACCCGGGGCGAACGGGAATAAGGGCGAAACGACCCGTTGTGCGAACGGGATTATGGGCGAAATGACCCGGGACATATCAGTGATTCTATATTTTATGTACATCTTGGTGCCGTTTTTCTAGTTTCGAGGAAGAACCAATAAGTCATCAAACTGTGTTTATTCCATTGGATGACAGTCCAGGTGTTACATTTATAATAGTATAGCCAATTGTTCTCGTCATTTTATATATTTTATTTCCACTTCAGGGGACCTGTAGCCGATTTCATCAAAATTGCAAAGTATACTTATCTAGCAAAGTATACTTTGAGGGAGTAATCATTGATTTTTCCGAAATGAATTATTGCATACAGAACTAATGATTGCATATATTTGATGATTAAAACTATGCAGAATTATTATACTGAATGTATTACATTATCACAGCCAAAAGGCTGTGATAATGTAATAAATTCAGTATAATACAAATTAATAAATTTATCCTAAAATTGAAAATTTCTCCCTCAAAGTATACTTTGCTAGATAAGTATACAGGGATCTAAGAAATGTCATTTCCGTTACGTACATTTACATGACGTAAATATAGCTTTATATTTACATTTTTTTTATTTTCAATGGCATAAAACATAAAACTGAAGTGGCGTCTATTAAGAAAAATGTCAAGAATATGGTAAGCTAATTGTATTAGTTTGAAACAGAGATATTTAGTAGCAAGTCGTGGAATTTCTCATGGTAACCCGACAACATGTATTTAATATGAATCAATAAAGTTAAACGAAACAAAATAGCTTGGCATGTAACAGAATACCGTGTTTTACCACATGTACCAAACATCGTTATAAAGCTACATTTAATTAATAGCACAGCCTCCAAAAATATAGGCGTAACGGAAATGATTTATGTAGGTAATGACAAAATGTAACGGTAATGACTCTCCATTTATTTAAAATACTAATACAGCATATATAACAAACATATTTATACTTTGCATATGCTGTACAATATAACTTCAAGTTAATGTTTACTTTTAATGTGATTGCCAATAAAAACCCACATTCCTTGAAGCTGTGTCTGTTTTTTGTTGTTCCAGAGCTTTTACTAATTAAATCCTGATATATAAATGTTGTATGTCTGAATAAATGTGCCATTACTGACCGACAACTGATGGGACATGGTTTACATCTAACTGACGCATGAACTGACTGGTTAGTATGGTAATTTATCATTGCTGTTACACGATCGTCATTACTGTTACACAATTTTGTAACAGAAATGACCGTAACGGTAATACTTTTTTGTCGCGCCCGCTTGCGGAAAGCGCGATATAGTCGGCACTTTGGCGTGCGTACGTACGTACGTACGTGTGTCCGGTTGAAGTTTTTGGTTAAGTTGTTTTGTTAGTTTTTTGGTTAAAGTTTTTTTGGTTAAAGATTTTCGTTATACTATATCTCTGCAAATGCTTTGCCCATTACCTTGGAACCTCACATGGGTGTTTATCATCATCTATGTTTTCATTCTACCCCCCTCCCGTGCAGCCCCTGTGCCCAATGTCAAGGTCAAATTACTTTGAAGTTTTTGGTTAAGTTTTTGTACCGCCTGCTTTAGCATAAGCGGGACATAGGCATAGCTTTTCCGTCGGCGGCGTCGTCGGCGGCGGCGTCAACATTTCACGTTAAGTTTTTGCGTTTAGCTCACTTTCCACAAAACAATAACTCCTACGACCTCCATACTTGGTATACATCAACACTGTGGTGTAACCATCTCACACAGAGGGAGTCCATGTCACCTTCACCTACTTTTCATGGTTCATTGACCTACTTTTCACATGCATTCAACTTAAGTTTTTGCGTTTAGCTCTCTTTCTAAAACTTAACGCTCAGGTTAATTTTCATTGTAACTTCTGTTTCCCTCAATGGAATGCTTTAATATTCCATACATGCATTTGTAACAACATCCCGCATCATTCTACAGAAAGCCCATGGTGCCCGCTAACCCCAAAGGTCAAGGTCATTGACTTAGAAATTTCCGTGTTTGGAAAAATTAACGCTCACTTTATGGTTTAATATTCCATACATGCATTTGTAACAACATCCCGCATCATTCTACAGAAAGCCCATGGTGCCCGCTAACCCCAAATAACCACAAAGGTCGAGGTCACTGACTTAGAAATTTCCGTGTTTGCACAAATTAACGTTCACTTTATGGTTTAATATTCCATACATGCATTTGTAACAACATCCCGCATCATTCTACAGAAAGCCCATGGTGCCCGCTAACCCCAAAGGTCAAGGTCACTGACTTAGAAATTTCCGTGTTTGGACAAATTAACGCTCATTTTATGCTTTAATATTCCATATATGCATTTGTAACAACATCCCGTATCATTCTACAGAAAGCCCATGGTGCCCGCTAACCCCAAATAACCCCAAAGGTCAAGGTCACTGACTTAGAAATTTCCGTGTTTGCACAAATTAACGCTCACTTTATGCTTTAATATTCCATACATGCATTTGTAACAACATCCCGCATCATTCTACAGGAAGCCCATGGTGCCCGCTAACCCAAATAACCCCAAATGTCGAGTTCACCGACTTAGAAATTTCCGTGTTTGCACAAATTAACGTTCACTTTATGGTTTAATATTCCATACATGCATTTGTAACAACATCCCGCATCATTCTACAGAAAGCCCATGGTGCCCGCTAACCCCAAAGGTCAAGGTCACTGACTTAGAAATTTCCGTGTTTGGACAAATTAACGCTCATTTTATGCTTTAATATTCCATATATGCATTTGTTACAACATCCCGTATCATTCTACAGAAAGCCCATGGTGCCCGCAAACCCCAAAGGTCGAGGTCGCTGACTTAGAAATTAACGCTCAGTTTATGCTTTAATATTCCATACATGCATTTGTAACAACATCCTGCATCATTCTACAGAAAGCCCATGGTGCCCGCTAACCCCAAATGTCAAGGTCACTGACTTAGAAATTTCCGTGTTTGAAAAAGTTAATGCTCAATTTATGCTTTAATATTCCATATATGCATTTGTAACAATATCCCGCATCATTCTACAGAAAGCCCATGGTGCCCGCTATCCCCAAAGGTCAAGGTCACTGACTTAGAAATTAACGCTCAGTTTATGCTTTAATATTCCATACATGCATTTGTAACAACATCCCGCATCATTCTACAGAAAGCCGCCCATCATTCTACAGAAAGCCCATGGTGCCCGCTAACCCCAACGGTCAAGGTCACTGACTTAGAAATTTCCATGTTTGGAAAAGTTAACGCTCAGTTTATGCTTTAATATTCCATACATGCATTTGTAACAACATCCTGCATCATTCTACAGAAAGCCCATGGTGCCCGCAAACCCCAAAGGTCAAGGTCGCTGACTTAGAAATTTCCGTGTTTGGAAAAGTTAACGCTCAATTTATGTATGCTTTAATATTCCATACATGCATTTGTAGCAACATCCGGCATCATTCTACAGAAAGCCCATGATGCCCGCTAGCGCCAAAGGTCAGGGTCACTGACTTAGAACTTTCCGTGTTTGGAAAAGTTAATGCTCAGTTTATGCTTTAATATTCCATACATGCATTTGTAACAACATCCGGCATCATTCTACAGAGAGCCCATGGTGCCCGCAAACCCCAAAGGTCAAGGTCGCTGACTTAGAAATGTCCGTGTTTGGAAAAGTTAACGCTCAATTTATGTATGCTTTAATATTCCATACATGCATTTGTAACAACATCCCGCATCATTCTACAGAAAGCCCATGGTGCCCGCAAACCGCAAAGGTCAAGGTCACTGACTTAGAAATTTCCGTGTTTGGAAAAGTTAACGCTCAGTTTATGCTTTAATATTCCATACATGCATTTGTAACAACATCCCGCATCATTCTGCAGAAAGCCCATGGTGCCCGCTAACCCCAAAGGTCAAGGTCACTGACTTACAAATTAACGCTCAGTTTATGCTTTAATATTCCATACATGCATTTGTAACAACATCCCGCATCATTCTACAGAAATCCTATGGTGGCTGCTAACCCCAAAGGTCAAGGTCACTGAATTAGAAATTTGCGTGTTTGCAAAAGTTAACGCTCAGTTTATGCTTTAATATTCCATACATGTTTTTGTAACAACATCCCGCATCATTCTACAGAAAGCCCATGGTGCCCGCTAACCTCAAAGGTCAAGGTCACTGAATTAGAAATTTCCATGTTTGGAAAAGTCAATGCTCAGTTTATGCTTTAATATTCCATATATGCATTTGTAACAACATCCCGCATCATTCTACAGAAAGCCCATGGTGCCCGCTAACCTCAAAGGTCAAGGTCACTGAATTAGAAATTTCCATGTTTGGAAAAGTCAATGCTCAGTTTATGCTTTAATATTCCATATATGCATTTGTAACAACATCCCGCATCATTCTACAGAAAGCCCATGGTGCCCGCTAACCCCAAAGGTCACTGACTTACAAATTAACGCTCAGTTTATGCTTTAATATTCCATACATGCCTTTGTAACAACATCCCGCATCATTCTACAGAAAGCCCATGTTACTCACTAACCCCAAGGTTATTACAAGCTCCATATATACTATCAAACTGCGCGAGGCGGGACATTTTGATCCGCGGAGCTCTTGTCCTTATAAATTGTGTGATTTGTCAGTAAATTACACCGGGACACCAGATGTACATAAAATATAGAATCACTGTTATACGTTTACCTTTGATGATCAGGTCGTTATAAGTTTATAACTTCTTAGACCCCTCGTATTTGTACTTATTTAATAATGTTTATAGGACTGCGAATGATATCTCATTATGTTGGTATAAACTTGTGACTGTTCTAGCTCGTCTCGTTCAGCAGGGATTTGAAACTGTTGATCCTCTCCACGTTTACAACTCGAGCGGGAAGCCTATTCCATGTATCAGTTACTCTGAATGCAAATTAATTCTCTCTAATCTTTAGTCGACACTGGCGTCTGTATATCTTGAAGTTATGACCACGAGTGATAGACTCATTCCCAAAATATTCCCAGCAGTATCGTCAATATTATGCATAAATTTGTACACTTGAAGCATATATCGCCCGTTCTGTATCGGGCAACTAACGTGAGCACCCAAGTTGGATCATTGGGCGTTCCAGTCATATGTTTCTGTTATGGGTATGCATAAAATATTCGCGTTCGTACTTCTTTACGTAAGAGGCGGTGGGATCATTGCCCGTCGTATATGTCTTTTGTTATAACATTCGAGGGACTATTTTGGTTGCTCGACGTTGTACTCTTTTCAATCCTTTCAATGTCTTTCTTTAAGTGTGCATTCCAAACAGATGTTCCATATTCAAGTCGTGGTCGGATTAAGGATTTGTATAATGTAAGGAATGCATCTTTTTCCAGATATTCAAAACTATTCCTAATTACATCAATAACTCTTTGCTTTGAGTACACTATTGTCAATATGCTTGTCAAACTTCAGGTTTGGTTGAAATGTCACACCGAGATCTTTCTCCTCAGTTAATACGGATGAAATATCGGATTTTACATTATTATCACACTTATGATATGTATGACAGTTATTGTTGTAACCGAAATGCATCGATTTACACTTTGAAGCGTTAAACTTAAGTTTCCATGTCTCTGACCAGTCGCTGAGATTATCCAAATCGTGTTGTAATAGTTCACATTTATGTAATGTATACTTTCAACAGAGGTGAAATTGTTTGTGTTATCAGCAAATATATTCACAAACTGAGTGACAACATCCGGAAGATCATTTATAAATATCAAGAAGAGAACAGGACCAAGTATGCTGCCCTGTGGGACTCCAGAAATAACATCGAGCCACTCCGATGTTGCTGATTTATATACAACGCGTTGTCTTCTCTCATTAAGAAAGTCTTTGATCCAAGCAAGAACCTGTCCTCTGATACCATATCGGTAAAGCTTTATGCATAATCTTTGATGTGAAACCGAGTCAAACGCTTTACTGAAATCCAAGTATATTACATCAACCGGTACCGAGTTATCTATATATTCCGTCCATTTATCCATGAGATCTATAAGATGAGTTACGCAAGAACGACCTGGTCTAAAACCATATTGATATTCGGAAAAGATGTTATATAAGTTCATATGATCCATAATATTGTCTCTTATTATTGATTCAAGAATCTTACAAACAATTCATTGATGTCAAACTCACAGGTCTGTAATTGCCGGCAACTTTCTTATCTCCTTTTTTAAATATGGGCGAAACATGAGCACCCTTCCATCCAAATAGCACTGTACCAGTTGCGAGTGACTGACTGAATAAAATATATAATGGATCTACCATAGAATTCCGGATTTCATATAAAACCTTTGGGTGGAGTTCATCTGGCCCAGCCGACTTGCTCGTCTTCAGATTGGCCATTTTTTTACTTATTTGTTCACGGGTAATATGAATGTCATCAAGTGACCTATCAAAAAGCCCATCTGAGTCTGATGCCTCGCTGTGTATGTCCGCGGTTCTAGTAAACACACTAGAGAAAAAGTTATTTAGCTCATCCACTTTTTCCTGGTCACCAATAGTTAATGATCCATCTTCTTTATATAAATCACTCACACCTGAACGTGTCTTTGTCTTTGATTGCACATACTTCCAAAAAGATTTTGAATCCGTCTTCGCCTCATTGGCAATTTTCCATTCATATTCACGTTTAGCTAAACGAACTGTATTTGTACATTCATTTCTTGCTATAACATCTTGATTATATTTCACTGTCGTTTTACAGTATTTGTATTTTTTCCATAATCATATTTTATGTAGAATATCATTACACACTTGCTCATTCGTCCAAAGTGGTTGATCTACAAACTTTTTACTTTCCTTTGATTTAGGAATATGTTTCTCCATAAGGTTTGTTAGTGTCGTACCAAATAAGTTCCAATTCACATTTATGTCAATATTACAGAGTAAATTATCCCAATCGCAAATATCCATCTCATTTGATATATTATGGTAATTTCCCTTGTAATATTTGTATTTGGGAATAAATGTATCATTATCTGTATCCATATAGCAGACAAATTCAAATTTCAGAAGAGAATGATCACTAGCTCTTTCGGTTATATGAGAGTCGTATAGGTATATATAATATACGTCTTTATGCCATTAATTACTGGGTTATAATGTTGTTTGAGAGACCTTGCAATCCAAAAATACAGTGCTCTTCCCAGTTGTAATCACAGGTGATTCTGGAAACAAAATTGCTACCCCGCTCCATACAATGTACGTCTCGCGAGGGTAGCAATTTAACCCCATCTCTTTAATGTAATGCATGGAAGAGTGATTTTTGCAATAATATGTTAGCGATATAAGACTGTCAAAGCTGTATCAATAAATTATTAATAAAGAATATACACATGCACAAATTGGTTATTTTACCGTGTTAATGTGTTTATCTGACATTTACATGTATATCTTGTAAATTTGAAAGCTTCATAATTCATTTCGTTATGTTGAACAACAACTAAAGAAAAAATAGCTTCCATGGGAAAAGTATTTCCCTGTTCTATTATTTTTGGCAATTTACTAGTTCTACATCGAAGATTATTTGTTTAAAGGTATAAAATATACAGTTTACTAAATTCTGACATACAGGCAACAGGTTTAGGTATGCACTTCGGTTGCTCACATTTTTTGAATGGGTTAAATTGTAGCCATATATAACATATAGGAGGCAAATTATTGTAGCTACGGTGATTCTAGCGTGTGTTGGAGTTGGATGGTCAATTATTCAATTATTGTTTGTATATACATGAAACTCCTTTCTAAACAATGTACAAAACAATTCAAATGCGCCCGGGTCTGAAGATTATGTAATTATGAAAGGTAGTACCGTACTATACTGGCATACGCCACCATTGAAAGAAAATCTCACACGAAGTCGTATTTTTTTACATGCCTATTCAGGCCAGTAGCCAGACCTGTTTGAAGGGGGGGGGGGGGTCGTTTCGAAAGACCAAGGGGCCTGAGGTATCTAGGGGGGTCCGGGGGCATGCCCCCCCCCCGGGAAAATTTGAGATTAGGTGGTTTAAACGCAATTTCTTGCATTCTCCGCAACGGCTGAGCTTCTAACTGTGACCTTTCATACCCATACCTTCCATACTGTAGCCGAGAACCGTGTCGCTTCAGTGAATTTATATCACTGATTTCCAATGGCTAAATATACAACGTGATTTCGCAGAATCTCTGCGTATTGCTGTGATTGCCATTCACTAACTAGAAATAGGAACAGAGCTGCCATGAAAGATGGCGATTTCAAAGCTTGCAGCCAGTCCTTTGGCCGCTTTTGATCTCCATGGTGCTGATATACAGCAGACGACCAAATATATCGCGTGTTCCCTGTATTTCTAAGATTTTGTTATCGTTTGAGTTAACTTTTGCTTCAACAGCATCAGAATCAAAGTTCATCACCTTTCGCCTTTTAATTGGTTTTTCAAACCGTGATGTGTCACTAAAACACCCATTTGAAACTCTGCTTGCCAGACGCTTCCCTTCTCAATGCAATTCAGCATATCATCCTTAACATTGTTGCCAACTTGTTTTCCGGTTGTAATACAATACAAGTTGTCATCATGCTCTTGAGCGAACGGATTCGTTGTGTTTTCTATTTTGTCCATCAATTTACTCACTCAAGTCATCAGTATCTTTCTTCACACGGTATGGTTTAAGCGACTGACTTAATCTTCCGAACGTTTCAGTCCAGCTTGCTTGTTGCAACAGACTGCCCACAATACCACTTCTTACAGATCTAGTCCACATCCTTCGTCTTCGTGCCTGATTGGAATTTGTGACAAACAGCATGTCATTTTGTACCTTCGTACATCTGCGTAAATTCATTAGCATTCGATATGTAGAGCTAGCTCTAAATCATTTGAGAAGTTGTCTTAACTCATTTGGAGCTAGCTCTAAATATTTAATGCTAGCTCTAATTATTTAGAGCTGTCGATAATTATTTGAATTTATGTAGATTTGGCGTTCTGAATCTACATACACTCAAATAATTAATGCTAGCTCGAAATATGTAATGCTATAAATATTTAATGCTAGCTATAATTATTTAAGTTTATGTAGATTTGGCGTTCTGAATCTACATACACTCAAATAATTAATGCTAGCTCGAAATATGTAATGCTATAAATATTTAATGCTAGCTATAATTATTTGAATTTATGTATATTTGGCGTTCTGAATCTACATACACTCAAATAATTTATGCTAGCTCGAAATATGTAATGCTATAAATATTTAATGCTAGCTATAATTATTTGAGTTTATGTAGATTTGGCGTTCCATACTGGAGGCATGGACTGAGCGAAGGGGTGCGGCAGCGGGATGGGGAAGCAATATTACTGCGACTACTGCGCCCGATCCTTCGCTGACAAGGCTAACAACAGGAAAAACCACTTCAGTGGCGCCCAGCATCAGCGTATGAAGAAACAACATTACGCGGCATTCCGGGGTAATTGTACAGTTGAACACACAGGTGGAAGACTCGGACCTGTGACATAAAACAATGCCCATTGAAAAAATGGCATTACGCTACCAACCTGGTGTCGTACTGTACGCTACGTTATCTATAAAAAATGCCATTTAACAAAAATCCCATTACCCCACCCACCTTTTGTCGTACTGTACGCTTCGTTATCTATTAAAAAAGGCCCATTGGAAAATAAATCCCATGACCCCACCCACCTTTTGTTGTACTGTACGCTTCGTTATCTATTACAAAATGCACATTGAAAAAGAAATCCCATTTCCCCACCCACCTGGTGTCGTACTGTACGCTTCGTTATCTATTAAAAAAGGCCCATTGGAAAATATATCCCATTACCCCACCCACCTTTTGTTGTACTGTACGCTTCGTTATCTATTAAAACATGCCCATTGAAAAATAAACCCCTTTACCCCACCCACCCCGTCCGTCATCCGTGAACATTTTTAAACGTCTTCTCCTCGGTAATCATTGGGCTTATAGTCACCACACTTCATGGTCATTGTCCTTAGGTATGGGGATTACAAAAATGTTAAAATGAAGTCATTACGTAATCCAGGATGGCAGCCGTCTAAAAATAGCACAAATTCTTCAAAAATCTTCTTCTCAAGAGTCGCAACCGGATTTCGACAAAACTTGGTAATATGATCGATGTCAAAAATGGGCGTGGCCCGTGTGGTCAAATTGGGGTCATCTTTTATTTTTGACCGAATATGGTCATGTCATATATCAAATCGAAGGTATCAACGAGCCGATCACTCTGGTGCATTTTTTTTATCGAAATCGGATGGTTATGTCATCCAAGATGGCCGCCGAAATGTCAAAAGGTCATTATTTTATTACAGATTTCAAAATTCTTCTTCACACGAACCGCTTGGCCCATGGTAGCCAAACTTAAATGTTATGGTCCATTGGTGAAGCCTTTCCAGATTTGTTAAAATGGAGGTCATCGCTTATCCAAGATGGCCGCCGTCTAAAAATCGCTTATCCAAGATGGTCGCCGTCTAAAATAGCAACTTCTTAAAAGATCTTCTTCTCATGAACCGCTAGCCGGATTTCAAAAATGGGTGTGGCCCGTAGTGTCAAATTTTATTTTTGACCGAATATGGTCATGTCTATATCAAATCGAAGGTATCAAAGAGGCGATCGCTCTGGTATATTTTTTGTCGAAATTGGATGGTCCAAGATGGCCGCCGAAATGTCAAAAGTTTGTTCTTTTAATAAAGATTTCAAACGTCTTGTTCTCGTGAACAGCTTGGTCGATATTGGCCAAACTTCATGGTAATGGTTATTGGGCCAAGCCTTTTAATTTTTGTTTAAATGGTGGTCATCGCGAAATCAAAGATGGCCGCTGTTGAAAAGTAGGTCAAATTCTTAAAAAAATTCTTCTCGCGAACTGCCAGGCCGATTTTTACGAAACTTGGTATGAATGATCGATAGTTACCGCTGGTTCAGATTCCTCCAAATGGTGGACCCCGGGTCAAAAATGGGCGGGGCAGGAGGGGTCAAGTAGCGGTCACATTTGACCAAATATGGTCATGTCATATATCGAATCGAAGGTATCGACGAGACGGTCACTCTGGAGCTTTTTTTTGTCGAAATCTGGTAATTACGTCATCCGAGATTGCCGCCGAAAGGTCAAAAGGTCGTTCTTTCAATATAAATTACAAACGTCTTCTTCTCGTGAACCACTTGGTCAATATTGGCCAAACTTCACAATAATGGTCAGTGGGTCAAGCCTTTTCATTTTTGTTAAAATGATGGTCATCGCGATATCCAAGATGGCCGCCGTTGAAAAGTAGGTCAAATTCTCCAAAAATCTTCTCACGAACCGCCTGGCCGATTTCGACGAAGCTTGATATGAATGATCGATAGTTAACGATGTTTCAGATTCCTTCAAATGGTGGCCCCCGGGTCAAAAATGGGCGGGACATGAGGGGTCAAGTAGGGGTCAAATTTCAAATTTGACCGAATATGGTCATGTCATACATGTATATCAATTCGCAGGTATGGACGAAACGATCACTTAGGAGCATTTTGAAAGGCCGAAAGGTCAAAAGGTCGTTCTTTTATTAGAGATTTCAAACGTCTTCTTCATACAAACCGATTGGCCATTGGTAGCAAACTTCGCAGTTATGGTCCATTGGTAAAGCCTTTTCAGTTTTTGTCGCGCCCGCTTGCGGAAAGCGCGATATAGTCGGCCGTTTGGCGTACGTACGTACGTACGTACGTACGTGTGTCCGGTTAAAGTTTTTGGTTAAGCTGTAAGGTTAAGTTTTTTGGTTACAGTTTTTGGTTAAGTTCTTTGGTTAAAGTTTTTGGTTAAGTTTTTTCGTTAAGTTGTTTGGTTAAGTTTTTTGGTTAAAGTTTTTGGTTAAGTTCTTTGGTTAAAGTTTTTGGTTAAGTTTTTTGGTTAAGTTTTTTGGTTAAAGTTTTTGGTTAAAGTTTTTCGTTATACTATATCTCTGCAACTGCTTTGCCCATTACCTTGAAACTTCACATCGGTGTTTATCATCGTCTATATTTTCATTCCACCCCTCCCGTGCGGCCCCTGTGCCCAATGTCAAGGTCAAATTACTTTGAAGTTTTTGGTTAAGTTTTATTTTTGGTTAAAGTTTTTGGTTAAGTTTTTTTGCTTAAGTTTTTTTGGTTTAAAGTTTTTTTTTTGTCGTTATACTATATCTCTACAACTAGCTTTGCCCATTACCTTGAAACTTCATATGGGTGTTTATCATCATCTATATTTTCATTCTACCCCCTCCTGTGCGGCCCCTGTGCCCAATGTGAAGGTCAAATTACTTTGAAGTTTTTGGTTAAGTTCTTTGTTTAAAGTTTTTAGTTAAGTTTGTTTGGTTAAGTTTTTTGGTTAAAGTTTTTGGTTAAGGTGGTTTTTGGTTAAGTTTTTTGGTTAAAAGTTTTTTCGTTATACTATATCTCTGCAACTGCTTTGCCCATTACCTTGAAACTTCACATGGGTGTTTATCATCATCTATATTTTCATTCTACCCCCCTCCCGTGCGGACCCTGTGCCCAATGTCAAGGTCAAATTACTTTGAAGTTTTTGGTTAAGTTTTTTTGGTTAAAGTTTTTGGTTAAGTTTTTTGGTTCAGTTTTTTGGTTAAAGTTTTGGTTAAAGTTTTTCGTTATACATATCTCTGCAACTGCTTTGCCCATTACCTTGAAACTTCACATGGGTGTTTATCATCACTATATTTTTCATTCTACACCCCCCTCCCGTGCGGCCCCTGTGCCCAATGTGAAGGTCAAATTACTTTGAAGTTTTTGGTTAAGTTTCTTGGTTAAAGTTTTTGGTTAAGTTTTTTTGTTAAGTTTTTTGGTTAAAGTGTTTTGTTATACTATATCTTTTTTTTTAGTGTCCATGCCTCGCCACAAGGCGCGACATGCAGGCCGCGGCCATCTAGTGTTAAATTGGCGGTCATCGTTAATCCAAGATGGCGGCCGTCTAAAAATAGCACAAAATTAAAATAAATTCCACCAGACCGATTTCTACGAAACTTGGCAGAATGATCGATGTACAATGCTTTTTCAAATTTGTTAAAATGGTGACCCCTGGGTCGAAAATGGGGTCAAATAGGGGTCAAATTTCATTTTTGACGGAATATGGTCTTATAATATATCAAATCAAAGGTATTGATGAGGCGATCGCTGTGGTGCTGTTTTCATCGAATCGGATGATTACATCCTCCAAGATGGCCGCCAAAAGGTCGTTCTTTTATTAGAGATTTGAAATGTCTTCTTTATACAATCCGCTTGGCCATTGGTGGCCAAATTTCGCAGTTATGGTTCATTGGTAAAGCATTTTCAGTTTTGTTAAGATGGCGGTCGTCGTTAATCCAAGATGGCCGCCGTCTAAAAATAGCATAAATTCTTAAAAAATCTTCTCACGAACCACCAGACCGATTTCGACAAAACTTGACAGGAATTATCGATGTACAATGCTTTTTCAAAGCTGTTAAAATGGTGACCTCTGGGTCAAAAATGGGCATGGCCCGGGGGGTCAAATAGGGGTCAACTTTTTTACGGAATATGGTTATATAATACATAAAATCTAAGGATTCCAATAACAAGTAGGCTGAAAGCGTCCTGTTGTGGTCTCCAATCCTCTCAAAGTTGTGTAAGATATATCTGTACATATCGCGAGACAACTCCTACCCTGGTGACTTCTCAAGTTTGTCGCATTGACATTTTGTGCCTGTCATGGGCTTATTTTGATTTATATGTACAATGTAGTGGCAACTTTACATACCAGTATTTGCTTGATTTTTATACGACCGTTTTTATACGGCCTTTTTTAAAAAAACGTACCGTTTTTTTATGTTTTTCCGCTGGGCGGGCGGCTGACAGAAAAAGTGCATAGTTTGTGTACATAACTCGTCCGAAACCGTGTGATGTGCACCTTGGTGTTTTTATGCCGAAACAATATTTTTTAACAAAAATATCACCATTTTAAATTAGCCATTTTTTCTACTTTTTTCTATACAATTCTATATACGGTACAGAGTTTGTGTACACAACTCTTCCGAAACCGTTCAGTCGATCGATTTGAAACTATACACACGTCTTCTGCACATATTGAAGATGTGCATCTTGGTGTTTTTATGCCGAAAAAATATTTTTTAACAAAAATATCACCTTTTTAACGTAGCCATTTTTTCTACATTTTTAGCCAGCTTTTTTTTGGAAAAAAAATCCAGGCTATTGGATTGGCGAAAGCCGGGCGGGCGGCGTCCACAATCAATGTTAAGTTTTCGTCCATTTCTTTGTTAATGTACCACCTAGGACCACCAAACTTTCACAGCTTCATAATCAAGGGGTGCCCACCACATATCACTATCCAACATGTTACTTTTTTTTTAACTTGACCCATTTTTTCCGCGCAGTCGACTTAGCCATTTTCAATGTTAAGTTTTCGCGTTTACAATATTAAGTTTTCGTGTTTAAGTCCATTTCTTTGGTACTGTACCACCTAGGACCACCAAACTTTCACAGCTTCATAACCAAGGGGTGCCTACCACATACAACTATCCAACATGTGACCATTTTAGCTCGACTATTCGAAGAATAAGTAGAGCTTATGTTGTCACCCCGCCGTCGGCGTCGGCGTCGGCGTCGGCGTCGGCGTCGGCGTCACCGTCACGCCTTGGTTAAGGTTTTTAGTCAACCTTGTATATGGAATACTACTGGCCCTACACCCACCATACTTGGACAACTTCATCTCCTAGTGATGTACATCAATAACCCCTGATCTATATTTGACCTTGACCTACATTTCCTCTTGAATTACTTAGTTAATTCCCCTTGGTTAAGGTTTTTAGTCAAACTTGGTTAAGGTTTTTAGTCAAGCTTGTATATGGAATACTATTGTGCATACAGACACCATACTTGGACAACCTTTTCTCATAGGGATGTACATCAATAACCCCTGGTCTATATTTGACCTTGACCTACATTTCCTCTTCAATTACTTAGTTAATTCCCTTTGGTTAAGGTTTTTAGTCAAGCTTGTATATGGAATACTCCTGGCCCTGCACCCACCATACTTGGACAACTTCATCTCCTAGGGATGTACATCAGTAACCCCTGATCTATATTTATACCCCCCCCGCAACGAAGTTGTGGGGGCGGGGGGGGGGGGGTATACTGGAGTCAGCTTGTCCGTCCGTCCGTCCGTCCGTGTTTCCGTGTTTCCGTCAGTCACAAAACTTAACAATTGTAAATTTCCTTTTAACTTCTCTTTCCCTTCGCGGAAATCTTTCATATTTTACCCGCCCCTTCTCTGACACTCATACATCATTCTGCAACAAACCTACGACCCCCATTTATGCCAGGGGTCAAGGTCACGGACTTAGAATTTCTAGTTTGCTTTTTTTCAACTGGAACCACCATCGCACTCTCCATATGTGCTGACATAGTCTTTATCTGAAAATGATAGTATGCGAGCTGGAATTCATTATAGGTAAGGGCTGGCGCGGGAGGGGGAGGGGGGTTATTCCGTAAGCCCCCGCTTACTGACAAATCTAGTTGACCTTGACCTACATTTCCTCTTGAATTACTTAGTTAATTCTCTTTGGTTAAGGTTTTTAGTCAACCTTGTAGATGGAATACTCCTGGCCCTACACCAACCATACTTGGACAACTTTATCTCCTAGTGATGTACATCAACAACCCTTGACCTATATTTGACCTTGACCTACATTTAACCTTGAATTACCTAGTTAATTCCCCTTGGTTAAGGTTTTTAGTCAACCTTGGTTAAGATTTTTAGTCAAGCTTGTACATGGAATAATATTGTGCATACAGACACCATACTTGGACAACCTTTTCTCATAGGGATGTACATCAATAACCCCTGATCTATATTTGACCTTGACCTACATTTCCTCTTCAATTACTTAGTTAATTCTCCTTAGTTAAGGTTTTTGTCTCGCCCGCGAAGCGGAAAGCGAGACATAGGTTTTGCTTTTCCGGAGTCGTCGTCGTCGTCGGCGGCGGCGTCGTCGCGTCGTCGTCATTCAATGTTGAGTTTTCGTGTTACGGTCATTACTTCAACACCTTATCAGCTACAGTCATCAAACTTTATACATACCTTTACTATGATATGTAGATGAATATAGGACTATAAAAAAAAATTCCGGGCTCCAGGGTCAAGGTCAAACTCTATTTCTTTCTATGCTACAAACTGAACATTAATGCATGAAGACCCGTTTTCTCGTGCGCTCTGTACACCTTACCTGTAGAGAGAACAATAGCCTTCTCCAGTTGAACACTTCTGCATGTGCAGGCATGTGCAAATTTCCAGCTTGACCACTAAATGTCCAGCTAAATTATTACAGGTAATTTATACAGGTAAATTATTATACCTGGGTATTACATTTCCGTAAACTGTGTTGACAATATTGTGGCAATATGTGGACCTGTGCAGATATGATATGTAGATAAATATAGGACTATTATAAAAATTCTGGGCTCCAGTAGCGAGCATTATTTTTTTGTTAATTTTTAAACTTTTTTTTTTTTTAAACTTTTTTTCCATTTTTAGCCAGGTTTTTTGAAAAAAAAAATCATTTTAAACTTTTTTTTTTTAAACTTTTTTTCCATTTTTAGCCAGGTTTTTTTGGGGGAAAAAATCCACGCTATTGGATTTCCAGTCCATTTCTTTGTTACTGTAATACATACATGTAGGACCAACAAACTTTCACAGCTTCATAACCAAGGGGCAGGCGGGCGGGCGTCCACAATCAAAGTTTTCCAGTCCATTTCTTTCTTACTGTAACACATGGGACCAACAAACTTTCACAGCTTCATAACCAAGGGGTGCCCACCACATATCACTATCCAACATGTTACCTTTTTGAACTTGACCCATTTTTTCCGCGCAGTCAATGTTAACTTTTCGCGTTTACAATGTTAAGTTTTCGTGTTTAAGTCCATTTCTTTGGTACTGTACCACATAGGACCACCAAACTTTCACAGCCTCATAACCAAGGGGTGCCCACCACATACAACTATCCAACATGTGACCATTTTTTTTACCTTCACCTATTATTTCTACGTAGTTGACTTAACCATTTTCAACGTTAACTTTTTATTTACGTCTGGTTAAAGTTTTTTGGTTAAATTTTTTCGTTATACTATATCTCTGCAACTGCTTCGCCCATTACCTTGAAACTTTACATGGGTGTTTATCATCATCCATATTTTCATTCTACCCCCCAACCGTGCAGCCCCTGTGCCCAATGTCAAGGTCAAATTACTTTGATTGTTTTGTGTACTATATCTCTGCAACTGCTTCACCCATTACCTTCATACTTCTCCATCTACTATATCTCTTTTTTTAGTGTCCATGCCTCGCCCCAAGGCGCGACATGCAGGCCACGGCCATCTAGTCTACAAAAAGTGGCCTCGTTTCTTGTTTTTTTTTCAAATTATTTTTCCATTTTAGCCAGGTTTTTTTAAAAAAAATCCAAAAAAAATCCAGGCTATTGGATTGGCGAAAGCCGGGCGGGAGGGAGGGCGGGCGGCGGGCGGGCGGCGGCGGGCGGGCGGTGGGCGCGAGGCGGGCGGCGGGCGGCGGGCGGCGTCCACAATCAATGTTAAGTTTTCGTGTTTGAGTCCATTTCTTTGTTACTGTACCACCTAGGACCACCAAACTTTCACAGCTTCATAATCAAGGGGTGCCCACCTCATATCACTATCCAACATGTTACTTTTTTTTAACTTCACCCATTTTTTCCGCGCAGTCGACTTAGCCATTTTCAATGTTAAGTTTTCGCGTTTTCAATGTTAAGTTTTCGTGTTTAAGTCCATTTCTTTGGTACTGTACCACATAGGACCACCTAACTTTCACAGCTTCATAACCAAGGGGTGCCTACCACATACAACTATCCAAGACCATTTTTTTACCTTCACCTATTATTTCTACGTAATTGACTTAGCCATTTTCAACGTTAACTTTTTAACATACGTCTTGTTAAATTTTTTGGTTAAAACTTTTTCGTTATACTATATCTCTGCAACTGCTTCGCCCATTACCTTGAAACTTCACATGGGTGTTTATCATCGTCCATATTTTCATTCTAACTCCCAACCGTGCGGCCCCTGTGCGCAATGTCAAGGTCAAATTACTTTGAATTTATTTGTTAAAGTGTTTTCCTGTACTATATCTCTGCAACTGCTTCACCCATTACCTTGATACTTCACATGGGTGTTTATCATCATTGTCGCACCCGCTTGCGGAAAGCGCGATATCGTCGGCATTTTGGCATACGTCCGTCCGTCCGTCCGTGTGTCCGGTTAAAGTTTGTCCATCTAGTATATCTATTTTTTTAGTGTCCATGCCTCGCCCCAAGGCGCGACATGCAGGCCACGGCCATCTAGTCTACAAAAAGTGGGTATAATTATGTTATCCAAGTGTCCATGCTTGGAAAAAACCTGGCCTTCGTGGCTTTGCCTCGTTTCTTGTTGTCTAGTAGCATAAGGTCGTAAGTGCTATATACCGACTATTATCATATACTAAAACAATTATTGACTAGTGAGCCATATAATATAATCCGATATTCAATGGCTCACTAGTCAATAATTGTATAATATGTTCGGGCCAGTGAAAATTGCTTTCTGGCCCAGGCTCGAGGTCAAGGCGGCGGGACAAGGCGAGACATTTGATTCCGCGGAATTCTTGTTAGTCAAGCTTGTATATGGAATACTCCTGGCCCTACACCCACCATACTTGGACAACTTCATCTCCTAGGGATGTATATCAATAACCCTTGATCTATATTTGACCTTGACCTACCAATTACCTAGTTAATTCCCCTTGGTTAAGGTTTTTAGTCAACCTTGGTTAAGGTTTTTAGTCAAGCTTGTATATGGAATACTATTGTGCATACAGACACCATACTTGGATAACTTTTTCTCATAGGGATGTACATCAATAACCCCAACCGTGCTCCCCCTGTGCCCAATGTCAAGGTCAAATTACTTTGAATTATTTTGTTAAAGTTTTTTCGTGTACTATATCTCTGCAACTGCTTCACCCAATACCTTGATACTTCACATGGGTGTTTATCATCATTGTCGCACCCGCTTGCGGAAAGCGCGATATCGTCGGCATTTTGGCATACGTCCGTCCGTACGTCCGTACGTCCGTGTGTCCGGTTAAAGCTTTTTCGTTAAAGTTTTTCCATCTACTATATCTATTTTTTTAGTGTCCATGCCTCGCCCCAAGGCGCGACATGCAGGCCACGGCCATCTATTCTACAAAAAGTGCGTATAATTATGTTATCCAAGTGTCTATGCTTGGAAAAAACCTGGCCTTCGTGGCTTTGCCTCGTTTCTTGTGTTATTGTAAATATTCACTTCTGATTTTGGGATTTTCCCTCCATTTGTATATGTACTTGGACATGCACATGTACTTGTACAGGTATGGGATTTAGTACTAAACCCATTGACCCGGCCTTAAGACCTTAGCTGTTGATAGGCCGTTAAACCCCAACAAACAAACAAATATTATTGTGTACCCTAGTTTCTCGACCAATGAAAGAACAGCATTTTGTCTCAATTAATTACATATTGCGACACTTTCGCCAATATATATATTAATCATTAAATGTTCAACTGCTATATTTAGAACTGATTGTACGCCTTGTGTCATCAGTTCACGAGACGCAAAGCGTATAGCACACGCAGTACACACGCAGTCACTTCGTGTCACACCGCCAATCACATGCTAGTATAGCGATTCAAAATCACGTTTAGGGGCGGAGCTTCGCGAGTGGGCTGGTAAACAATAAGAACGTTATTATTCACATATTAAATTTTTAATAAATTAATTTCTCGCTCGCTACAAAATTTATTTATTAAAAATCAATATATGAAATATAACTATTACTTACAACTACTTCCTGGGCATCACCCGAGTTAATATTGGTCGAATTTGGTGGTCTTACCAGTCGTCAAAGCGACAAATGCCACCAATTCCACATCAATGATGCCCCAAAAGTTACTCTAAGGGAAGTAACACGTGATTTTCCAAGTTCGGTAACCTATTCAGTGTTTTATCTACCATTGAGTTGGTGAGTCAAATTGGTCTCTTCTGAAAAAATGGCGTGTAAAAATAATAAAATTTCTGAATGTTTGTATGTTAAATCTAAAAAATGAGTATTTGACACGAGAAACGCTGGTAGATAAATCATTACCCATTTACATGTTTGTAAGACTGGTCCAAACATGTAGGTCATGTACATGAACATTTACCCTCTTGTGGTATCGCTTCTCCCACCCCTTACATTGAGTTTAGAATAAGTTCTATTGCAAGCCTGGCACACAGCAAAGAGGTGTTCAGTCAGAGCTCCAGATAAGCTGCGTATTCGCGTAAATACCCAATTAAAATTGCTAAAAACCCAATTGAAATCAGAAATAGCGAGTACCAAAAAGCAATACAAAATTTGTGGTATCTTTATCATGCTGCAGAAAACAATAAACAGACCACAAATATAGCATATTTTTCTTATTTTCCATGAAAACACATCTTTGTATTTATTTTTCTTATTTTCCATGAAAACACATCTTGGTATTTCATTAGAATTGTCTCCAAGGAGACAATCCTAATGAAATGCCAAGACATGTTTTCATTTTGAAGCAAACTATTCAATAATTGCTGTCTGTTGATGTGTAAACAGTAGTGTGATTTTATTTTACACAATTACAATTTTGAAATACCCAATTGCTTCAGAAATGATGGAGTGACACTACTCAATTACTAATTCCTGATCTGGAGCACTGCGGTGTTTTGTTATATGTGAGGAGTGATGTTAAGACTAAGCTGTTTGAAGGAGGCACTCATTTTCGGCTCGCCTGCAGAGCTTATGGCATACCCCCGGCGTCGTCGGCGTCGTCGTCGTCGGCGTCGTCGTCGGCGTCCACATACTTAACGTTGGGTAAATGTCTTTCATGGAACACCTTGTTATTTCATACATGCATTCCTCAGATGACCCTATATCATGCTGTACCAATTCCGTGACCCACCAACCAGCCCTTATCCCAAGGTCAAGGTCACAAACGTAGCATATTCATAAACTTAACGTTGGGGTAAATTCCTTATAACATCTGTTTCCTTTCATGGAACGCCTTGATATTTCATACATGCATTCATCTGATGATACTCTATCGTTCTATAGCAAATTAATGACCCACCCCTTACCCCAAGGTTAAGGTCACAAACTTAGCACATTCATAAACTTAACGTTGGGGGTAAATGTCTTATAACATCTCATTTCATGGAACGCCTTGATATTTCATACATGCATTCATATGATGATACCCTATCGTGCTATCGCAAATCCATGACCCACCGCTCACCCCTTACCCCAAGGTCAAGGTCACAATCTTAGCTCATTCATAAACTAAACGTTGGAGTAAATGTGTTATAACATCTGTTTCCTTTCATGGAACGCCTTGATATTTCATGCATGCATTCCTCAGATGACCCTCTATCATGCTGTAGCAAATCCACAACCCAACACCCAAGCCTTACCCCAAGGTCAAGGTCGCAAATTTAGCATGTTCATAAACTTAACGTTGGGGTAAATGTTGTGTAACTTCTGTTTGTTTACAGGGAACGCTTTGATATTTCATACATGCATTCATCTGATGATCCTCTATCGTGCTATAGCAAATCCGTGACCCCCGCCCCTTTCCCCAAGATCAACATCATAAACTTAACGTTGGGAGTAAATGTCTTTTTATAACTTCTGTTACTTTACAGGGAACGCCTTGATATTTCATACATGCATTCATCTGATGATACTCTATCGTGCTATAGCAAATCCATGACCCACCCCCACACCTTTCCCCAAGGTCAAGGTCACAAACTTAGCACATTCATAAACTTAACGTTGGGATAAATGTCTTATAACATCTGTTTCCTTTCTGGGAACGCCTTGATATTTCATACATGCATTCATCTGATGATACTCTATCGTGCTATAGCAAATCCATGACCGACCGCCCGCCCCTTACTCCAGGGTCAAGGTCACAAATTTAGCACATTCATAAACTTAACGTTGGGGTAAATGTCTTATAACATCTGTTTCCTTTCCGGGAATGCCTTGATATTTCATGCATGCATTCCTCAGATGACCCTCTATCATGCTGTACCAAATCCACAATCCAACACCCAACCCTTACCCCAAGGTCAAGGTCACAAACTTAGCATGTTCATAAACTTAACGTTGGGGTAAATGTTGTGTAACTTCTGTTTGTTTACAGGGAACGCTTTGATATTTCATACATGCATTCATCTGATGATCCTCTATTGTGCTACAGCAAATCCATGACCCCCCGCCCCTTTCCACAAGATCAACATCATAAACTTAACGTTGGAGTAAATGTCTTTTTATGCCACCGGGTTTCGAAGAAACGGGTGGCATATAGTGTTTGGACCGTCCGTCTGTCCGTCCGTCCGTGTCCGTCCGTCCGTCCGTCCGTCCGTCTGTCTGTCTGTCCGTCCGTCCGTCCGTCCGTCCGTCCGCGCTGCAGGTGGCATCCGCGTTCGACAGACGCATTTCTTGTTATAACTTCTATTACTTTACAGGGAACACCTTGATATTTCATACATGCATTCATCTGATGATACTCTATCGTGCTATTGCAAATCCATGACCCACCCCTTTCCCCAAGGTCAAGGTCACAAACTTAGCACATTCATAAACTTAACGTTGGGGTAAATGTCTTATAACATCTGTTTCCTTTCATGGAACGCCTTGATATTTCATACATGCATTCAACTGATGATACTATATCGTGCTATAGCAAATCCATGACCCACCGCCCACCTCTTACTCCAGGGTCAAGGTCACAAACTTAGCACCTATCTTAACATCAGAGAAATAAGTTATAACTTCTATTTCCTTCATTGAAAATTCTTAATATTTCACTTGTGCATTCCTCTAAGGTTGTACTATCATGCAGTGACATATATACGACCGTCCAACCCCTGCTGATCCCAAGGTCAAGGTGAGACATACTTAGTCTCTTTACAAAACTTAACATCAGAGCAATATGTTATAACTTCTATTTCCTTCATCTAAAATGCTTAATATTTCACACATGTATTCCTGTAAGGCTCTACTACCATGCTGTGCCAAATCCACGACCGTCCAATCCCCGCTGATCCCAAGGTCACATACTTAGGTATCTTTACAAAACTTAACATCAGAGAAATATTGTTATAACTTATAACCCGCTGATCCCAAGGTCAAGTTCTAATACTTAGTCTCTTTACAAAACTTAACATCAGAGAAATATGTTGTAACTTCTATTTCCTTTATCTACAATGCTTAATATGTATGCCCCCGCCACCGAAACCTTAACGCTGGGTAAATGGCATATCATTTCTGTTTCCTTGCTCGGATCTGCTTCACATTTCACACACGCATTGCTCCAATGGTCCTCTGCCACCCTGTGTCAAATCCACATTCGTGCCGCCCCCGCTAAGCCCAGGGTCAAGGTCACAGACTTGGTGCGTTCGAAACCTTAACGCTCGGGTAAATGCCTTATAATTTCTGTTTCCTTGCTCGGATCTGCTTCACATTTCACACACGCATTGCTCCAATTGTCCTCTGCCACCCTGTGACAAATCCACATTCGTCTCACCCCCGCTAAGCCCAGGGTCAAGGTCACAGACTTGGTGCGTTCGAAACCTTAACGCTGGGTAAATGCCTTATAATTTCTGTTTCCTTGCTCGGATCTGCTTCACATTTCACACACGCATTGCTCCAATGGTCCTCTGCCACCCTGTGACAAACCCACATTCGTCCCGCCCCCGCTAAGCCCATGGTCAAGGTCACAGACTTGGTGCGTTCGAAACCTTAACGCTGGGTAAATGCCTTATAATTTCTGTTTACTTGCTCGGATCTGCTTCACATTTCACACACGCATTGCTCCAATGGTCCTCTGCCACCCTGTGACAAGTCCACATTCGCTCCACCCCCGCTAAGCCCATGGTCAAGGTCACATACTTGGTGCGTTCGAAACCTTAACGCTGGGTAAATGCCTTATAATTTATGTTTCCTTCCTCGGATCTGCTTCACATTTCACACACGCATTGCTCCAATGGTCCTCTGCCCCCCTGTGACAAATCCACATTTGTCCCGCTCCCGCTAAGCCCAGGGTCAAGGTCACAAACACTCGGGTAAATGGCTTATTATGCCCCCGCAACCGAATGGTGAGTGGGGCATATAGTGTTACCGGCGTCCGTCCGTACTCGGGGTAAATGGCTGGTAATCAAATATGCCTCGTTTTCTTTGGCTGCCAGCGGGTTCATTCGTGTGCCGACAGGTCACATTTCTAGTTCACACATGCATTCCTGTAAGGCTCTACTACCATGCTGTGCCAAATTCAGGACTGTCCAACCCCCGATGATCCCAAGGTCAATGTCAAATACTTGGTTTCTTTACAAAACTTAACATCAGATAAATAAGTTCTATTTCTTAATATTTCATGCATGCATTCCTCTAAGGCTCTACTATCATGCTGTGACAAATCCCCGCTGATATCGAGGTCAAGGTCACATACTTAGTCTGTTTATAAAACGTAACATCAGAGAAATCGGTTATATTTCCTTGCTCGGATCTGCTTCACATTTCACACACGCATTGCTCCAATGCACCTCTAACACCCTGTGACAAATTCACGTTCGTGCCGCCCCCGCTAAGCCCAGAGTCAATATCACAAGCCCACACACTTATAAATTAGTTTACATATTTCGGGGTACCTGGGCCCACGCGGGGGTATTCCGTAAGCCACGCTTACTGACCAATCTAGTTGAGTATTGTCACTCCATCATTTCTGAAGCAATTGGGTATTTCAAAATTTGAATTGTGTAAAATACAATCACGCTTAGTCTACTGTTTACACATCAACATACAGCAATTATTGAATAGTTTGCTTCGAAATGAAAACATGTCTTGGCATTTCATTAGAATTGTCTCTGTAGGTTTTTGGCAATTTTAATTGGGTATTTAAGCAAATACGCAGCTTATCTGGAGCGCTGTGAAATAATGATTTTCGCGACTAATAAATGATTACTCCCTCAAAGTATACTTTGCTAGGTAAGTATGCTATGCAATTTTGGCGATGGTATGATACACGTAGTTTGTACATGTAGTCGTGAATTTCTTGCCATGTTTAACCTATACACAGATGCAGCGACCATATTAGCAGACGAGTCTAGCAAGCCACCGTGCAAGCGATTCAACAACGGTAAATATTACACAATAACTAACTCAGTTACACTGATTATGGATGGCTTATGGCCAAGGGTTAGAGCACCTGACTTTCAATCCGCAGGTTGTGGGTTCAAACCTCGCCTAGGGCATCACACAATATACTTTCATAGTATTGCCATCCCACTGGTCTGTTGGATGAGACTTTAAACTGTGGTCCCGTCTCTATGTGTCATTAGCTGTTGCTGGGACGTTAAAAACATTTCACTTTTCTCATCTGCAACCCCCCCCCCCACCCCACCCCAGCCCCCAAACACACACACACATCATCCAGAACCCAGAATAGACATAATGCACACATAGGGCAAGTATGTGTACGGCTGTCAAAGGTATTCACTATGAACACATAGTAGTCATCAAAACTTGACCCCCCCCTCCCCCGCAAAAAAGATAATTACGAGTATGATATCATACTCAAATGTTGTATTAATTCTATGAATGCTGTACTATTTCTCTAAAAGATCTAATAGAGTGCAACGTTGTAGTATACTGTTATTTCATGGTCATTCGGGGAACAGTCAAAACTATTGCCCCGAGGTGCTGTGGACGACCCGAGGCACTATTGCCCTCGGCCGAGGGCAATAGTGCATCCGGTTGTCCACAGCACCGAGGGGCAATATGTTTTGACTGTTCCCAGAATTACCATGACATAACTATTTCATTACTCAACCTGTAAGTGTATGACACAATGAATGTACATTTGGCGGGGCGCGTCGACAGACCAATCTAAATTACGTTCAATTTTATGGCGTAATCTTCGACACAAATCATGACGTCATGAGTTTCGGGTGGTGAAAATAGTTTTAACTATTCCACAGGCCCGAGTAACTATTTCCCAGGCACGACAAACTATTGCCCACGCACGCGGAACTATTGCCCAGACACGCGGAACTATTGCCCAGGCACGTCAACACCCGGGAAATTAGTCAAAACTATGGAATATTAACTTATATAGAGAGTGGAGTATTAAAATAAATTGTTAAGTGTACGCCAGTTACATGGATGATGTGCTGTATTCGTGTGCCGACAAGCCACATTTCTAGTAATTTCTGTTTCCTTGCTCGGATCTGCTTCACATTTCACACCCGCATTGCTCCAATGGTCCTCTACCGCCCTGTGACAAATCCACATTCGTCCCGCCCCCGCTAAGCCCAGGGTCAAGGTCGCATACTTGGTGCGTTTGAAACCTTAACGCTCGGGTAAATGGCTTGTAATTTCTGTGTCTTTGCTCGGATCTGCTTTACATTTCACACACACATTGCTCCAATGGTCCTCTACCGCCCTGTGACAAATCCACATTCGTCCCGACCCCGCTAAGCCCAGGGCCAAGGTCACAGACTTGGTGCGTTCGAAACCTTAACGCTGGGTAAATGGCTTATAATTTCTGTTTCCTTGCTCGGATCTGCTTCACATTTCACACACGCATTGCTCCAATGGTCCTCTACCGCCCTGTGGCAAATCCACGTTCGTCCCGCCCCCGCTAAGCCCAGGGTGAAGGTCACAGGCTTGGTGCGTTCGAAACCTTAACGCTGGATAAATGGCTTATAATTTCTGTGTCCTTGCTGGGATATGTTTCATATTTCACACACGAATTGCTCCAATGGTCCTCTACCGCCCTGTGACAAATCCACATTCGTACCGCCCCCGCTAAGCCCAGGGTCAAGGTCACATACTTGGTGTTCTCGAAACCTTAACGCTAGGTAAATGGCTTATAATTTCTGTTTCCTTGCTCGGATCTGCTTCACATTTCACACACGCATTTCTCCAATGGTCCTCTATCGCCCTGTGACAAATCCACATTCATCCCGCCCGCGCTAAGCCCAGGGTCAAGGTCACAGACTTGGTGCGTTTGAAACCTTAACATTCAGTTAAATGGCTTATAATTTGTGTTTCCTAGCTCGGATCTGCTTCACATTTCACACACGCATTGCTCCAATGGTCCTCTACCGCCCTGTTACAAATCCGCATTCGTCCCGCCCCCACTAAGCCCAGGGTCAAGGTCACAGACTTGGTGCGTTCGAAACCTTAACGCTCCGGTAAATGGCTTATAATCAAATATGCCTCGTTTTATTTTTCTGCCAGCGGGGGCATTCGTGTGCCGACAGGCCACATTTCTAGTCTCAGAAGTGTTCGGACTTTTTTGCTGAAAGTGGCTCTCATCACTGTCACTACGACCTTATGAGACATGCCATCCGATTTTGTACCGAAAAACATGTGCGATTTTTCATGAAAATTATTTTGAAAATGACGTTGAAAGTTGATGAAATATTCACAGCAAATGCGGAATTTAATTCCGCCTTTGCTGTGAAAATTGTGTGATCTTTCGACGTCATTTACAGAAAATGTCAGTTTCTGTAAACTGAATATATATCATGAAAAATCGCACATGTTCTTAATATGTAGAAAATCGCATGGCATGTCTCAGATTTTGTACCTTCGGACATCTGCGTAATTTCATGAAATACGTTTAGAAAATTTACAATATTTTCCGTAAATGACGTCAAAAGTTTACAATTTTTTTCGAGTACATGCAGTATTATAGTCCGCCCATGCTCTGAACATTTTATCAACTTTTGACTCGATTTATGAAAAATATTGTACAGTTTGTAAACGTATGTAATGAAATTACGCAGATGTCCGAAGGTATAAACTCGCATGACGTGCCTCATTTGTTCCTGACAGGTATTTGTGACTTCGGCGATGACTGCCGGTTCTCCCACCTCACCGACGACAGGCGGCGACAACTCGAGCAGCGAGGTCAGTGCTACAACGTACAGGTGGAAGACTCGTACCTGTGACATTTAGAAAAAAATGTTCATTAAACATTACCCCACCCACCTGTTGTCGTGCTGTACATTACGTCATTTGACTATTAAAATCCCCATTACCCCACCCACCTGTTGTCTTGTCTTACATTGTGTCATATTCCTATTAAAATTCCCATTACCCCACCAACCTCTTTCATACCGTGCATTACGTCATGTGACCATTACAAATCCCATTACCCCACCCACCTGTTGTCGTACTGTACAGTATGTCATATGCCCATTAAGAAATCCTAATTACTCCACCCACCTGTCGTCCCGCCCCCGCTAAGCCCAGGGTCAAGGTCACAGACTTGGTGCGTTCAAAACCTTAACGCTCGGGTAAATGGCTTATAATTTATGTTTCCTTGCTCGGATCTGCTTCACATTTCACACACGCATTTCTCCAATGGTCCTCTGCCGCTCTGTGACAAATCCACATTCGTCCCGCCCCCGCTAAGCCCAGGGTCAAGGTCACAGACTTGGTGCGTTCGAAACCTTAACGCTCGGTAAATGGCTTATAATTTCTGTTTCCTTGCTCGGATCTGCTTCACATTTCACACACGCATTGCTCCAATGGTCCTCTACCGCCCTGTGACAAATCCACATTCGTCCTGCCCCCACTAAGCCCCGGGTCAAGGTCACAGACTTGGTGCGTTTGAAACCTTAACGCTCTGGTAAATGGCTTATAATTTATGTTTCCTTCCTCGGATCTGCTTCACATTTCACACATGCATTGCTCCAATGGTCCTCTGCCACCCTGTGACAAATCCACATTCGTCCCACCCCCACTAAGCCCCGGGTCAAGGTCACACTTGGTGCGTTTGAAACCTTAATGCTCGGGTAAATGGCTTATAATTTTTGTTTCCTTCCTCGGATCTGCTTCACATTTCACACTTGCATTGCTCCAATGGTCCTCTGCCGCCCCGTGACAAATCCACATTCGTCCCGCCCCCACTAAGCCCCGAGTCAAGGTCACAGACTTGGTGCGTTTGAAACTTAACGCTCGGGTAAATGGCTTGTAATTTCTGTTTCCTTCCTCGGATCTGCTTCACATTTCACACATGCATTGCTCCAATGGTCCTATGCCGCCCTGTGACAAATCCACATTCGTCCTGCCCCCACTAAGCCCATGGTCAAGGTCACAGACTTTGTGCGGTTGAAACCTTAACGCTCCGGTAAATGGCTTGTAATTTCTGTTTCTTTGCTCGGATCTGCTTCACATTTCACACACATTGCTCCAATGGTCCTCTAACAAATCCACTTTCGTCCTGCCCCCGCGTTCGAAACCTTTGCGCTCGGGCAAATAGCTTATAATCAAATATGCCTCGTTTTCTTTGGCTGCCAGCGGGGGCATTCGTGTGCCGACAGGCCACATTTCTAGTCTTGTTTATTATGAAATTAGTCAATGAGTTTAATAAACCTTTTATTAAACCAAAACAAAGTTTACATTCTATTTTCACATAAACACAGAAACATACATTGAAGCTGTACTGATCACTTAACATGCTTTATACAGTGGTCTAATTTACATATTGTACCCTAATGTATGATGATTTTTAATACTCTGTGTTATTGCACTGCGAAAACCAATTTTTGTCGCGCCTACATTAACAGAAGGCGCGACTATAGATGCCGCTTTTTCCGTCGTCGTCTGAAATGTCAAAAACTTTGTACAAGCTTCGTCATCATGCTATAACTTTTATATTACTTTACAGATTTCTTCAATATTTTTGACACTTGAAACATGTAAGCATTAGGAACACACTCATGCCATCAATTCGCATGACCTTGACATTTTTTAAAGGTCACATTACAAACTATCACTTATTTTCTTCAAAACGCACTAAAAACAACAACGGCGACCCTAATAACTGATTTCCTGTTCGTTTGTATTTTTCGTGATATTGAGATTTCTCATATTGCACCTTATCTGACACCTATACAGAGTCATGCAATGAATTGGTTATCGCTTATCTCTCCTGTTACTGCGACCTACTGGCGCGAGGTGGTGCTGTAAAAATAACCGCTATGACGTAGCAGTAGAACAGCTTACCTGACTGTTGCCCGTCTGATTTAGCATAGTACTATCGGGGAAAACATATATTGTAACCTGACGATATAAATATAAATAAATGTTTACACAGGCTGGTATCCTACAGCTGTTGAAAATTGCACAGTATGTCCATTTTGTCACCCACTGTCGCATTTCAGTATGTAACTATAGGTCATTCTTATATTTTTACTGTACAGTACAGTCCCATATATTTATATCAGCGGTCTAATAAACTGGTGTTCTAAGTAGTCTGTTGAACTATTGCGTGTAATAATCGTATTATGCATACATTTCGGAAGTTCTACTGATACGTCATATACCCACATGACCGCAAAGGGAAATAACTGTGGTAAGCAAAATAAGGGGAAGTTAGTCATGCAGTGACGGCTTGAAAAACTGGTTGTCCGGAATATGAAATCAGTAAAAGAACGGCACATACTGGTCGGATTATTGTAAAATTTGTTTTATTTGATATATAAATGATGACTACATAAGCGTATCGCGAAAACAGAAGCTTGTTATATCTCCTTTAACTGAAACACTTAGCCATTTTTTTTTGCGTAAAAAACTTTGTACAAGCTTCCTCATCCTGCTTTTACTTTCATATTACTTGACGCATTCTTCCAATGTTTGGACACTTGATACATGTAAGCATTTGGAACACACTAATGCCATTCACACGAATGCTGAAACACTTAGCCATGTTTTTTCGTCAAAAACTTTGTACAAGCTTCATCATCATGCTATGCCTTTCATATTACTTGACGCATTAGGAGCACACTCATGCCGCCATTAACATGACCTTGACTTTTTGACCTTCACATGGTTGTGGAAACATTTTCTTTTCTATCAAAAAGTTAATCAACCTTGACCTTTTTCATGTTTTAAGCATGCACTTCTTTGACAGTTTTTGTGATGCCTACTTTAGCACATACCCATGATCATGTTACGATCAAATGCCTCGGCAGGCGCGACACCGCTTTCGTGGCGGAATTCTTGTATTCAATGCCTGCCCAACCCCACCATACCCTTTCGATTACTGCAGCCTTCAGAGAATCAAAGGTTAAAGAAGAGGCTCACAGGGATTTGCTGCTGCGGCCAGAACCGTCTGTGGACGAATGGCTCAAGTCGTATACAGCCCGGCATTCCACCAGTGACGAAAGTCCAAGGGCCGAGGGAAGGGCGGTGTATGAGTTGCCGTTGTATTTAGCCGGCGTTCCCAACATCCCGCCATCCCTGCTGCCTCCCTTGGTCGAGGATATGGAGAACACGCATGTGGCCGACTGGGGGTAGCGCATTTTGCTGTGTAGCGATAAAACGTTAGCTCAAACATACGGTTGCAGAGATATAACAGATACAAATTTGCGTTAAAGTGTTTGGCTAAGTCATTTGCTGTTCATCCTGGTTTAAACATATTTTATTTTTATATCAATTACAAGTACTAATATAAACAGTACCAGGGCTCCAGATAAGGAATTAGTAATTGAGTATTGTCACTCCATCATTTCTGAAGCAATTGGGTATTTCAAAATTTTAATTGTGTAAAATAAAATAGAATCACACTACTGTTTACACATTAGCAGACCGCACTTATTGAATAATTTACTTCTAAATGAAAACACATCTTGCTATTTCATTAGAATTGTCTCCTTGTAGACAATTCTAATGAAATACCAAAATGTGTTTTCATGGAAAAATAAGAAAATATGCTATATGTGTGGTCTGTTTATTGTTTTCTGTAGCATGATAAAGATACCACAAATTTTTTATTGCTTTTCGATACTCATTACTTCTGATTTCAATTGGGTTTTTGGCAATTTTAATTGGGTATTTACGCAAATACGCACCTTATCTGGATCTGCAGTACTATGCAAATGGGATTGGATTGAAAGCAAGCTTATCGAAAATATCCTCTTCCTAACATGTGACCGACTGCCGAAACCAGGACATACAAAACATAAATACACAACCTCATGCTTTAAACTAGCCAAGGTTTCAACGTTTCTGAACATATATTGGCAATCTCAACTCGCAATCAGGCAGTTTGAATGTCTGAGGCTCAGCTAATCAATCCGATTGATTCCGGGCACAATATTCAAGCATTCTGAAAGCAAACAATTGGCAATATTAGCGCAGACGTTGGTGTAGTACAGGTATTAGCAGAAATAGGATGTGTATGCCCCCGCCACCGAACGGTGATGTGGTGGGGGGTGGGGGGGGGGGGGGGGGGGGGGGGGAGGGCAGACATCTTACGTACGTCCAGGGGCCGTTTCACTAAACTTCTTGCGACTAAAATGTTCGTAAGTGCAAATTTAGGATCGTCTGGAAATATCAATTGATGGATTTACATTTATTGAGCATAGGCTGCATATGCAGCCTATGCTCAATAAGTGTAAATCCAATAATTGTTTACAAGAAAACATTGTTAATGTGAAATTTACAGACTATCATAATTTTGCACTTACGAACATTTTAGTCCTACGAAGTTTAGTGAAATGGCCCCCTGAGACCTTAACGCTCTGGTAAATGTCTTATAATTTATGTTTCCTTACACGGATCTGCTTGATATTTCACACACGCATTACTCTAATGGTCCTCTACCGCCCTGCGACAAATCCGCTGATCGTCACGACCCTGCTAAGCACAGGGTCAAGGCTACATACATTTTGTACTTGGTGCAATTGAAACCATAACACTGGGGTAAAAATCTTATAATTACTGTTTCCTTGCACGAATCTGCTTGCTATTTCACACACACATTGCTCTAATGGTCTTCTACCACCACAAATCCACGATCGTCCCGCCACCTCTAAGCCCAGGGTCAAGGTCACATACATGGTGCGTTCGAAACCTTAACTCTACGGTAACTGTCTTATAATCTGATTGCACTCATCTGCTTTATATTTCACACACATATTGTTCTAATGGTCTATCGCCCTGTGACAAATCCACGATCGTCCCGCCCCCGCTAAGCACAGGGTCAAGGTCAGGTCACCCACTTGATGCGTTCGAAACCTTAACGCTCGGAGTGGGGGGGGTAAATGTCTTGTACTGTCCGTTTCCTTGATTAGAGCTGCTTGATATTTTACACACCCATTGCTCGATGGTCTGCTTTCATGCTGTGACTAATCCACACTTATCTGGCCCTCTGTGTTTTCAAATGTGCCTCGTTTTCTTTGGCCGACAGGCCACCTTTCTAGTTTTATTAAATTGTGTTGCATGTTTCAGCTGCCTGCGATACCTGCATACGTATAGCAGATGTAGATATACATGCAGTAACCATGTTAACAAAAGGAAAATAAAGAAAATGTAATATTACAGCAAGTACGCTGATGATTTAGTTCGTTAATTTTCAAATCCAAGAACTTTGTACAAGATGTTACTAAAAGATGTACTATTAGTAAACAGAGAAATAGAAAATGATTTAGAAATATAATGATGTTGACCTTGAACAGAGGGGCCACGTACCTGTGCTGTATAATGATAATATGGATGCTGACAAACAAGTATATGAATGTATATTGGTTGTAGAGCTATTACAGAAAACAAAACATTGAACTCCACTTTCTAAGTCATTTGACCCTGACCTTGAACACATGGGCCGCACACGAGGCTATAGAATGTAAATATGGATGATGACAAATAAATTTATGAAGTTTCAAGTCAATCCAACTTATAACAGATATACATTTACGTTAAAGTTTTGGCTAAGTCATTGCACATTTACGTTGAACACATGGGTGGGCTATAGAATGAAAATATGGATGATGACAAATGAGTATATGAAGTTTGAAGCCAATTATGCTTGTCACATGTTAACCCTTTGAACCCGAAAGCCTGCTAAGCGGTTTATGCAAACAGTGCAGATCCAGATAAGCCGGCTCATAACGAGCCGTCTCGTCAGGATCTGCACTTTTTGAAAGTAATTTTCATATTTTTGAGAACATAAATTACTCCCTTTTCTTAAATGGACTAGTCTGAAAACGATTTTGTGACGGTTGGATGGGCTGCAAAATTAACATAAAAATCCATTCCAGTTACTTAGGAGAGAAAGGGTTAACCAAATTCGGCACACATGTTTGTCATGGCAAGAGCAAGGACCCTATTGATGTTCAGTGTGTTGTCTCCCCTTGTTTACTGGCCATTCCTCCACAGGCGTATATTGTGACCTTCGCCACTCTTGGTGAGTGGCAGATGGGAGCATGCGATGGGTAATTTAATGATTGGGATTCATCCTTACGGGTATCCCGAACGGAGACTTGGTTTGGCCCTCAGGTACGTTTTTGGCATTCTTGTATGCGAGTTTAATCTGGTTATACCCCTTGTATGAGTATTACGATTATTCCCAGTCCTATTACTTTTAGGGGAAGGGGCCAATTGACTTGTGTGTTATGGACCTGGCACCAGGTCGGGTTATTCTAATTTCAGGGCTGAATATTAGAGCAAGGTATTCCATGGTTTCAATCCGGTTACTGTGTCGCTCCCTTCACCGTGGAAGCGCCAACAGCCATTTTACACACTGAACTTTCCACAAACTTTCCACAGCGAATTCGGTGTGGAAGGTTTCACGCCTTTATTTTATCGGCAATCGCAATAAAAGTTACGCGTGACGAATTAGTAATCAAAATACACAAACCGCCGCTGAATAATTATAGATTACGACTACAAACGTTACATTACCTTTTAGAATGACACTACCCTGCATATTTGTTCTAAATATCTCCATCTGTTACACGAGCGCGCGCAACATGACGTCATTATTCAATTCCAGAATTAAACGGAATGTAATAGACGGCCCGCCAATGCCAATAAAAGGCCTTCAATAACGTTTTGATGGCATTGTATTTTGCAAATTGGTACCCATGCTGATCGACTTCTATGATATGTAAGCTGTTGGATAGGGGTTGGTACCCCCGCAGATTTGACCTTTAGGGGTCATTTTGGAGGTTATTTAGAGGTTATATTGGCCCAAAAAATCTCACCGACATGAGCGTATAAATGCACGGATATGATGCATAACAGCATTGATAGCTTTTTGCTGATGAACTATTTTGGTAGCTACATAAATAGTGATTCTGAAAATGCCGAATTATTGAGAGAAAAACATGTCTGAAATTCAAGATGGTCGCCACTTTGCATAGAAAACAAGAAAATATCATGTTGTATGTCATATATTCGTTGATATTTAAGTCATTTTACTAGTGATAATGATAATAAGTATATATTTCCCGATAGAGAAATTGTTTAAAAACATATTGATACCAATGTTCTCCATGTTACTGTTCGTAAATCCAAGTTGGCCGTGAATACCGTATGTTGTATTCAATTCGTTCTGATTTAGTCTTTGGTGACAATGAAGATATTTCCCATTATCTTGTCATTTTCATGGAATTTGGGATTAATATTATCCTTCATTTGAACTAAACTAACATAACCTATTTTATAATCAATTTGGGACGATTGGAGGTACGTTGCCTGGAAGCCACATTCAAAATGGCCGCCAACGCAATTATGTATATAGTATAATAGTATAAAATGAAATATCTCTGTAACCAGACGAACACAAACTAAACATGATATGTCTTTTTACAGTTTCCGGTAGTGCATTCTCATTGCAATGCGTATACTTTGGTCTAGGCCTTCAAATTCATGATCCGCCATATTGGTAAACTGAAGACAAAAGTTTCTGTTGTCTCGATAAGGTCAAAATATAATTTGCATGAGGTTTCCTCTCTAATTGTTGCATGGTATATGGCAAATTACAGTTGAGTTAATCATAATTTTAAAATCAAAGATGGCCGACATCTACACTCTTGATAAACATATAATGAAAATTCATGCAGAGCATGATGTTATTAGCCTATAAAATCTGGGTTCAATAACATAATGTCAGTGAAAAGTGAGAGAAGTGTTGATTTCCTCCCCAACCAAATTCTCCCAGTTATATTTAGCTATCATTAATATCTGATCATAGCAATACTTATGGAACTCAAATGTAAACAATATTATTCCAGTTGAAAGAATTAACCTTTGATTATAGGTGAAGGCGCTTAGCATTACACAAATATGTAGCAAGTCAACCGAAATCTCATAAATACCCAATTTTTGGCGGCCATCTTGAAAATATGATAATTATATACTGAATATTAGTGTAGTTTACGTAAATTCTTTAATGTATCCATCAGAAATGTTTTTTAACAACGCACCAATTTCCAAGTTAAGGACCATGACCTATTGGCTCTTATATTGGCAATTTTCGACTTCCGTCAAGCATAAAGTTCAATGACCTTGAAATGACCTTGAACTTGGTTTAAAAAATGGCACCCGGATTTTTTGGAAACCTTATACATTCAAGTTTATAAAAACACCGGGTGCCATAAATTAACACTAGGTGCCGGAATCTTATATATATACCTACAATTGCCCCTGGACTAGAAGGCAAACCGCCTAACTTTAGTTTACCGAACTCTTGTAGTGAAAACGTTTATTTATAGCCAAATTGTGTTATTTCGTTATATTTAAAGTTTTCAACAGAGCTAATGGCCAAAAATTAAAAATTATCCGGTTGATGTAATTTGGAAGTGATACAACAAATGTCGCATTTGTAGATTACAGAATATAGGAGAAAAGGGTAGTTACACACTTTTTCACAAATCGCGGATAACCAATATATTAGCCGATCTATAAATAGATTGGCTAATAATAAAATATGTATGCGGAAATAGCTGACACACCATGTGTTGCCACTAATTTCAGCATGGCAAGTTTTATAAATGGTAACTTTATAACTTTTAGAACCATATTTTAGTATATGCTCTCTCCACCCTCCCGAATCATAAACCTTTGATATATCTTGCAAAGTATCTAATGATTGAGTGTTGTATATAATAGCCTAGTATCAACAGCTAAGGTCGTTTAAGGACGGGCCGAAGGGTCCATCCCGTATTTAACCTATATTTACTGGGGGTAAATACCAAAATCAAGTAAATTTATACTCGGCCGTAAATTTAGAATGACCGAACCTGATGTCAGGTCCATACCACACCATAGTCACTTAGTTCGATCTCAAAAATGTAATTAGATTAGCACTAATCGTATTGCCGTTTAATGTGGTATGACAGGATTCCCCCCTCAAGTACCAGAAGGCCGAACACTGATCGTTACATTATCCTTAGCCAATGTAGCTAATAGACAATATAATTAGAAAGTACGTATTGAAAAAATAGGACACATCACGGACACTCAAGGGTCAGTATTTCTGATCATTAAGATAGATATGGATCTATAATATGGATGATGAACTAGATGAAGGTATTCCAAGAGAGGCAATCAATCACCGACATTTCTGACGATTTGTTTTGGCAGAAATAAGATTTCTTGAAAGCGTAGAATGAAATATTTATTATCAAAATCAGCAATGAAGAAACATATGCGGCCTCTCTTAGTTCAGTGTGGACCAAGTTATCAGCAGAAATGATCTTCAAAAAGAATGCTTCGGATTCTCCAGGCATCTGCAGATAAAAATACCACTATGACAACTGTAATACATCGCATTATCAACATTAATTTACTAAACGTTATTGTTTTATTTGTCAGTTTTATATAAGATTACGTTTTGGGGAAATGTATACCGCTTTACCCGTTGTCATTGTTCGTTATGTCTCATTTGTTGTGTTTCTGTTTTGCTGTCTATTGCCATTATGAAGGTGGGTGGCAGGTGGGAGCACGCGATGGGTAATTTAACGATCGGGGTTCATCCTTACCGTCTTTGGCATTTTATATATGACAGTTGAATGTGGTTATACCCCTTATAAGAGTAATCCTACCGGTATTACTTTTAAATAGGGGAAGGGGCCAAGTGACTTTGGTGCGGTATGGACCTGGCACCAGGTCCGGTTGTTCTAATTTCAGGGCTGAATATGTTGTATCTCGATGTAAATATTCCGTTCTGATATTGGGATTTTCCCCCCAATGCAGCAGGTTAAAACGGGATCGAACCTGTTTGCCCGGCCTTACATGACCTTAGCTGTTGATAGGCCGTTAACCACCAATAAACAAACAAATTGCCATTATGAAGGTACATGTAGCTCTTTATATTCGGCAAATAAACGTACTGTAATTGTAGTGTAGTTGACCAGCCAATTTAAAATACAACAAATTCACAATTGCAAACAAATACACGCATCAGTACATGGTTGATCGTTTATAAAACACGTACATTCCTCATCAGGTACATATTTGCATATGTTCACCAAGCCAAGCAGTAACACTGGAGCTACAGTAGACTGGGCTGTCATTACAACACGCAATACTCCATGTTCCATGTCCATTATTTCCTAAATCGGTCAGGGACTGCTTCATATTGACTGCTTTTAGGACACCTTTCCAAATATTTTCAAAATACGAATTTGGAAAACTGACCACAGACATTACTGATGAAAGCTGTGGTCATTAAGATGCATGTTTCGTTGCTTAGCAGAATATTTCACAATTTCAACATTATTTGACGAACTGATACCGTTACCATAAAGTCATCCAACAACAGAAGTTAAGCGTAAACTCTTATACAATAGTTGTGTCTAATATCACGGATGCTGTACTAAGTTCTGATAGTGGTCAGATTTTACAAACTCAGTTATTTCCTTCGCCAGACAAAGAGCTGCAAGCTTACAGCCGGTTAGACAATATACTGGTATAAAATGTTATGATGATCATGGGAAATCTCTCAAACAGGTTATGAACTGGTATAATTCTTATAATAGGTGTGTGGGTACTAACTCTACCAATCATGCAACATTATTATTGTATCTTCTTTCTCATGGTTGAATTTGAGGCTAGCTACTTATTGACAACCACCAAGTTTTACCTCAACAGTAGTCTCAACGACCATCACTGATATATGCCTTTTAATTGTTCATTATCTACACATATTTGAGAAGATTTATTTCAGTACACGACGTGTTTGAGAAAATTGCCAAATGATAGCATAACATTGTATTATCAGTACACGTCGTGTGAGAACTACTGTCTGTTCCACGTTTTGCTGCCGACGAACTTTTGGCTATTAAACACATTAAATCTAAAAATATTTATCAATAACAAAAAAGTCACCCTCCCAAAAAAGAATATTTTATGAAATTCCATCAAATATTGATATTATTGTGAAAAAACGATTTTCCTATGGGAATTTCACATGGGGGTTAAAAATAGATTTTTTAAATTTTTTTTTTTATCTGTGGACCGATTTTCAAAATCTAACTTTTGTTTTCTTAGTTACATTATTTTCAAGCTATCTCGCCAGTTTTCGAAGTCAATTTCCAAAAATCAAAAAACGAAAATATTGGAAATTGACTCCCCATGTTAAATTCCCATACGAAAATCTTTTTTTTTCGTATTTTTGGCGGCCATATTGGACGCCATCTTGAATTATGACTTCGTTCCACAGATGCCGCAATGGCATCATAACAATCTGTAATCTAGAGACCAAGAGTAACATTTTGGTATATAGTAACACATGTGCCTATTTACCGTCCACCACCAACCTTAAATAGGCCACTAACATAGTAATAATTAGAAACGTATTGGTCACACACCGCCAAGGCTTTAGAAATGTTGATTAATTTTTAATGTCGGATACGATGCTCTGGTAACCATTCGAGCTACGGACAATGATTGCGGTGCATCGAGCATTACAATTGCGATGGTTATTGCTATGAATGAGTGTTCACCACCATTACCCCAGGTATGACAATTCGTTGATATGTTGCATTTGCTATTACATAATGATATCCTGCAATTGAATTAAAATGGGTTCCTAAATCCCCAGTCACGCTGTCACGTATTGAGGGCTAGGTATTACGACGTTTCCCACCAGTACGCATTGCCAAGTTTTTGCCCCGTTTTGAGCGATATTAGGTTTTACTAGGTTTCTAGTGGGTTTCCACTACGTTTTGCAAATATTTACTACGTATCGCCCCGTCTGACATGTGACAGGCCGGGTATCGAAGCGGCTCATTGTCACGATTTCACTAGGGATTAGTAGGTTTTACAAGCTGACTGCCACTTTTCGCTACGTTTTACTACGTTTTTGTCGCGCCTGCTTTAGCAGAAGTGGCAACTCTATAGTCGCTGATTTTTCAGTCGTCGTCCGCGTCGTCATCGTCCGAAATGTCAAAAAGTTTGTACAAGCTTCATCATCATGGTATAACTTTAATACTACTGGACGGATTGCTTCACTATTTAGACACTTGATACATGTGAGTATTGGGAACACACTCATGTCGCCATTGACATGACCTTGACCTTTTCTATCGTCACATATTTGCGGAAACACTTACTATTTTGTTTGCGTCAACAAGTTTGTGCAAGCTTCTTTATCATGGTATGACTTTAATATTACTTGGCGGATTGCTTCAATATTTGGACAATTGATACATGTGAACACACTCATGCCGCCATTAACATGACCTTCACATTTTTTACCTTCACATTTGTGCGGAAACACTTACGCCAACAAGTTTGTACAAGCTTCATCTTGGTATAACTTTAATATTACTGACCATTTTTTATCTTCACATGTTTGCGGAAACACTCCTGCGTCAAAATGTTTGTACAAGTTTGTTCATCATGATATAACTTTAATATTACTGGACAGATTGCTTCAATATTTGGACACTTGATACATGTAAGCATTTGGAACACACTCACGATCCCATTAACATAACCTTGACCTTTTGTACCTTCACATTTATGCGGACACTTAGCCAAAACGTTTGTACAAGTTTCTTCATCATCATATAACATTAATATTACTTGATGGTTTGCTTCCATATTTGGACACCTACTACATGTAGGCATTTGGGAACATACTTATGCAGTAAAATGACCTTGACCTTTTTTGACCTTCACATGATTGTAGAAACAATTAGCCATTTTTTATGTCAAAAAGTTTCTTCAACCTTGACATTTTTCGTGTTTTTGTGATGTTTACTTTAGCACATGCCCATGCTCATGCTACAGTCAAATGCCTCGGCAGGCGCGACACCACTTCCGTGGCGGAAGTATTGTTACTTAGTCTACAAGATGCATGATCACGTGGTTACCACAACAAAAATGTCTACAAGTGTTGAAAGGGCGCCCACTCCCAAGTAAAATAATTGTTGTTGTAACCACGTGATCATGCACATTGGTCTAGGGATTGCTAGTTAGTGTCAGCGATTACTACGGGGTCGGAAAACCGGAATTAAACGCGGCCGCATTGACAAGCCAAATCAAAAACGTAGTAATATACGTATTTAGATATAGTAATATACGTATTTAAACATAGTAATATACGTATTAAAACGTAGTAAAACGTATTATATACGGCTTTATACGTAATGATGATTGCTCCGCCACGATTTGTTTTAGATGTGTTCAAAATTAAATTGACAAGCCAAATCCAAAACGTAGTACTATACATAGTAAAACGTAGTAAAACGTGGTAAAACATATTCGATACTGTTATATACGTTTCACATTTTTCGAAGAGCATGTAATATACAATATATTTCATTGCCATTTTGAAATACAGAATTTATTTCCCTCGACATCTGCAAATCCGACAAAGAAACTCGTGCGAAGCAGGATTTATTTCCCTTGACATCTGTAAATCCGACAAAGAAACTCGTGCGAAGCAGGTATTTGAAAATGGTAGTTGATTAAGCTCAAAATATCGTGTAAACACGTGGGCATTATTTTAAACGTGTTCAGAAATAAAATGCCGATCATCAAACGGTCTGCATGTATGTCGTCCCAATGCCAGGTAAATCTTTGAATAAGAACTACGTGTTCGATAGTCCAAGACTGATTATTTGCCTCATGTTCTACAGTTAGATAAGTTTATACCCCACAAATATACTAAATTCTAAAGGGCTGTTTATAAGCTCACTGATAATGAAATATATATTTTAAAACCGTATTTAAGTCCCCGTTTTAAACGTTTTCTTGACTTGGGGGCATACACATAATTAATTTAATGTAGCATGTATACAGCGGTTCCATACAAAATATATACAATAATCAATACAAAATCGTGCTACGCCCCTGCAGCGTGTGTATATGTATATATTAACGGACTACTCGCCGAGTATAACCGCATTTCCCCTGCTGCGGTTGGACAGTTAAATAGGTAAGGCTCGTTACTTGGTACAACCGCATTACCCCTGCTGCGGATGGACAGTTAAATAGGTAAGGCATATTTGGTATGCCCTTTTTATTTGTATCATTATATGTAGCTGTGACTGGAGACATGGGGCTTATGGGTTTCGCGACCAGATCAGCCTGTGTATCTCCTAATTAGGACTTACTATCTCCTAATTAGGACTTATTATCTCATAATTAGCACTTAGTATCTCCTAATTAGGAGTTAATATCTCATAATTACGACTTACTATCTCCTAATTAGGACTATTAATTTCCTAATTAGAGTTAGTATCTCATAATTAGGACTAATTATCTCCTAATTAGGAGTTTGTATCTCCTAATTAGGAGATAGCACATTTTTTAGCATTGACATATATATTAAGTCCTCATTTGGAGATAATAAGTCCTAATTATGAGATAATAGCTCCTAATTAGGAGATACTAATTCCTAAATAGGAGATAGTAAGTCCTAAGTAGGAGATAATAACTCTTAATTAGGAGTTAGTATCTCCACGACTCAGGTATGCACTCGAGCTAGATTAGCCATTCGTTTACATTGCATCATTTGTACAACATATTCGTCGAAGGTTCCCGACAATGGTTGACAAGTACGAAATGGCTAGAACATACGTGTATGTCTGTTTAGCCTCCAAATACAAAGCGTAAACATGTGTGATTTGAAACTTTTTGCTCGAGTTAGGCATTCTGAATATCGACATTGATGTGGTAGGAATAATGACGTTAGGATTGAATCGAGCACGAACACCCTATTGCCTGACCAAACCAGTGTTGTAAATCATTTTACATTATTTTCAGATTATGCCATGTTGAATGATGTAAATTATTCGTACTACAAATTGATGCACACGGCTGGACACTCCCCTTGACTGTTCCTTGCTAACTACTGATACTGGGGTGAAGTGACAGGTGACTCTTAACGAGCAATGGCCACACTGTAAGTATTATAACAAGTAAAACATATGTTTGCTGGTCGCTAATAAAGAGAATACCACGATATTACGGAGCACCGCAGAGGACATGGATTTCTTTTCCCACGAAATAACAATTCGTTCCCTCAATTTACCAATTCGTTCCCTCGAATTAACAATTCATTCCCACGATATTACAACTCGTTCCCACGAATTAACAATTCGTTCCCGTGGGTTAAATTGAGGTAACGAATTGTTAATTCGTGGGAACGAATTGTTAATTCATGGGAACGAATTGTTATTTCGTGGGAACGAATTGTTATTTCGTGAAACGAATTGTTATTTCGTGGGAACGAATTAATACAAGAAAAGTCTACGTCCCGTACGAGGCTCCGTACGATAGTGTCTTTTTATACAGAGTTTATGAGGCTGATTATTTATAGTCCAATCAAATAGTAGCATAACCCGAAACAAATTGCAACCCAGGCGCTGATCCAGGATTTCGGGTTTGGGGGGGGGGGTTACTATTTTGCAATACTTGACTATATTATATAGTCAAGTATTGCAAAATAGTCGACCGAGCGGAGCTCATGATAACGCTAGGGGGGTAAACAATATTTACTAGGCAAATTTTAGGAGGGGGGGGGGGGGGGGCGCGCCGGGTCCGCCCCCCGCCCTGAATCCGCCCATGCAACTAAAGGTTTCTGTTTTCATTTCGACTTATCAAACATTCATATAAAACATAGTAAAATCTGAAAAAATATATATATACATTGTTTTAAAGTCACTCTTTTTTATTAAATTTTCGACCACATGGTCTTTATCAAAATAGTGTGAAAATGTATCATCGGCAGTCCTATGTGACGTCCATAGTGTAGCAGTAAACTTTCATTTCCTGTCAATAGTTCATAGTTAGTGAGTAATGTAAAACCACACTGAATATTGAAGAACATAAAGAAATATAAAGTCATAAAATAGTATCACATGTAAATTTGGTGGTTGGGGTAATCAAACATCCGGTTTACTGCTACACTATGGACGTCACATAGGACTGCCGATACATTTTCACACTATTTTGATAAAGACCACGTGGTCGAAAATTTAATAAAAAGAGTGACTTTAAAACAATGTGTTTTAAATGTGCTTCCCTTCGGAGGTTATTGCAAATTACTATACATATCGTCAACGAAGTGCCAAAAGGTCGTATCCGCATTTTTCACAATTTTCAGGAGAACAAAAAAAGTGAATATTTTTTTATTTACAATGTATTACTTCTATGGTCATACTTTTTTTAATTGAATATATTATCCTTATCAAATAGTACTAAGTGCTTAATACTTGGTGTGTTAAATGTGTGGGGTATGCAAATGCAGTTACGAGCTTTTGACACTGCAATGACAAAGAAAATTTCGCTTACGACATTTTGACATAAATTTGGAGAGACTAATAATTAACATAAATTCGTCATTATTATGATACCTGCCTGTTAATACATGTAGATACAGTTTATAAATCCACATGTATTGCACATGTATTGCGCATTAGCAATTTCAACAAATATTGTAGATCAGTCTACTCATAATGAGCTGTCTAATCAGTATTCTGGGAGTATGTCTATGATTTAAACAACATGAAACTAGCCTTATTGGTTCCAAAATATACAAAAGTCAAAATATTTACGACTCATTTAGTGAGCAATTATGATGTAACATGTATTTGCTACTGAAATATGTGTACCTCACGTTATAGAAAATGAAGAAATAAATCAGTCAACATCAGAATAATATGTATGGTTTTGTAGATTTTTTAGTAACCAATTGCTTACGGAATACCAACGCAGCAGGGTTAACAACTGTTATGAAAAATGGTGTTTGGTGAAATTACAAATGAGTGTTTGAAATATCAAAACAATTCATAAAGAAATAACACGATTAATGAGCGATTTATCTAGCGTCTAATATTTAGGACGGACGCAGACGGATAGCCCCAATCCAGGATACACAAGCAACTTGCTGTGGGCCTATAACTAACGGAACACCAACATAGAGTAATCGATATTAACATTGAAAACATATTTCAAACTACGACACATGTCAAACTCTGCATTACACATTCGAAATTATTGTAGTTATTAGTTTAACATTCCTGTGTGGAGCAGAGAATCATAGAATATGTGGTAGTCCGCATGAATGACGTGCTTCAGTTGTTGCAGATGATTATATTTCGTCTGCTTTATGGCCAATGGCCCTGAATGTAAAAGGCCTGGCTCCATGACGCCTTCACCGCGTTGTACATCCGCTAATTGATTCCTTGCCTTCCATGGAAGGCCAGATTAGTCATCATCGAATTTCAGTTTGTACTTTATTTCACCGTTTGGGCTGTAGTTGAGCACTTTATTGTCGGTGACCACATGGTCACCGACTTTTATTCCCAGACGAATTGAATAGTAATATTTTAACTGTGAATACTTTTGAAAGAAGTTGTGATTGACATAGTCAACACTATACGGTTGACCGGTACGAGCATTTTCTATTACATCCACATAAGTTGCGATACATATATTGGTTTCCGTTTTAATTTTCGCTCGATCACACTATGAACACTTTCGACCTCCATTTGAGAGTGGCCTCTTTCAAGATATTTCTGACTGATCATAATGTTATGCTTTCTCGCGAAGTGACAGAGCGTGTTGGACATGGCAATATTTCTATTTTGGTATGTGCATCCATCAGAGTAGAAAATAAACCGTTTCACATCGTTTTCTTCCCTGAAAATGCTTTCAATGTAATTTGCTACACACGAGACAAACGAATCAGCTGTCAGGTCACCTTGGGACTCATTCCAAAACTAACATTTCACATGCTTTGTTTTCAGATCAAAAATGGTAAAGTTGTGACATGACAACTTGGTATTGTAATAGAGTGCATATGTTTGTAGATACTTAAATTCATGTTATTGAAAACAATCTACACCTTGGACAACCAGAATACAAAGTGGGTATTTTGTTTTAAAACACAGTTATTGTGCTCGTGCATCTAATTTTATGTAAATGTCAAAACATCGTAAGTATAATTTGCTGCAATTATTAGTCGATGTCAAAAGGTCGTAACTACATGTCAATCGAAACGATAGACTGTCATACAGAGAAACGTTTTCTTTTTGTGTATTTTAATGCATTAACATATCGATAATATAACAATAATCATTGCAATTCTTATCTGACGATCTACTAAAACAGAGTTTGATCATGTCTGCAATTAAATTAAAATGTCAAAAGGCCATTACTGTTACTGCATCAGGATGATAAAATCTAGAAAATCTACTCAAATTAGTTATAAAAAGCTGGACATGCATCACAATGAATAGTTGGTACGATAGTATCGTATCTACGGTACATTTATATATGTGACAGCAAAACGAAACTTACACAACTGTAATTTAGCACCTTTTCCACACTTCAAACTAACTCCAGACACAAACTTTGTGTAAATATGGCCTTTTGACATTTTGTTTATGGAACCAATTACAGTACGCCCTTTTGTCACGTGACAGTTAATCACTTTCTGATTGGCCGGTAAATACGGCATTTTAACACAAGCAGAGTATTAAAATTCTACATTTTTAACTCTGCAACTGCCAAAAAGTGATTTCGCGGCAAATTGAAGTAAAGACCTTTTGACATTTCGTCGACGATATATATATTTTAGATTTTACATACAGACCTTTTTTCAAAACTTTGAATTCCAGCAATAATGATAAATCTGAATGGATAATAATACCAGGGTGCATATTATCCATTCATAACCTGCTACATACATAACTATATGTTGTTCTGTTTTTACCCCACCCACCAAATTCACATGTGATACTATTATATGATTTCATATTTCTTTATGTTCTTCTTCATTTCAGTGTGGTTTTACATTAATCACCAACTATGAACTATTGACAGGAAATGAAAGTACCGGTCACCATATAACAACAGCAACAACAACAACAACAACAAACAACACACACACCAACAACAACAACACACACCAACAACAACAACACCGATGAGAGATCATAACACAATCACACAATCATATATACATGATATATGGGACGAACAAGTTTTGATGGATCCGCGTGCGGCGAGCTCAACATAGCGATTACCTGATCGTCCCGGCGTCGATCGATGTCCATACATCCATTTAGTCCATGCATGCGTTTTAGTCGGTGTCAGAAAGCGAAAAAATATGCATTTGCTGAAATTTTTGCTGTAGTCTTACATTTTGTATTTACGTTCATTCTCAGACACTGTAAAGCAACAAACAAATTGGTACCATTCTTTTCCATCATTATCTTGAATTCAAAATGGCCACCATTATTGTCAATAATGATGCATAGATGTGGGTTTTTGCTACATAATTTTGTTATGGTTGATTCTATATTTGTAAATTATACGTTTTTGGATAGTGTATGGAAGCAGTTATCAGAAAATAAATTTCGCTATGTCCTCCGAACCATTGAGGGCCGCCATCTTGGATTTCAAAATGGCCACCCAATCAAAAACATATTTTACAATATCATTGTTCACTATTGTGATATAGAACTAATTTCTCAACACCATTCTACTTGCTATTATTTGTAAATAGTGTTTTATAAAAGCCAGCAATGAGTAGTGTTAAAATATTGTCATATAGTATGTCAAAATGGCCGCCAAGATAAGTTAATTTTGGTAAGTTTTTTAAAAAAACTCTGTGTTTCTTCATTACACGAGTGTACATATTTGTATATGACTACCAGCACAAACACTAAATTTGTATTTATGTTATTATTATTATATATGAAATATATTACTACGTAACAAACATATGTAATATGATATGTTTAAAAAAATCAAGATGGCCGCCATATATGCATGTTTTTAGTTAATGTTACTGCATGTTCAAATGTCCCTAATATTATTTTGCTGTCGTTTCAAGTGCATCTATATGTGTGATCAATCAATAATAAACATTGTGCTATAACATAGATTTGCAAAAATAATTATAGATAGTAGAAATATAATATAGCTGCCAATATTCACTACATATATATCTGCTGTCAAATGATTGCGGTACTCATCATTACATATGTCGTCTCGTTGATTTTATGCTTTCTATGGCACATACTCAAGGCTTTCACAACTACTGTGCTTGTTGCATAATAAGCTCTTCATTGTTATTATACATTATTAGCAGAATATTCATTTATGTAATGGTGTTTACGCCATGTCAACAGCTAAGGTCAGTTTAGTCTGGGTTAGCGGGTCGAATCCCATATTCCACATATGCAGATGGATGGGGATCCCCTATTCAGCTCTGAAATTTAATCTTATCTAGTGTATGGTCCTCATCATACCAGTCACTTAGCCCCAAACCCATACAAGTAATACAATTAGTACTAATCCTTCTACATTTATAATGAATTCAACTCTCAAGTAACAAGGAAGTCAAAAACGTATCTGAGCCACTGAAATCAGGGATAGTGTGATTCGGGATGAACCCCGTTAAATTACCATTCACATGCTCCCAACCTATCGCCCTGAGAAGACGATTCAGACTTGTCATGAAATCATATAATGAAAATAGTTGGCGATTTCCTGTATTCGACCAATTACCGAATGTGTTGCAAGTATGTAACATTGTAGCATCCATCAGGTGCAGGTGTTAACTTTGGTATGTATACTATAATTGGGCGTTGTTTGACAACACGTGTGTTTCGACTGCAATGTGTTTCGTGTGAATTACATTTAAACATATGGTAGTTGTACTAACAATGCACCTGAATGATTGACAGTTTCATGGCAGGAGGTGCGATAGTTTATCTCTGTAAAGTAAGCCATATAAATAACGGCCAATGCCAATCATTAGGTCCACCTATTTATCTTATGACGCATTAGACCCTGGCACTTTCCCAAATTACCAAATGTCAAGGATTGCATCATTCTACTTCAATCCCATTACATGTTATTTTTGATACTCCCTAGTTCCTTAAATACTATTGGTTGCTGATGACGTATTCATATGGTGTTGATCATCAGTAGGAGGAGCTTGACCAAGCGTATATAATAAGGCTGGTTTATTGGGACAGCCGGGCACAACGCCAAGTAGGGAATCACAGTAACTAAATATGTTTTAATTCTGCTTAATGTAGATTATTGGTCTTCAGGTGTTCAACAGGGCAATAATAAACTACAAATACGTGTTATGCTGCTTTTAAAATTCGGAAGATGGGCATTTGTATATAGCTTAAAACGGGGGAATGAAATAACTACTGTTGACATGTGTATGTGGTGTCAGATATTCATGCCAACCAAAATGATAATATAACCAAGATGAAGGTATTGCATGATAATCTACGGACATAACCAGCTCCGGAATGTTTGAAGTGGAATATTTGAAGATGATTGCCATTTAATAATTAAATAATACAATAATGTTTACTCACATGATGCAATATAAGTTCAATGATATATAAGTTGCAACCTGGTGTCATGTGACACGATCAAACGTCAAGATATCACATTTTAAAAAGACATGTTGTCAACACAAGATCGTCCAAATATATTTACAGTTCATGTGTATGAATTATTTTGAGCTCATGAATACGCCACTGTCACTATCACTGTCACTGACACAGGGTGCTTAGTCATAAATCTGAGGAATATATTGATGAACCTTGACAAAGAACCATGACTAACATATCAGGAGATACATGAATGCAATATCTCAATGTATGCCCAAATCTGTTGATGCCATCTACTGAGCTTTCGCCGAAATTGCGACAGCTCGGTGTAACATTCCAGTAGTCGGTTATACAACTGTGTACATATGCCACATTATTACATAAGGAGTTAATGTTGGGCATATAAGTATATATAATGCTTATATTATTTTAGCAGGTTTAGTAGTCTCCAAACGAAATGAAAAAGTGAAATTATTTCTGAATAGAAGCTGTAAGCAACATCATCCCACTAAATAAGCCGTGTGTATAATTGTTTTTATATGCTGGAGGGGGATCCTAAACTCGGAACATAATATTTACATAAAAATAAATATCCAGCCCTGAAATTGGAATAACCTGATCCGGTGCCAGGTTCTCAGCAAACCAGGGTCACTTAGCCCCATCCCCTAAAATAGGATTATTACTAATGTTATTAGTCTTATAGTTGGTATAACCGGTTTTAACTCTCAATCCAAAATAGTATATCTGAGGGCCAAATCAGGGATTTTGGGATTTCGGTGAGGATGAACCCCATTGTTAAATTACCCAACTAACAACCTGCAAAACTAACAGTACAGCCAGTATTCATTTCACATGAATCCCGCCCACCCCCTCCATCATACCGGTGAAATATGGGATTCAATCCAGATAACCCGGCCTAAAGTGACACATAGTTGTTGACAGGCCGTTAGACACCATTAAATAAGTAAATACATTTACTGTTAGTTTACCCATGGGCCAGTTATAACTAATAGGAAATAATGAAAATGTTCGCGACGTCCGTGATTCATTGACTTCGTGAACGTGAATTGCTATGAAAAGGTACACCAGCCTAACAATAAATCTGAATCAAGAAAAAAGTTATCCTTTTATAAATTATGCCCTATACAATTTAAATTCCACCAAGATTGGGTTAGCGGGGCAACTTACGCCATCGCTTTACAGGATGCAAACACTATAAATGTTCAAACGACATCAACGTAAAGATCAATGTTACTATTGAATAGTCATACACACACTTTCTAATAGTATCATTTTCTTCCTGTTTTAATAAATATTGCACTGCTTATGTAAATTACAGGTACCCAATTGGAACACGTCAAAGTATGCTAATATGGCGGCCATCTTGAATTTTAAAATGACAGGCATACGTATTATTACATACAGATGTGGCTAATGAATATATATATGTCTTCAATCAATATCGTACATAACCAGCCGCATTCCTAGTCCAAACCGTTACTATTATCTTACTGACATACATTTTTGTACTTGTTTGATTGTAACGGTGGCAATTGTGAAATACAAATCTATGTAAACAACACTTTAATTTCATTACGTAACATAGTAATACATGTTCAAATGACACATTTCGTTTACTGCATGATTATGTTGATAATTATCCATTTTAACAGTGAAATTTCTTGTATTCAATTGCAAATAACAAATTCGTTTATGTTATGGCGGCCATTTTGGGAGCATGTGATACGTTTAGTGAAACGGGCGCCGGAATCCCAATATCCCTGGTTAGGCCCTCAGGTACATTTTTCTTGGTAAGTAAGATTAGTACTACCTATGCTTTTTATCTATACCTACTACCCAAGGTGTATGTTTACGTGGTACTAACAACAACAACAATTACCGATTCAAGGTACGTATTATTGTATAGTGTCCCTATTACGTAACGGAGTTTGATGAAATATGGCGCATCAAACGCGTCTTGTTAAGCTGCATTTGGTGGTCTCTGTATTTTCGCCCAAACTTCTGTCGTTTCTGCGAAGCCTCGATTTCCGTGTCTCCGACACGGAAATAGATTCTTCGCAAAAACGACATAAGTCTGTGACAAACTCCATAGACCACCAAATGCAGTTCATGAAGACGCGTTTGCTGCGCCATATTTCAGCAAAATCCGTTGCATATTAAGGAAACTATCAAATAATACTTATTTTGGAATGGGCGACGTTGTTGTTGTTGTGACCACGTGATCATGCACCTTGCTACCTATACATTTAAGGGTACGATTAGGTGACTGTTGACAGGCCGTTAACACCATTAAATAAATAAATACATTTTCTCAAAATGCATTGGCGTGTTCGACATGCAGAATTTGGTAAACCTCAGTAGACAGACGCGACGCCTGATATTGGAACAAATCCAGTTATTTTTACACTATGTCTGTTTCATATGCATGTTGTCTGTATGTTTTTAAAGGAATCACATATATGTTTGTTTTCGGCGAAAATCGATGAATAATCGTGTAAATGTTACCTTTGTAAGTATCGATCGACCGTAAAACCGCATCCAACTAAAGATAGCAGAAGAAGGTTTGTCAAAACTATTACATACAACAATAAAATCACTGGTGATGCTGTATTTTCCTACAACATTTTTCACAATTCCACTCGCTTAATCATTTGGAAACAACTAAAATTAAAGTCTTACAGATTTGTAACACCCTTATATTTTCAACCGTTTATAATATGCACAAACTTTGATGAGTTATTAAAGCGCAATGGTGACTCAAGGTTTATTTAAAAATATCACGATTTCGAGTTCAATGCATTTGTTAATAATAGCCTAATGATGGCTTTTCCTGCTTTCTGTACAATCACATGACCTACACGTATTCACAGAAATATAACGCCCGGTAATTATGACGTTAGTAAACAAGTACATTGGATGTACAAATCATCCAATGCCTCTGTTCTCGTTAAAGTACATGTATACATAACTCTCATTATATTTCATTACGCTGCATTACATAAGCGTTATGACGGAGTAGTCTTTCCAAATGTGCCTTTGAAGCGTTCTTTGTTTACTTTCTACTTCGCGGAGAGTGACCGAAGAATTTTGCTAATACGAATTTTGCTCGTACATACTTGCTTAGGTAAGTTTATGGTACTATGTTTGTGTCATATAGAATTGCCTCTCAATAACAATATTGCGAAGTATGAAATTCAACGCCCTGCAGGTTTTCTTTCTATATTTAGGGCGCGAAATGTAAAAGCTGTTACGCAATATTGTATCGTTGACAGTGGTGTAGTGATAAGGTCATGATAGCGCAAGCTGTTACCTATACAACGGACAAAGTGCAATTATGAATTATTATGAATTATTCGGTTATGAATTATGTCGGTATTTATTTTATACCATGAGCTCATTTAAATTATGAATGCTTCCACGGCCGGCGTGGCGGGAGAGACAACAGGTGACAGTATCGGGATAACATTTACATCAAGATCAGTTCAAAAAAGAAATAAAAATCCCATTTATCTATATCTTTACAAGGTTCATTAGAATGACATTTTTCCTGGACATCACTGAGGTGACATTTGTTTTTATTTATGATCACCGATTCTGACGAATAAATTACTGAACACCCCAATAATACAGTTTATATCAACTTAATTGAATACTATACACAATATGTGACATGAAAAACTATAGTTCACGTTACATTTCCAACCTTTATTCCGAGTTTAACATTGTTTTTCCTTTCCATCCACAAAAATTGAGCTCTAACGGCCATGTTGATTTCGACGCATTCGGGAAATACCCCGATTATCTATCGACGGTTTTCATTGGCTGCAACATTTCGGGTGTTTCGGCTAGCCAATAAAAACCATTGACACAAACCGGAGTTCTCCGGAGCTCTCCGGAGCTCTCCGTCCGTCTTCGTAAACAACATGGCGATCTCCATGCAGAAAATGAACACAATAATTAAATTTCAGCGTGAAGCATTTACATGCAGCTTAGATAGCATGTTTTATTGATGGTAAGAGTCAATACATATTCTTGGTCATTGATTGTAGGCTGTCTGGATGTTCAGACATCGACAGAATGTAATATTTGTTCAGAAACGTTGGAATTTTTCTCGAACAAATGTCTCCTCAGTGATGTCCACGTGATGTCGTTTTACATTTGATGAAATTTCTCGTTAATGAACGGGTCGAATTTAAATATATTTCTCAGATTAGTAGTTTAATATGTATCCTTTATGACCGTCATAATTTAATTAAGATGTTCCATTGTTTTTTACTGATTACATAACTTTGAAAAATGTCGATATTTGAGGTAATCAACCTTGTAAAGATATAGATAAATGGGATTTTTTTTCGGAACTAATCTTGATGGAAATCTTATCCCGATACTGTCACCTGTGGGAGAGACTAGTACGGAGCCCTGCAGGGGACGTATGATTCTTTTTTTTTTTGTTAATTCGTTCCCATGAATTAACAATTCGTTCCATCAATTTAACAATTAGTTCCCACGAAATAACTTTTCGTTCCCACGAGAATTAATTGTTAATTCGTGTGAACGAATTGTTATATCGTGGCAACGAATTGTTAATTCGATGGAACGAATTGTTAAATTTGAGGGAACGAATTGTCATTTCTTTGGAACGAACTATTAATTCGAGGGAACGAATTGTTATATCGTGGGAACGAATTGTTAATTCGCGGGAACGAATTGTTAAATTGAGGTAACGAATTGTTATTTCGTGGGAGCGAATAAATAAAAAAATATCCATGTCCCCTGCGGGGCTCCGTAGAATAGGAACGGGACAGACACGGGAACATGGACAGCATGAACATATAAACTTGTGACAGTTATAAAGCATACAATACTTTCGGTGGGCGGGAGTATAATATGTCGACAATTCCGTCATTCCTGTCAGAACGTTGGAAAATATTTTATATCTATATGTTATCTCTCTTGAGATAGCATATTGTGTCACGCAAAGTTCTATGGGGGCAGCCATTGATCGTGCTACGCCTAAACGGCGGATTCGACCAAGAAATTAGTGCCATGTGCCAATTTATCCTATGGCGTTTTGGTCTGTCTTGCTATTTATCTAAAACTCTACATATACTAAACTCTATGTGTTCACAGTTTTGTGCTCAGTGTATCAGTTAAATTCTGGAAGATACTAATCAAGACATTTTGTGGGTAAGAATACAGCAGTTATTATCTTTATGTCTCACTGGACAGTTAAACGGAGCTAGCAGTCAAAGGGCTGGACGATTTTCTATATATTACTGTACTGACCCTGCAAGATACACCAGTGTGTTTTACTAAGTTAATTTACCCCACACACCGATCAGTTTTTGTGGAGATAACATATTTCAGTGCTTTCAGTACATTGATTTTATTTTATCTAATTACACGGCGTACAGTGCCTATATTGCGTATATCAGTGCCTACATTGGCTGTAAAGACCATACTAGTCCATTTGATGAACGTCAGTAACATACAGAACGTGTATTAACGTCGTCATACTAGATATTCACATTATTTTGAAGCTTTTTGACGTTACAGGTTTATGTAACTTTACGAGGAGTGTTCATAAAATACCCGGACAAGTTCTGTAAAATCCATGTTTGTTGGGTTAACTGTCTGAATGGTCACATACAGGATGATTGATAAATGCTGCATCGATTTCATATTCACAACCCATCATACATATATATATATCATGGACATTTGTATCGTTACCAATGCAACGTCATCACGCGATATGCCGTCCAACGTGAAAGTGACGTTATGTAAAATGTGATGCTCCATATTGTTCAACAGAAGAAGAACATGCTCACGTTTTTATTTCATGCTCGCACAATGAGTTATTATTTTTTAAAAATAAACACAACGGTACTGTATGCACTCCCGACAATGGTGATGCCAAGAAATGTACCTTTGTTCAAACATAGCACCTGACATACCGGCAGTAACATTATTGACTGCTGAGGTCGCCGAAGTCGATTCCCTTCATATGGCTTTTTCCTGTACGGGATTTAAAAAAAGGAAATTACAATGGGCAAGATTGGACGAATATGGAGGATGGAATAACAGCTCCCATCCACTATATAGACATAAAATCGCCAAAGATCGGAAAAAATAAGCCAAATCTGAATGTTTCAGTATAGGTCCGGAATGTCATTTGGAAAAAACATATAAAAAATCCCCAAGAATCCCACTGGATTTTAATCCAGAATTCAAGATGGCGTCCAAGATGGATGCCATAAATGTATTAAACACATTAAGGTGACTATAATGAACACATTCACACATATCATAGAACAATGCATATATTAACAATAATTGTGAATCGCTTAACCTTTCAAATATCCAATATGGCTGCCAAGATTGCCAACACATATGTAAACGTTACATTTTATTCACAATATATACAGGCTTATTTTTAATTGTTTTGGAGTTACATTTAATATTATTAAAGCTTCAATAAGTTTATATTTGAAACAATATGGCGTCCAAGATGGCCGGCACAAATTGAAAACGTTGTCCAATATGCATAACAGAAGGTCATAACCCGCATTTTGAGCATGCCTAGGTTGCTCTTAGTCCGAGCTTTTATTGATAGTCCCAATGTTATCATGAACAATCGCACATTCATATACGAGTACATTGAAGGCATAACGTATACATTTCATGTGAAATAAACAATTGTTCGTGAGGAAAAAAATCGTCGTTTTACCTGTCAGCCTAACTTTGTATGCATGCATGCAAACCTTCATCGTATCAGCTTATTGTCAACTCTTATATTTTAATATATAAATATTTGATAAATAATACATAATCAAGGTTCAGATAGCAATATCTTCTCAGGTGGTTACTATGGATATATAATGTTTTCAATAATGCAAGTTATATATTATGTGTAATGCATATGGATTGCAGGGTAATTCATACATTATATAAGTACATTATATAAGTACACACTTTTAAAATCGTACAATACTGAACTTTCATTTCTATGGAAGTATGTGACACACTGTCTTATGTTTCATTCCCTTGAAGTTTGATGTTGACAACGGACATTTAAATAGTCTCCTGTCCGTGGGAACATGTTTACTGTAATTGACAAGCTGTGGGCGGTTGGCTGGGATCATGCGATGGGTGTGTTAGCGGTGCGGGTCATCCTTACCATAATCGTGATATACCTGATTTGGCCCTCAGTTACAAATTGGCTTTCTTGTACGTGTGTGCTGAAGCCGGTTGTCCCAATTGTACGTGTAGTAAGATTGAATTAGTGTACTCCGATTTAGGGGCTGGGACTAAGTGACTCTTTTACAATGAGGACCTGGCACCAGATCCGGATATTCTCAATTGAGGGCTGAATGTATATTTTCTTGATGCAATTATTAAGTTCTGATTTTGGGATTCCTCTTTAAAGATGAAATACGGGATTTACTAGTTTATCGCACAGGTGACTGAAAAACATCGCATGTCAGTATCAATTTTAGTATAAGTTTTATTTATATTAGAAACTAGATATTATCGATTTTGTTCTGGCACCTGTGGTTTATCGGTGCTTAAAATGACCATAGCTGTTGGCAGCCCGTTAAATAAAATTACTCGGTATATCTATCGAGCATTCTAGCGGTCCAAAAACACGACTTTGATCTTGCATAATGTTTATACTTATTTTCTTTTCTCTTCGGTGTGCCGTAATGTCATACGTCATGTTTATGCATATTAGAACGAGTTGAAACATGTCTCATCTGATACATGTAATACGGCATAGTATATTGCAAATAAAAAAAGCAGTATGAATCGAATCGATTCAATCATCACTATATACAAAGGATACACATGTCAATCATTTTATATAGTTACATGAACATTATGCATGAAATATGGTGGTGGTATGCATGCTATACCAGTTCCTGCCGATGTCAAAAAGTGGAATGTAACACAAATTAGAATGTGAATCGTTCATGTATATATACGTTATATTATTGTTGATTTATTTGGTAAATATGGTCATAATGAGTGCAGTGTTGTAAAATAAATGGTTATTTAAAAATTGATCGATCAATCATGTTTGTCATTTAAAAATGAAGTATTCACGATTATTATATTTCTAGGTACCATCATATTTGGGTTAAACTACCAATATAGATCAAACGTACTTATGATCGCTAATTTCAATGTGGTGCTGCGTGACGATACTGCCACTGGCGATTTGCTTAGCAGTTACTGATAAGTTCATTTAGCAGGTTATTCCAATTAGTTATGCAGTTACAAACATATGTGTGCTTGATAATGTTGCAATGAACTAAATCTGTCAATTTGAGACATGTTTCAAGCATAAATAACAATAAAATGCTGTTTTTCTTCATTTCCCTGTGCTGATTTGCCGTATATAGATATTTCTCAAAACTTGGTGGCCATCTTGAATATCATTTTGCATAATATAATAAATAAAGTATGCATTATATGTACTGCTTGTTCAAATTTCTCCAAATGACCCATACAACAAATTAAAATAATTGTAATTAGGGTAAATGTTATATATTTTATATGCAAATTTACGTCATTTTACGATATTTCTCGCAATTTGGTGGCCATCTTGAATATCATTTCACATAGCATAATATATAACATATGTATTAAATATATTGTATAGTTGGAATGTCTCCTAATAACCCCAGTATTACATTCGAATATAGATATTTAAAATGTTCCACATGTTTGCTCAGTTTAGAGAATTAAGAGATGTTGGCGGCCATATTGGACGCCATTTTGATCGTATTACATTTCATAATGTGGATTAATATGATTCGTTAGTTATATTCAGCCCTTTTTAGCACATATTTTGTTCATGATTTGTTTATTGCATTTTGCACTAGTTATGATTTTTGTCATTTTGGCGGCAATTTTGGACGCCATCTTGATTCCTGGATTAAGCTCCAGTGGGATTTATGGGGAGTTTTGATATGTCATTACTAATAATATTTTGGTCATTTTCTGAAAAATTCAGCTTTGGCTTTTTTTTGTTCCGATCTCAACCCTATTACTCTTCGGCTATACTAGTATACTGTAGCTATGGGCATGTAGAAAAGCCAGCCAGGACAACTAACTCCTATCAATTGTATTACACCAAACAATAAAATATGCCAGTTTCCTGGACAGCTTTGTGCCTGTGTTTGTAACAACATGAACTACCATTGTAAATGCACAGAAAATCGCACAGTGCGTCACTTTTACCTGGCCAACCACATAACACATACCATATATACCCACTACTGTGTTATAGTATTAGTTATCAGATCCAGTGAAATGTAAGCAGTTACCTGAGTGTATTGTCACTGGTGTCTCCTCGCCTACAATGTGAGTAAATATGGCTACACCTATGGGTAACGTGTACACCAACAATAGGATGTGCATCAGATTAAAAAAGTTTACACATTGAAATTTATTTTGAGACTGATTGGAGAAATTCTCAGTTATCTCGTATTTTGTATAGTTTACTGGCATAATATTTATAGCACGCTCTTGTCATATCTGTCTATGATGTATTGCACCCAATATTGTTAGGTTTACTGCCATTTTATTGTCAAACGGTCGAAGTGGTCAAACTGTATGATGGCCTGTACATACAAAGATGGCGGAGTTGGCAACTCAATGCTCCATATAGTATACAATAACGAGACGATATGCACATATCTTATATTCATATATCACGTCACTCTTATGAAACAAGTATCATTGAAGCCAAGTGTATCTTTCTATGACCTAATTCCTTAAGAAAATGTGCGATTGTTCATGAAAGATATTTACATAAACAGTGATATTTTCTATAAATGACGTCGAAAGTTGATGAAAGCTTCACAGCCAATGCGGAATTCTGTTTCGCCAACGTACGTCGTCATTGACGTAAAATATCTTAAAGTGTGTAACTACTTCCCATGTGATATCGCATCTCTTCTTAGCTACAAAATCACATGGATTGTCTCATACAGCTCTATATAGTCCTTGCAAATGGTGTAATATGGTAATGCGTAAACATTTCTGTAATTATTTCAGTGTATCAATCCGTAACTACTGGAAAACCGTGCTGCTACTCTCAATGTTGATGACGGGAATCGGGCTATACAGGACAGCACAGAATGGATACAGATATAGTATATTTAATGTGCCACGAATTGGACTAGCACCATCCGATAATGAATTGCACGTGCACGGAATTATTGCTTCTCCTCCAACTGGTCCTCTAGACATTCTAGACATCATATACGGTGGGTAATGCATATCACGAGCGCCTGTTATTTAGCCTCTCTTGTGTGGCTGTGGCTCGAGCAACTGGTCAGTGCGGCCAGTGTAGATCCAGATCAGTAGCCGATTTCACCAAAATTGCTAAGTACAATTTGAGGGAGAAATTTTCAATTTCAGGATATTTTTTTACCAAATTATTATACTGCATTTATTACATTATCACAGCCATATTGGCTGTGATAATGTAATACATTCAGTATAATAATTCTGCATACTTTTAATCATCAAATATATGCAGTCGTTAGTTCTATATGAAATAATGCATTTCGGAAAAATAAAGTATTACTCCCTCAAAGTATACTTAGTTAGCAATTTTGGTGAAATCGGCTACAGATCAGCATGCGCACCCGCAGAGTTCGCCTTGACATCAATGAACCGCCCGCCATGCTTCTAACAAGCAATACGAGGTGCAGTCAAACATTTATCGGACTTTCGGTTAGACACCACCACATTGTTTTACTATATAATTTAACCGAATGCCATCCAATAAGGCCAGTCTCTCCTACTTTCACTATTCGTATGGATGCTGTGGGACCCACTTGTACATGACCTGCAGCCAGTATGTACTGGTTCTGCATGAACTAAACAATAGGTTAACTTACTCCTAAGAAAGAAAAATCCAACCTTGTCATATCCTCCAATATTGTGTACATTTTGTGGCCACGGAAACTCCGTTTACATCAAGTGACCAACAGGTTCAGTGTTTTCTTTTAAATGCTACAAATATGCTGAAAACTGGTGTTAAATGCACCCCAAAATGTTCCTCAAGTGAAACTGAATAGTAATGGATCAAGATTTGCAAGCAAACGGTGTCTGTGACCTCAACACACCCGCACTATTCTTTTTATACCGGACTACTTTTGTATACACAGTGGGCGACTTCGCACCAGTTGGTGTCTTCTAACCTTTCTTGATAATTGTGTTTAACCATTTGAACCCGAAAGCCCGCTATAGCGGTTTATGCAAACAGCGCAGAGCCAGATGAGCCGGCTCGTAACGACAGGATCTGCACGTTTTGAAAGTACTTTTCAGATTTATGAGAACAAAAAATACCCCCTTTTCATAAATGGACTGAAAATAATTTTGTGATGATTGAATTGGCCGCAAAATTAACATATCAAAATCCAATCCAGTTACTTAGGGGTGAAAGGGTTAAATTAACTTCCACCACTTTCAAATGTATATGGCGTTTACTTCAAATCGAATTGTTTTGAAAAAATAAAAAAATAATACTTTTCCACAAACCGTTCGTAATGCGTATGTAAGGTATATGATCACGTGGTTACAACAACAACAACAAGTACGGTCATTTCCAGAAGCCCTCCGATTCAAAGTACGTATTCTTTTATTTTTTCCTTGTTATGTAACGGATTTTGATGAAATATGGCGCATCAAACGCGTCTTGTTAAGCTGTATTTGGTGGTCTCGGTACTTTGGCCGAAACTTCTGTCGTTTTTGCGACGAATCGATTTCCGCAAATCGTTTCTTTTCAAAAACGACATAAGTATGTGCCGAACTCCGGGGACCACCGAATGCAGCTCACGAAGACGCATTTGCTGCGCCATATGTCAACAAGATCCGTTGCCTATTAAGGAAAATATCAAATAATACTTACTTTCGAGTGGGCGTGCTTTCAACACTTACAGCCATTGCTGTTGCCATTGTAACCACGTGATCATGCACCTTGGTATGTATAGCAACGAAATTACGTCACTACTGAGTATTAGAAACATTCAACGTTTCATGAAATACATGCATTTCGAGTTTCATAGTTATGGAGAGTATATGACGCCGGACATTAACTGTACGACGGTTAATTCGGAGAATATTATTTTATTACACTCTTCAGATTTATTTGCACGGGTTTCGCTGAGAGAGAAAACCCATAATAAACTCCTTACAAATAATACACCGTGAAGAGAACACCGGTAATTACGCGCCTGTTTTCTTGGAAACCACGAGCTACCATGCAAAATGTAATTTTTATTACAGTCAAAATAAAGTTATTTGAACATTTGGAAAGGGTCTCGACTAGTCTAGAATGTTAATGTGATTGAACACATTCCAAACATGTACTCAAATATTTCTGGTTCATAGAAACAGCTGCGTAATTTGGATTTCAAAAAGTTTACAAGACGTCACATTTGACGTCACACAACGTAACGTCAAAACGCGGGAAAACACGTCATTGTATAACTATTCATGCGTACATCACAATTCATTGATTATAATCTCAACAATAGTCAAAATGTGCATATATATCCACCGTGGAAGTGTAATAAATAGAATATTCCATAGTACATGTTTAAATAGCGGAAATAATACACTCGTGTCCGTCGGAAGCGCCTCCGATTCAAGGTACGTGTTATTTTATATTGTCCTTATTATGCAACGGATTTTGATGAAATATGGCGCATCAAACGCGTGTTGTGGTCTCGGTACTTTGGCCCAAACTTATGTCGTTTTTGCGAAGAATAGAATCGATTATTCGCAAAAACGACATACTTATGTGCCGAAGTCCCACATGCAGTTCACGAAGACGCTCGTTTGTTGCGCCATATTTCATCAACATCCGTTGCATATTAAGGAAACTATCAAATAATACTTACTTTGGAGTGGGCTCGCTTTCAGCCATTTTTGTTGTTGTTCTAACCACGTGATCATGCACCTTGAATTTGGTGGGAGTATAGGGGCCTACCTTGAAATAGAATACATCGAACTAAAACTTTGCAATAGATACGAATACATAACTCACGTGACGACGGCTATCATAGAACCGTAGGTATACGCTACACGGGCCATGTTCAATAACAACTGCGGCACCCAAAGTTCATGCACAGCTCATTGACTATGCTTGTTTGTGCAGTTCTGGGGTCCGTTTCACGAAACTTCGTACAACTAAAATGTTCATAAGTACAAAATTATGAAAGTATGTAAATTTAACACTAACAATGTTTTCTTGTAAACAATTATTGTATTTACATTTATTGAGCATAGGCTGCATATGCAGCCTATGCTCAATAAATGTAAATCCATCAATTGAAACTTCCAGACGATTCTAAATTTGCACCTACGAACATTATTGTCGTAAAAAGTTTAGTGAAACGGTATGAAAATAGCATGGTACCACCGCGAGTCATTATCAGTACAATAAATATTACTAAATGATTATATGAGCCGCGTCACGAGAAAACCTGTATTCGGGAAAGATTTGGTCAATATCAAATTTTGTTTCTATGACAATGGTATTTGTATGATGAATTGAATGCTTTTTATTTGATCATGATATCTGCAATATTCATTAAGATATTATTGTTTATACAACACCACTATGCAGGTCGTTTGAGCAAAAGAGACGTCACACAAAAGCGACGTCAAGCGACGTAAAATGACGTCCCAGTATATACCGTTACACATAGAGTATACGTCAACATTTACAACTATTTGCAAGTTGACATAATCGAACTAGAAGCATGTTTGGCGTTGAATAAGGAATGTAAAGACGGATGAGCTTGAGTCTTGACACATGAATGTGCAAAGTGAAAAAGTGAAACCGGCAAGTTCATATACCAGCAAGTATGAACGTGCGCGGGTACGCGAATTAGGTATGCTGATTTGTTCTTCCTTTTGACGTGTTTACTGAGCGTTTTAACAATTTATAATTGTAGAAAACCACGGAAGTATATTGATTAACTGATTGGTTTAGTTCAACATATACGACTGTTTAGTTCAACATATACAAATGGAAATACACATGCATACGGGGAGAACAATACGTTCAACATTAAATTACATTAAAACTAGAGCACAGTCGATGGCTCACCATCGCAATATACCCACGTTTCCCAAATGCGAAGTTGAAAAGGGGGAGATAATTCATGACCGGGTGTCGAATCAACTGCGCATCTACACACCATAAGGAAGGCACACACCAAGTTTCAAGTCCCTACCTATTATGGTTAAAACGTTTTACTGCTTACAAGAAACGTGACGTGACGAAAACAATATACCCATTTCGTTTTTTAAAAACAAGTGGGTATAAAAAACTGTTTGCTCTGAAAGGCAGTGTTCATGTTTGATGACAGGCACCCTTACTTCCATGCGTTACGCACTATGTATAGTTCACAGTCGCTCGAATAGCGTGAGAGCAAAAGCCTGTATCGCTTACATGTAGTTTCTACTCCATCGCAGTCTCTCACTCGCCTAGTGGGAGACCACCTTCAAGGGTAGCGCGTGGAAGACTGCCACATGGACAAAATGGCTATGTTAACATATTTGAGATATTTGTTACCACAGCTTATGATCAGCTTGTCCTACCACCGACTTGTGTTTGTTTTGGGAGTGTTACGGTAGCAGTTTGTCTTTTGGAGACTCAACTGAATGCGAGGGTCCCAAAGTACGAAGAAATGAGATATAAAATAATAACAATACCCCAAGTCAAGAGATCCTTGATAATCGTCGAACAGTACTAGAAGAACCATACAAATTGATAGTGCGCACAGTCTTATTGTATTTGCGTCACGACTTAACAATATTTTCACTCGAAGTAAATGACTCTAATATCCCCAACATATGTTGCCTTGAAATATAATCCCACAGCATCTAGTTCTTGATTGTTTGTATTATTTCATTTGTCACGACTTGACAGATCGTCACTCACGGTCCATGATACTAATGTCTCCAACATATGTTGCCTTGAAATAACATCACACCGTATCTATTTATTGTATTAACATGACGCACACGTCAGTGTGCATTCAGATTTAAGCTTTTGTACTTGGACCACCTGGTGAAAAAACCGGACCTTACAATATCTGCAATAAATGTAAGACCCATACATTGTATCCTGTCGGTAATTGAGAAAGGATTCCCTACGTGACTGAATGGCGGACATCGAATGTTCTGATCAGACGATGCATATGCATCTATACTAGTTGTAAAATCCATGGCTTTGTTGTTTTTGCAGGAGATGTTTTTTTTCTTAAAATCGGTGAAGGTTGCGCTGAATTTGATTTCATACATTACATGTATATTAGAAAGAAATAATTGAGCAATAAACTGAAAATTCGCGTCGAGTTAACCACATCTGAAACATATAGTTGTGCGGGAAACCGGGCCCATGCTACATCGGTCTACAAATATGCTGCCGACCATCTGTATGTAAATAAAACATGCAGCTTACACAGAGTTTTCACCTGTAAATGGTGGTCGATAACAGTTAATGTGGACAGTTAGGCTATCTGCAAACTGTGTCAAAGAAAATATTATGTCAAAAATAACGGAACATAAAAAACTATCAATAACAGACAAACATGCTTATATGTGATATCAGCAGCAAACTAATAAAATAAACTTATCCTTACGCCATTATTGTTAATAAAAACATAAGATAAGATGTGCCCGTTTAGAATAAATATGGTGGATTTCGGTCGTACGACCGTTAGTACGGCAGTTTAACGTTCATCCAATACATTCTCAGACGGCAGGACCCAGTACAGATCGAAGACTGTTTTGTTTTTTTCACACACATATGCCCGATTATAGATATATTCTGTTCGTTAGATAACTTTAACACAACGGAACAAACCTAACATATCGGTCTGACAAACGTCGATAATTGGAAATCTCGGCTGAAATTACGTCAGCTGAGTTCACGACGTCATATCTTGTGACGTCTTCAGACTCCCGAAGACAGGTTTTCTCGCGACGCGGCTCATATCTGTATAGCGGGCACTCGTAATCTTTAGAACTGGTGACACAATTATACACTTATTTAATTCCTATGAAGAACATTTTGTGCCTACTGAGTGGGCATGTACTGTCAGAAGTGGGGTTTTGTTTCCTCTTTTTATAATCAGTTTCTTCAAAGCAGTTGAAGTAAGGAGGCTAGAATAGCTGTACCCCTAGCGTCGTCAAAATTCAATCTTGTATTTGTTTGCCTTGGGAGTTAATGTAAGATGCACTCCAACACTTAGGCACTAATACATCACCACATACATGATTTGACTACCTAGGTACAGAAGTATAGAGTTGAGACGATCTGGTGAGATAGTGGATGTAAGGGTCATTGTAACTTTGGATTGTTGAATAGTACCTCCCTGTGATGATGGCACAGCGGGTGTTCTAGGTTAGCACTAGACACTTCTGCATCTGAGGCGAAATTACTACCACTATTATATTGTGTATGAACAATACTATATCCTGCCAGGTGTCTATAACCAGTCCCCAATATTTGTGTCCAGTACCATAGAGGGGGAATTGTAAATATACCATTACATTAGACTATACATATACCGGATTGACTTACCCGAATTGAGAAACTTATACCGTCGTTAGGAGTAGAGACCGGATTGATTTACCTTAACCTTATAGACGTGAAGCAAGAGACTCGCACAAATCACCAAGTGATTTGAGTGCTAGAGACCTTGTGTACCGTCGGGTAAAGCGTGTAAATCGATAATCCTGAGTTGAGAGTGAGAATGTCGTCCATTAAGGAGCTAATGGACATAGGCAAAAGCTTAGGGCTAGCAGATTCAGAGTTAAGGGCCTTTGTAAAAGAAGAGCAGGAGAGAGAAAGACAGGAAAGACTAGAGGCTAGACAGGCTGAGAAAGATAGGTTAGATGCTGAGCGGTTGACTAAGGAGGTTGAGCGACAGGCTGAGAAAGACAAGTTAGCAGGTGAGCGACAGATGGAGAAAGATAGGTTAGATGCTGAGCAGTTAGCTAAGGAAGTTGAGTGACAGATGGAGAAAGATAGATTAGATGCTGCGGGGTTAGATAAAGAAGCACATCGGTTAGCCAATGAAGCACAGTTAGCTCTAGAATTTAAATTGCGAGAACTAGACACTAAGCATCAGGTAGAAATGGCAAAAGTAGAAAGGGGAGAAGTTGTAGATGAAGATAGACATGATAGGGACTATGGCAGAGCATTCGGTCCGAAGCTGCCACATTTTGATCAGAATAATGACAACATGGATAGCTACTTAGCTAGATTTGAGAGGTACGCAGCAATTCAAAGGTGGGGTAGAGATAAGTGGTCACTACACTTGAGTGCTTTATTGAAGGGCAAGGCATTAGATGTATATTCTAGACTACCTATTGATGATGCTCTTGACTATGATAAGTTGAAATCCGCATTGTTGAAATGTTTTGATCTAACGGAAGATGGGTTCAGACGCATGTTCAAAAACACCAAACCTGATCACAGTGAATCATTTGTGCAATATGTCAGTCGGTCAAAGAACTATTTAGATAGATGGTTTGAGTTAGGTAAGATGAATAGAACATATGAAGGAGTACTAGACTACATGATCAGAGATCAGATGTTAAGTATATGCAGTCGTGAGCTCTACTTATTTCTCAAAGAGAAAACATTTGACTCGATAGATCAGATGGCGGTTCAGGCAGATTACTTTGCAGAAGCTAGAGGAGGTAGCAAGTATGTAGTTCAGAGGAACAGTACTAGCAACAGAACTGAGTACAGGTCAGTAGATAACCAGAGGCGCAATGTAAGTAGTGCGGATAATCGATCTAGAGATAGGAGTCGAGATAGGGACAGATATCAGAATAGAGACCACAATAGAAGCCCAAGTAGGGGTAGTTATGATAGAAGCCCGAGTAGAGGTAGTTATGACAGAAGTACCAGCAGGAACGGCTACGATAGGCATCGCGGGACATGTTACCATTGTGGCAAAGAAGGTCACATGTCCTACGATTGTCCTAAGCGTGACCGGTCCTCAGCTTACAAAGCAGCAGCAGTCGAGGAAGAGAAACATGTAAGTTTTGCAGATAAAGAACAGAGAGGTCGGTACAGAGGTAGAAATAGAGGTAGAAGTGGAAGGCACACTAGAGGCAGAGGTAGAGTAGATGGCAAAACACGGAACAACCAGGGGAAAACCAAGGAAATTTCTGTGTGGTTGATATCCGACACCACTATTGTATGTTCAGGTAGCGAGATACAGCCGGAGTTGATTAACGGATGTACATTTGGTATGGATAGGCTACCCGTAGCAGAGGGCACATTAAATGGGAAAAAGGTCACAGTAATGCGAGATACTGGGTGTACCGGGGTGGTCGTCAGGGAAAGCTTAGTACAACCAGATCAGTTTTTAAGCAAAGTTTCAACATGCATGCTGGTAAATAGGAGCAAAATAGAGTGGAATTCCTACCGCCCGGGTAGATCTAGATACACCTTTTTTCAAAGGTCAGGTAGAAGCCCTTTGCATGACAGATACAATGTATGATGTTACCATAGGTAATGTAGATGGGTCAGAGTTACCGGTGATATCGGATTTTAGAGGCGCTAAATCGTGCGCAGTTGAAACTAGGTCACAAACGACAGCCCGAGACGAATCATATAAGACCCTCAAGTCCCTACCGCAATCGCGAACGTATCACGCGATGAATTCAAAGAGGCGCAGGCACATGACGTCACATTGACGTCAGTTCGAAATAATGCAAAAGACGGAACGGTACGGTCAAGTAAGAACGGAAACAAATCGAAATTCGCATACCGAAAAGACTTGTTGTATCGTAATTTCGAATCGATAGGGTCAGGTAGGATGTACCATCAGCTGGTAGTCCCAAAAATACTTAGGACTACCGTGATGAAAGTGGCACATGAATCAATCATGGCGGGCCATTTAGGGGTGAAGAAGACAACTGATCGAGTGTTATCAGAATTTTATTGGCCAGGCGTGGGCAGTGACATTACACGGTTTTGCAGGTCTTGTGACATATGTCAAAAGACTGTGTCAAAGGGACACATCACCAAGGTTCCGTTAGGAACTATGCCGTTGATAGACACTCCGTTCAAACGAGTCGCAGTTGATATTGTAGGGCCAATTTTTCCAGCTACCGATCGGAAGAATCGTTACATACTAACGTTAGTTGATTATGCAACTAGGTACCCAGAAGCGGTACCACTACCAGGCATCGAGGCCGAACGAGTCGCGGAAGCTCTCGTGGATATGTTCAGTAGACTGGGTATCCCCGAGGAGATGCTCACCGATAGGGGTAGTCAATTTACGTCGGCAGTCATGGAGGAAGTTAGTAGATTGTTATCGCTGAGACAATTAACCACGACACCGTACCACCCACAGTGTAACGGTCTCGTGGAACGGTTCAATGGTACGTTAAAGCAAATGCTTCGTAGAATGGCAAGCGAACGTCCCAAAGATTGGGACAAATACATTAACGCGCTCTTATTCGCGTATCGCGAAGTCCCTCAAGAAAGTTTGGCTTTCTCACCGTTTGAACTATTGTACGGAAGGACCGTTCGAGGTCCGATGAGCATACTAAGAGATCTGTGGTCCGAGAAGGACATAGAGGACAACGTCAAACGACGTATCAGTACGTCCTCGACTTGCGCGAACGGCTCGAGAAAACGTGCGAAATCGCGCATGAGAACTTGAAGAGTGCGTCCAAAAAGTACGTAAAGTACTACAACGTAAGACCCGTAGTAGGCAGTATGCAGTGGCAGATCAGGTACTTGTACTACTACCGACAGACAACAACAAATTGCTTCTTAGGTGGAAGGGACCATACCCCATAACAGAGGTAGTTAATGAGTGGGACTATAGAGTTGACATGGGAGGGAAGTTGAAAACCTTTCATGCAAACATGTTAAAGAGGTACGAGACTAGGCCTGAGCACCCGGGGAAGGGAATACTCACTGTAATAAATGCGGCCGTGATAGAAGACACAGTAGAGGGGGATCCTAGTCCAAGTGGGTGTAGTGCCGAAGAAAACATGTTATGTCCCAGGGGATTAGAGTCCGATACGGAGAGCAAAGTTGACCTGTCGCCTGATTTAGGCAAGAAACAAAAGACGCAAGTCAAAGAGATCTTACGGGAATTCACCCATGTCCTGAGGGACGCACCAGGACACACCCATATAGAGAAACATGAGATAAAGTTGTCAACGCAAGACCCATTAAGAATTAGGGGGTACCCTATCCCATTTAAGGTCAGGGAAACAGTCAGCCAGGAAGTAGAGGAGATGCTGAAGCTAGGTGTCATAGAACCTTCAAAATCACCCTACTCATCCCCCGTAATTCTGGTTAGGAAAAAGGACGGGGGGCTCCGATTCTGCATTGATTTCCGGCAACTTAACAAAGTCACTGTGTTTGATGCGGAACCAATGCCAAATATTGAAGAGATGTTCTCTAAGTTGGCGGGACATAGCTACTTTTCAAAGCTGGACCTGAGTAAGGGCTACTGGCAGGTCCCATTGGATGAGGATTCCAGGGAATATTCCGCTTTCGAGGCACCCCAGGGTCTATTCCAGTTCAAGGTCATGCCCTTTGGAATGGTCACGGCACAGGCCACTTTCTGTAGACTCATGAGGAAAGTATTAAAGGGGGTCCACAATGCAGACAGCTTTGTTGATGACATCTTGATATTCTCCCATACGTGGCAACAACACCTGGGAGCTCTGAGTGAAGTCCTCTCCCGATTGTCCGATGCCAATCTAACGGCAAAACCCTCCAAGTGCAGCATTGGGTACAGGCAACTTGAGTGCCTGGGACATACTATCAGCAGTAAGAAAGAACTAAGGGCCCATCCCGAAAAGGTCAAGGCAGTTCATGAAGATAATGTCCCTGAGACAAAGAAGGAGGTCAGGGCTTTCTTGGGGTTAGCCGGGTTCTATAGGAAGTTCATGCCCAACTTCGCAGAGATAGCGAGCCCGCTAACTGACCTTACTAAGAAAGGTCAACCGAACAAGGTCAACTGGGGGGCACCCCAACAGAAAGCTTTCGTTACCCTCAAGGGATTATTGACCAGGGACCCAGTTCTGAAACTGCCCGAACTAGACAAACCTTTCGTGCTCAGGACGGATGCTTCCGACATTGGGTTAGGGGCAATACTGTTGCAAGAGCAGATGGTATCCCACTTCCGATAGCGTATGCCAGCAAAAAGATGTTGCCAAGGGAACGCAATTATTCGGTAGTTGAGAAGGAGTGCCTGGCAGTCGTGTGGGGGGTCGAGAAGTTCCACCGTTATTTGTTTGGGGGGGGGGAATTTATCCTAGAAAGGACCACCAACCGTTGGTTTTACCTAAACAAAGCCAAGGTTGCAAATTCCCGACTAATGAGGTGGGCCTTGATACTGCAACCTTACCGAATGCGTATTGTTGCGATAAAAGGGGCCGACAATCTGGGGGCAGACTACCTGAGCAGGATATCGGGGTAGATTCAGCTGTGCCAACGTGTCTCGCGATTATGCACGAAAGTGTAAACACTTTTTGTTTAGGGGGGAGATATGTCGCGTGACACGTGTATTCTTGTACATTCTGAAATCCGTATAATTGTATATTTGTGGTGTGTGGTATTGTGTTGTATTGTTGTGCGTATTATTGGTTTCACATCCCTGTGATTCCACATACCTGTGGTTTCACACACCTGTGATTTGTACACACCTGTGATTTAGCATGTACATTTGCCATGTACAATGTGCGTGTAATAAGGGGGCTTATGTTGTATTGGTGGAGATACGTTTATGCGTGTCCTATTTGTGGATTTAAATATACGTCTATTTTATGAGCAATGTTTTACTGATGTCACGCCATATTTGCCACAGACTATGCATGTGTGTGGTAGAGAACTCGTTGACTGCGTGTGCTGGTTTCGCTAGGGAAAAGATACCTTTTAGTATTACGGATGTCCACTGTCCGTGCCAGCCGAGTTTGTCCGCGTGTCAGTGTTTCACCATATAAGGGACCTTCTGTAGGTGAAGCCAGTATACAGCGCAGACCATACCATGGTCTGCCCTGTTATGTATGCTACCGGTTAGTGTTTCAGCATAGCCTGGTACTGGCCAACACGGATATATCAGATCCCATAATGGTGATGTTTTGTGTCGTGATATTTACGTAAATGACCACAATATTTGAGTTTAGTATGTGCTACACTCTCATTTGAGTGTATAGCCGTAGGACCGTTATGGAGGGGTTTGGCGGGGCCAAGAAGCGACCTTCGCATTGTCGAGACCAGTCGAGTAGATTTCGGATTATGAGATCTGGGTCTACAGTGTGCAGATTTATGGTAGTGTGGGGTATACCATGTTGGATGGTATTTATTCCACGAGGGCTGTACACTGGTTTGGTTGAATTTAAGGCGTGGGAACATATATTTATGCCAAATATAACCCACGGGTGACATGGCAAAAGCCATGGTTTTGTAGTATTTATGTGAGATGTCGTACGAGGGGTAGGCATATCCATTATTCCGTGCATGGTTTCACTGGTGCGTATATAAGCGATGTCTCGCTATGTGTTGGCGGGACACATATTTTCTGGTTACAGAAGACTAGTACTGTATTCACCAGTGACACGGAGGATTTTGGTATGTACCTAGAACATTTTATTTCAGCTGTGATTTGCCGTTGTTCGATTCCCGTTTTAGTCTGTTGTGCATCCTGTCTGTCTGTCTGTGCGTATTCGTCCAGTAATTGGAGATTCCTTTCATTTTTGTAGCCTCTTGAGAACGCTCCAGCGAGCCACATTGGACGTTTTGGTCCACTCGTTTGAGGGCAGACCCCAGTCAGTGCAGAGTATCGTGTCGTCCGAGTGTCCGTACGTCTGTCTGGCGCAGTGTGTGTAGCAGCTCCGGGTACAGGCCTGTATAGAGCAGTGTGATAGCTACCTCGCGTTCAGCAGACAGTCACAGCCATAGTTTAGTGAAGTGAAACGCCATACACACATATCATATCATTATACTACCACCGAGTTGAATGTCACCTAAGTGAAACTTTTCCCGGCGTCTTAGCCAACGTGATAATCGCCATTTTGTATTATATCGGAACTTTACATCCGGTCTACCACTTCCGGTATTACAACCCATTGATTCACCATGGATACTTTACATCCGGTCTACCACATCCGGGTTGCTACAGTCGAGTGATACCATAGGAACTTTACATCTGGTCCACCATTTCCGGAGATAATACTACCTGTGGAACTTTACTTCCTGGAACCAGCTTCCGGAACATTATCGTTATTGACTATCATGTGATGTAACCACATCCGGCTTTGACTTTGACATTCATACTTTGGAAATATATTGCATAGGCAATACATATGTATACTTTGATAGTGTATGGTAATACTCCTATCATGGCATATCATGGCTAAAGGATTGTAGTAAGACTACATATATTGTTTATGGATTAATCCACTTGAAGTTGGATTATAGCCATATTGTTGACTAGACCTCATATTGCGGGTGAGGCAGACCTTGCGACCTTGACACTCAGAGGTTACACTATCTATTGAGATACGCCAGCAGTCAGGTGGGTAGCTCAGATGATTGTCATTTTGTCCTCCAATGTTCGTTATGCCATGTTATACTTGTATGTTATTTCACTTTGATTAGCGATCATCAAAGTACTTGTGCATTCATACTATTGTCCACTACGGGACCATTGAGATACCACATACCGAGTTTATTCGTCTATAGCTTTTAAGTTGCGTTAAAGTATAACAGTCGATTGGCTTACAACCTTGTAGTAATTGAATAGTGTCATGCACAGTACAGTGATGTTCGCATATCAATGTATCATGTATTCCTGTGTGTTCCCCATGTAATATAGTGTACATTATAAGTGATTAAGTGACTACGTGTACTTATCTACTCTGGCCTATCCCTTACACTTCAACTGCATTGTTACCACTTTTCGTTCGTCAGATCAAGCTATATTGGCCATAACGTCATAACAATTGAAGTATACTTGGTTCTTATGATAATTGGGGGAGACAATTTGTCTCGATCATTCCTGACCTTGGTAATGACCTTGACAATGGTGTCAGAAGTGGGGTTCGAACCCACGCCCACATTCATGGACCAGAACGTCCAATGTGGCTCGCTGGAGCGTTCTCAAGAGGCTACAAAAATGAAAGGAATCTCCAATTACTGGACGAATACGCACAGACAGACACACAGGATGCACAACAGACTAAAACGGGAATAGAACAACGGCAAATCACAGCTGAAATAAAATGTTCTAGGTACATACCAAAATCCTCCGTGTCACTGGTGAATACAGTACTAGTCTTCTGTAACCAGAAAATATGTGTCCCGCCAACACATAGCGAGACATCGCTTATATACGCACCAGTGAAACCATGCACGGAATAATGGATATGCCTACCCCTCGTACGACATCTCACATAAATACTACAAAACCATGGCTTTTGCCATGTCACCCGTGGGTTATATTTGGCATAAATATATGTTCCCACGCCTTAAATTCAACCAAACCAGTGTACAGCCCTCGTGGAATAAATACCATCCAACATGGTATACCCCACACTACCATAAATCTGCACACTGTAGACCCAGATCTCATAATCCGAAATCTACTCCGACTGGTCTCGACAATGCGAAGGTCGCTTCTTGGCCCCGCCAAACCCCTCCATAACGGTCCTACGGCTATACACTCAAATGAGAGTGTAGCACATACTAAACTCAAATATCGTGGTCATTTACGGAAATATCACGACACAAAACATCACCATTATGGGATCTGATATATCCGTGTTGGCCAGTACCAGGCTATGCTGAAACACTAACCGGTAGCATACATAACAGGGCAGACCATGGTATGGTCTGCGCTGTATACTGGCTTCACCTACAGAAGGTCCCTTATATGGTGAAACACTGACACGCGGACAAACTCGGCTGGCACGGACAGTGGACATCCGTAATACTAAAAGGTATCTTTTCCCTAGCGAAACCAGCACACGCAGTCAACGAGTTCTCTACCACACACATGCATAGTCTGTGGCAAATATGGCGTGACATCAGTAAAACATTGCTCATAAAATAGACGTATTTAAATAACCACAAATAGGACACGCATAAACGTATCTCCACCAATACAACATAAGCCCCCTTATTACACGCACATTGTACATGGCAAATGTACATGCTAAATCACAGGTGTGTACAAATCACAGGTGTGTGAAACCACAGGTATGTGGAATCACAGGGATGTGAAACCAATAATACGCACAACAATACAACACAGTACCACACACCACAAATATACAATTATACGGATTTCAGAATGTACAAGAATACACGTGTCACGCGACATGTACCTTTAAACCAAGTTAACTAGCAATGTTTTTAATTGTCGGTCATCGGTCAGTAGCAATACTATGGTGCACGTCAGGTGAGCTCTCATCATCAGCCGCTTCTGGGAGCCGTTTCACTAAACTTCGTACGACTAAAATGTTCGTATGTGCAAATTTAGGATCGGCTCTAAATTTCAATTGATGCATTTACATTTATTGAACAGCCTATGTTCAGTAAATGTAAATCCAATAATTATTTACAAAAGAAACGTTGTTAATGTGAACTTTATATCATAATTTTGCACTTACGAACATTTTAGTCGTACGAAGTTTAGTGAAACGGGCCCCAGTTCGGCCGTCTTTGAAACGTTTATATCAGTGGCCGATTTCACTAAAATTGCAAAGTATACTTATGTTGCTAAATACAGTTTGAAGGAGAAAATGTCATTGCCTCGGAATTCCTACCTTTTCCGAGCCGAGCCTGATAAACTTGATATCAAAATACACTAGCTTGGTATTCTATTTATCAGTTAACGTGTTATGCTAAACAAATGATCAGATATGACGTCCTTATCTATGGACAGAACGCGGACTTGTTTATGTTGCGTCATTACACAGACGTCATTCGGTAATGTTACGTGACGTCATCCAACCAATTTCACTTTGTTGTAACCCGGATGTTTGTATCAGGTCAATGCAGCAATATGTTATCAGTCAGTACGTATTCGGTCAATACAGGGAAGGTTACCTGATAAAGTACAATAACGACCGACGACCAAATGGCACAGTGTACGGAGCCCCGCAGGGGGCGTAGCATCCTATTTTTTATTAATTCGTTCCCACGAAATAACAATTCGTTCCCACGAAATAACAATTCGTTCCCATGGGAACGAATTGTTAATTCGTGGGAGCGATTTGTTATTTCGTGGGAACGAATTAATATAAAAAAATGCATGTCCCCTGCTACATGTAGGCTCCGTACTTGTGCGATGAAAGAACGTGTATTTGTGCTTGCGGGCAATTCATTGAAACTGAATTAAACAATATTATTTAAGCATTTACGGTAAAGTAAGATGTGAAACTGCTCCACGGCGACGTAGATGCTTGTGAATAATTGATTACTGTACAAAATATAACGATTAACTTCATGGAACAGATACTTATGTTATTGTCTGTAGAACCGAATCTGCTTTTATATGATAGTCTGTAAATTTCACATTAACGCTGTTTTCTTGTAAACGATTATTGGATTTACATTTATTGAACATAGGCTGCATATAAATGTATCCCAGACGATCCTAAATTTGCACTTACCAACATTTTAGTTGTACGAAGTTTTGTGAAACGGGCCCCTGGCCTCTCCTTTCATTGACCCCTTCACATGTTTCAGCAAAACATTGTCGTAAAACATTGTAATGCATAAGAGCATCTGCACGGGGACATTGTGTGTTATCATCTACCGATGATGCCGTTTCTACAGCTGTAGGCGTTTCTTGAAAGTTCGGTCACATGCGGAAGACTCGGACCTGTTAGCCCACCAACTTGGTCTCGTACAGTACCATGTTGTATTTAGAACATAGTACTGTGTGAGACCAAGTGGATTTAGAACATAGCACTGAACTCGGCCGTGTTGAAACGTACAGCACGTGCGGTTTGACCGTGACTATAGACAACGCCCATTCCGGGGCCAATCCAATGTAAAGTGTCTCATGACGTTACTAGAACGCGCCATGACGTCACCATACCAGTTCATAACGGTTGCACTGACATTTTGAAATTGATGCAGCTGCATCACGCGACGTGTACTGCGGCCCCGGAATATGTATGAGTAAATCAGCTGTTTGAATGGAGCAGATTATAAAAGTACCGAAAGTATTGCATAAATGCATATTTAAACTGCATCAAATTGCATATTTAAACGTAAATGTAACAATGATGTTCGGCCATGTCCGGTCGTGGGTAAACGTTTGCCGTGGCATTCGGGAACCGTTTGAAACCACGGCCTACGGCCTTGGGATTCAAACAGTTCCCTAGTGCCACAGCAACCATTTATCCACGGCTGTATGGAAGGTCGTATCCGCCATAATTATATTTGGCTTGATGCTTGCTGGCTGATGACATTTTAAGTTCTATCCGTCTTATTACAATTATATGTGGCTTGATGCTTGCTGGCTGATGACATTTTAAGTTCTATCCGTCTTATTACAATTATATGTGGCTTGATGCTTGCTGGCTGATGACATTCTAATTTCTATCCGTCTTATTACATTGCTATGTATGTGGCGTGATGCTTTATTCATTCGTACTGTTTCAATGCGTTGTGTGGTGATTACATTCTAAGTAGCTTGATGTTTCACTGGTAGTGACATCCGTAGTTCCATTATTGATTATTGCATCGATGTTTTGCTATGCTCGCTAAGCCACGCCTCTTGACAACAGTAATTGCAACAGTAACACTGGGAACAACCATTATGACGCCAGGTGCGCTGCTAAAACTTAAAATAGTTCTCCCTAAAAGTATTTAATATGCTGGTACCGGTCCTACAATGCGTTGCTCTCTAAATTGGTTCCATGTCCCTAACGGTGTTGATGTAGATTGATTCCGCCTTTTCTGTTGGGCCATGTTTAGGTTAAAAGACACCAAATAGTTTTACTGTATAATTTAACCGAATCCCAGCCAGTCTTTCCTACTTTCACTATTCGTATGGATGTTGTGGGACCAACCTCATGTTGGTCATGTCAGGCGCGGATCCAGGATTTCGGGTTAGGAGGGGAGGGGGCGGGGGCGTAACTATTTTGCAATACTTGACTATATTATCGAACGAGCGTAGGATTGTAGTTCAGGTTGTTGTTGTTGTGGCTGCTGCTGTCAGATGATGCTGCTGCTGCTGCTGCTGCTGTCCCGCGTTTATTTTTTGGCTACACCCCCAATAAACAATAAATTCACAACGCGAACATAGACACGTGCCTTGTAACTTGTAAACAATCTTTACTCGGCGATGTTTAGGGGGGGGGGGGGGGCGGGCGCCGGGTCCGCCCCCCCCCCTGAATCCGCCCATGCATGTCCCCCAATATTGTTTGCATTATTTGGCCACGGAAACTCCGTTTACATCTCGTGACCAACAGGCTCAGTGTTTTCTTTTAAATGCTTCAAATATGCTGAAACTGGTGTCAATTTCTCTAACCTTCAACCTAGAGTGCTACATGCCAGGTTATAATATAGGGAGACATGTTTTTCTTTATTCTTTCAATCTGACATGTTTCTGTCTCTATGAGTACATTAAATATTACTAAATAATTATATCTGTGTAGCTGGCACTCGGAATTTTTAAGAGTGGTGGACTAGTTGCAATTATACACTTATTTAATCTCCATAAAGACAAATTTGTACCTACTAGATGGGACCCCAGATTCAACAATAATTAAATCTATATTTTAATTGGTCAAGATCCAGAGCAGAATAAGTGCAGGTTATTGGAAAATAGGTCCCACAACATCCATAAGAAAAATGAAAGTAGCAGAGAATAGCAAAATGTGTGGTAACGAGTTAGTGTTTTAGGGAAAATCAATGGTGGTGTGCCACCTTAGTCTGATCCCTGACTGTTATTGGTTTGCATCGGTAACTGGCCAGTTTGACAGTCAACTTGTGTCCGTTACCATATATGTAACTTACTTTAAAAATGTGATTGTTTTCAATTACGTACATATGTAATTTAATTATTAGGATACGTGTATGTATAAAACACATTAGTACGTCAAACATAAATACGTATACAATTTAGTTAATATAGATTAGAGAATAATAAATAGTGCGAAATCGTCAAGGGGGTAATAGTAGTCCAGTATGAACAAAATCGTGCGGGTGTTTTGAGGTCACTGACACAGTTTGTTTGCAAATCTTGATCCATTACTACCCAGTTTCACTTGAGGTACATGTGTAGGGGGGGGGGGGGGGTGTTTGTCATATGATGTAAACAGAGTTTCCGTGGCCAATACAACAAATAAACAATATTGGGGGACATGACGAGGTTGGACTTTTCTTTCTTATGAATAAGTGAACTTATTGTTTAATTCATGCAGAACCAGTACAGACCGGCTGCAGGTCATGTACAAGTAGGTCCCACAACATCCATACGAATAGTGAAAGTAGGAGAGACTGGCCTTATTGGATGGGATTCGGTTAACGTATATAGTAAAATTATTTGGTGTCTTCTAACCTATGCTGTGATAATTTGTGGGTGAACTCTTACATCAACACCGGCATTGGAGGTGTGACTTGAACAGCCAATCAGATGTCGGACTATAATTTATTAGAGGGAGAATTACTTGAGCGGACAGCAGTGTCATCTGACGTCATAAGGACGCACTACTAACCCATATATTGCTTGCATCATTCTGCTTGTAGCTTGAAGCTTTCTGCTTGCGGCTTTCAGCTTTCGGACTGTAGCTTGATGCTAACTTCCTGCGGCTTTGTCCTTATTGCTTTCGGCCCTATTGAAAGTGCTAAATGCTTTGTTCTTACTTTCTATTGCAAATGCTTAGTGCAATAAAACAGGGACACGAATAAGGACGTATCAATAATTGTAATGTAAATAAGACGAATTAACAAAGCAATCAGCAGAATGGACATGTAAGAAAGACAAATACAATTACAACAAGCAGATTTCAAATGTAATAAATACAAATGACGAATGAAATAACATGAATATAAGTTGTAATGTCATCAGCACGCAAGCATCAAGTCACATAGAATTATGGCGGATATTACCTTCCATACGGCTGGACATTGTCGAACCTTATATTCGAACAACACTTCATGTAATCTTTCATGTACGTTAGAATTGGCTGAATTTGTCGATAATATAACAGTGCTGCTGTTTGACTATTCTAGCCACAAGAGCTAGAGCTTAGAAATACACACATTATATCAAATAAACAATTATTGTTATATGACTGTCGTTATTCGACACCGCTCACAGCCGTTTTCAAATACTGCATCACGCGACGTGTCCTGTGGCCCCGGAATATGTGTGTGTAAATTACAGTTGTTTGAATGAAACGGTTTATGAAAGTACCGAAAGTACTGCATATATGCTCAAATTGCATGATATTTCCGACGGAAATGTAACTGTTTAAACAGTACCCTCGTGTCACGGCAAACGTATACTCACGGATGGACATGGTCGAACCTTATAGTATTTTCATCCATGGTTGGAACAGAACAAAACTCTATCGAAAATGTGTTTTAATGCAACTTTTGAAAGCGAAAGTAGATTCTCTGTTGAATTTTACGAGAATCCATGTCTAAAAATATACGGTCAGGTGAGCACAGCGTGCGCACCCTCGTGCATTCATGTAATATAAAAATACAAAAAAGGTGACGTCAGACAGTGTTACATATGTATATATGGTATTCAAGTGTTTTGTTATTTTCCTCGTAATTAAATTGTGATAACAGTTTATTAAATGAATACCTGATGTATATATATATAGGATATTCCATTGTACATGTGTGAATTGCGTAAAATAATACACGAGTGTACGTCGGCTTCCGCGTTTTCAACGAGTAAGCGAAGCGAACGAGTTGTTTACGCGGAAGCCGACGTACACTCGTGTTTTGTGTCAAGCTATTCAAACATGTACGATGGAATATCCTATTTACTAACAATATATTCGAACAATAATGCATTTTATAATGTTTCGGGGGCGTTTGCATCTGCGTATAAATGTTTGTGAGCGGTGCTTATTTTATGACGACTGCGGGAGAGTGTGCGTGTGTGATTACGGGTGTTCTCTTCACGGTGTATTACTTGTAAGTTGACCATTACAGATTAATTCATGCAAACTTGAAAACTAAAAAAATGACATTATTAGTCTATTGGATGCAACATTATTATTAATTAACAATGAGTTCGGAAACATCCTGCGCCATTAGCGCCTGTTTGTCACGTATACCGTTACTTACGTAAGTTGAGACGTCACATTTTCGCGCAAATTTGCACTGTTTTAACATTAGATAAATCTAACTCTGTATACGCATACAGACTTAATTATTCTTAGGAATACCTTGTGTTTTGTATGCTACCGCATGTTTTATATATATATGTATCACATATGTTTATGGTATGTTAACATAGAGAATATTAGGTTAGTGCCGTGAATGGGAAAACTATCTGGTGAGGCTTAGGATTATCCCGTCAACACATACAGATAGCTTTATAATGCAAAAACATAACCCCAGCCACATCCTCAAAATCGGAGAATCTACTAGTATGACAACTGCACATATCCATACGCAGTGATTAGGTTGTATTGACAGGATATCAAAAACGTTTCACGGCACCGTGTTTCACGGCACATACGCAGTGTGTTAACGGGATAAAATGTATTATTTTGTTTCCTGTTTGATAAAAGTCCCCCAATTGTCAGATTGCCCGTATTATCTAGTATGCACATTGACGTCAACTCGATACACTCCGGCACTGAGGGATCGTAGCTAGTTATTTCCCTTTGCAAATCCATTTAGAACTATCCGGTCCTATGGATTATTTTATCACTAAATTCTTACAGAATAATGCAACAATAAAGAATGCGAACAGGGGAAACCAAGATCAGAAGTCTGATCTGAGTCTTCACTGTTTTCAATGAACTTAATAAGTGTGAACATGTGACTGTGGCATATAATGCAGTCCCGGATCAGGTGCCCGTTTCACTAAATTTCGTACGACTAAAATGTTCGTAAGTGCAAAATTATAATAGTCTGTGAATTTCACATTAACAATGTTTTCTTGTAAACAATGATTGGATTTACATTTATTGAGCATAGGCTGCATATGCAGCCTATGCTCAATAAATGTAAATCCGTCAATTGAAATTTCCAGACGATCCTAAATTTGCACTTACGAAGATTTTAGTCGTAAGAAGTTTAGTGAAACGGTCCCCAGATTGTGAAGATTTATAGGATGACCTGGATCAACACTAGCTACAATAATTCCACTCCGATATGTTATCTACGGCTACAATTTGACCCATTCAAAAAATGTGAGCAACCGAAGTGCATAGTGATTACTCAAACATATTGTATGTAGGTCAACATTTAGTAAACTGTATATTTTATACCTTTAACATGTTTAAACAAATACTCTTTGATGTAGAACTAGTAAATTGCCAACAATAATAGAACAGGGAAATCATTTTCCCATGGAAGCCATCTTTTCTCTTGTTGTTGTTCAACATTGAACATAACGAAATGAAGCTTTAACATTTACAAGATATACATGTAAATTTCGGATAAAGACCTTGACGTTGCATGTGTATGTTCTTTATTAATAAGTTAATGAGACAGATTGACAGTTTTATATCGCTAACATATCAAACACATAACCGACTGCAAAAATCACTCTTCCGTGTGTTACATTAAAGAGATGAGGGTAACGTGCAACCCTCGAGAGGTATGGAGCGACATTCGTCTTTTTTACACGCAATAAGGTCCAGGAAATATTCAATTAGGACCGGATTTCTATAAATAAAACCAAAGGGAAATAACTAGCTACGATCCTTCATTCTAACACCGATGCTGCCCTGGGTGTTGTTTTAAGGGAAGCAACTCGAGATTTCCGAAATTCGGTTCCAAATAAGGAAGGCCTCGTCCAATATTCCCGCGACTTTTCCAAGTTCATATCGCCGATAAATTCCACAAAAATGCCATTCATTCCTTATAATTCCAGCATTTGAAATAAATTCATCCAGCAAATGTGTTTATTTTCCGTTTTCTTAAGAATTATTTTAACTGCGCCTCGCGGTTACGGAAAGTAGTTAGGCGTGGGAGTTTACTGGGATATACATTTTGGACAGAGACATGCTACGGGCCAATCAAATGCTAGGGAATTCTGTAAATATTTTTGTGCTGGAATTATATTCATATAAATCTTCGAATGCAAATTATTATCGTACGAAGTTTAGTGAAACGGGCCCTGGTCCATTGTAATAGCAGGTGCGTTTGATAAACACTAATCCACCGTTCGCTCTTTACAACAGGTCATCGGAAATACGCCATATTGGTTTCCTGAAAGTGCACAAGGCGGCAAGTACGACAGTGCAGAATATACTATTTCGATTTAGATTATCTAGAAATCTGACGTTTGTTTTACCGAAACGTTATAATACTTATTGGAAAACGTCAGGCATTATGCAAATCAAGCCTAATCAACAGTACGACATCATGGCATTCCATAGTGTGTTTTCCCAGAAGCTGTGGTCAGCAGTACTTCCAGTTGATTCGGTACACATCGGAATTATCCGTGATCCATTGAAGCGAATGATAAGTGCGGCGTACTACTACCGAGATGTGTGGAACAAGATATTTTACTCAAAGGAATTATTTATCAAAGTGCCTAGAGACAACTTTATACAGGCGCTTGTAAATGAACCGGATATATATGATCCCAGAAACTTTTCAAATACAAGGAACACAATGGCCAACGATTTCGGATTTACTAACTTTACTAATATTTCACAACAGCTGACGTATTTAGACAAACAGTTTACTCTTATTATGGTTGTTGAGCGATTTGACGAAAGTCTTATTCTCTTAAAGAGGACACTGAAGTGGGATATTCCATCGATCCTGTATTTGAAATCAAATTCACACAGTCATCCCCAAATAAATTTAACAGAACAAGATATTAAGAAGTTTAGACACACAAACTTCCTGGATTATGAAATATATAAGCACTTTAACTCGAAGTTTGATGCTGTGATTTCCCAACAAGGACCAGATTTTCATGAAGAAGTTGCTTACTTTAAAACTATTCTGCCACGGGTGGTAGAGTTTTGCGCGAATACTAACGACACGAAAGATCGCATAGAGTTGCCGAAATCGCGTTGGAATGGCAACAGCTTCGTCAGCAGAACGTCATGTGACCTTATGCAACTACATGAACTTGATTTCATTCGACGCCTGAGGGAAAGACACGCCCATATATACAGAAGGCAGCGGTGAAATAATTAAATTCCTTTATATGTTGGCGAAATGTACATTTCATACTGAACGTGAACACTTTTCTAATTGACAAATACACATGTGTTGCACTCCGCGTCAGCGTAACCATGGTAACATGTTTCATGTCGAAATAAAAGCCGGATTCCTGACGAATTCCCATTCAGCTACATGCAGAATATACTGCCTAACACATTTTCATCTAGTAACCAGCGCAAGAACTTTGCACCGGTTACTGGACGAAAAATGTGTTTATCCGATAGTTTTAAGTAGAGACGAGTAGCATCTCATCAGAAAACCGGTGTATTTTTCCACTCGACACTGTTACGCCAGCGCGGAGTGCAGCACCAAATGTGTATATTGTAACAGAATATGACTTTGACCAGTTTGATGAAATTAACTAACCACTGTCTAACCGAAGTGGGTGGTGTACTTGACACAAATGAGAGACGCATTATGAAGTTAGATCACGGTTCGTCCGCATGTACGAGAAGATAACCCGCGAGCTTTAGCGAGCGGATCATCGCTCGTACATGCGGACAAAAGTAATCTAACTTATTTATCACACCCTCATGCACATACCTTGCACACGAGCTGTGTTAATACAGAAACAAAACCCGGAAATGTGTCAAAGATGTGATAATTACTGTTCACAGCTTACCACATTATTACATGTAATAAAGATCTATAATTCAATTTTACATTTCAGCCAGCAGTTTACAGAAATAAATTTACGGGAACGAATTGTTAATTCGTGTGAACGAATTGTTATATCGTGTGAACGAATTGTTAATTCGAGGGAATTGCTATATTGTGGGAACGAATTGTTAATTCGAGGGAACGAATTGATATATCGTGGGAACGAATTGTTTATTCGAAGGAACGAATTATTAAATGAGGGAACGAATTGCTATATCGTGGGAACGAATTGTTAATTCGAGGGAACGAATTGATATATGGTGGGAATGAATTAATAAAAAAAATCCATCTCCCCTGCGGGGCTCCGTATCATAGCCTTTGTTTTTATAAAGAATCATGTGTGAAATGTAAGACAAAGTTTATTCAACCATATGAGTTGATACTCTTGAAATAAAGCCCTCGTGATTGGTCCTACCGCTAAACAATCTCTGTTAATAATCCTTTATTTCACTCGGGGCATACATGTAGCACTTTGATAACAATACGTGACTCTTGCGGGTTGTTTGCATGGGTTTCGCTGTGAGAGAAAATCCGTAATCAACTCCTTACAAATACTACACCGTGAAGAGAACACCCGTAATTGCACATGGCTTCCCGAGAAATGATAGAAATGTCTGTGCGATTAAATTGTCTGTCGTGACGCACAGGACGGGTATACATGTAGGTTTTATCAAATGTTCGATTGGAAACAATGTCTTCTCTATGCAAAATGTTTCTTTACGGGCCGGGACAACGTAAAAGTGTATTTTGAACCCCTGTGTATACTCCTTTATATAGCAGTATTGGCCTCGGAAATGTGTCCGTTCTTTCACTACCCAGCAATGATGATAATGTTTTTAAAACAAAACAATCGATAGCTCGAAAACGCGTTGACATAGCGCATCGGGGAATATATCGTTGAGGAATACTAACATTGTCCCAACTTCTGCAATAGGCGACAATGATATAACTCGGTTGACGTTTCGTGAGAGTCCGTTGTCTCGAGGCCGTCCGGGTTCGTCCTATTAAAAATTTGTAACCTTGTAATATGGAGTATATGGAGGCAGTAAAAAAAAATTTTTAGCTTATTTTTGTCTTCATTTATTAATGCTTTTAAGCATATTTAATGTATTTATAGACCTCTGTCTGTTACTTCAACCTGTGAATGTAGCACGAGTATGACACAATGGCACTAGTTAGTGCTCGATGAAACATGATTGTATGTGGATACGTTTCATGAAAAGTGCACACTGCAGAGGCCAATTTTACTGCAGGCGCGGATCCAGGATTTCGGGCTAGGGGGGCCTAACTATTTTGCAATACTTGACTATATTATCGAACGAGCTATATAGTCAAGTATTGAAAAATAGTCGACCGAGAAGAGCTCGAGATAGCGCTAGGGGGGTCCGGGGCATCCCCCCTCGGATTTTTTTTGAAATCTACATCGCATTTCCTGCGTTCTGGCGCATTTTGGAGCAAAAATATTGACACTGTCACAGTATTTTTAGACATGATTTTTTATTGAAAAAGTTTACATTTTGAAACAATAAGACAAGGACCGAAACATGCATGGAATACATGGCACTTGGCATGAAACGTGCCTTGTAACTTGTAAAAAATCTTTACTCGACAAATTTTAAGGGGGGGGGGGGGCGGGGCGCGCGCCGGGTCTGCCCCTCCCCACCCTGAATCCGCCCATGTTAACTGCACACATTTCATGAAATATATGCACGATCAGAGTTAATAATATTGTACTCATTTTCTTTGTGATTGTGGTTACATTATACGTGAATACATACGGGGTTTATATAATTGTTATTACTTAGATATCAATGTTTGCCTAGAAATTGCCTGTATTTGCCTACAGCAATAACATACACAGTCTAGGCTGATACGGTGTGTTTTCCAGTCCGATACTGAAACTTCTAGTCTGATACTGCCATTTCTAGTCTGATACCATCGTTACTAGTCTGATACCGCCGTTTCCAGTCCGATACCATGTCTCGCGCGCGTATTAAACCAGTTCCTTTGGGCATGCGCATTGCGTATGTTTACTTTATCGGCTGCGTAAATTTTGACAGATGCCGGGAATTTAAATGTGTAGGCTCTGTATTTCATCATTCAATCATGGATAACGGGGTATAGATTTTAATATAGGACTATCACAACTGCCGTATGATTGATAGTGAAATTGATATCTAAGTAATCTAAGTAATAAAGACGTTAATACGTGTCTTTTTGATATCGGCTTCGGTATCGTCCCTCGGTAACTTGGTATCAGCCTTCGATGTTCGGTCTCAGGCTGATACCAAGTTACCTCGGGCCCATACCTAGGCCGATATCAAACAAGCCACGTATTAACTAATCTCTAAGTATTATATACAAGGCTGTTGCGTTTATTGGGGTAAACCAGTCTGATCTGGGTATACACTGCTTGTCACTCTGTCTTTTTTCACCAAGTAATTGGCTAAATATACACTGCTGATTATATATCATGTGTACAATCAGAATAGACCCCGATCAGCCTGTTCATCCGTGCAGTCTGATATGGGTCCATAGTGCTTGTCACACAATGGTATGTTTAACAGTTACAACAGTTTGATTTTCAAATCGACATGGCAATGTACTCCGCCTCCACACCGATATCCAACAAACCTATATATATGTACATTCATGGGCAAAACACACACGTAGTACAAGGCAGTATATGCCTTGTACAAGGTGTATGATGACGTGGTACTAACAACAACAACAACAACAACAACAACAACAAGAAGTACCGACGCAAAGTACGTATTCTTTTATAATGCCCTTATTACATAACGGATGTTGATGAAATATGGCGCATCAAACGTGTCTCGTTAAGCTGCATTTGGTGGTCTCTGTATTTTCGCCCAAACTTCTGCCGTTTTTGCGAAGAGACACGGAAATCGATTCTTCGCAAAAATGACATGACGTTGTGCCAAACTCCATAGACCACCAAATGCAGCTCATGAAGATGCGTTTGCTGCGCAATATTTCATCAAAATCCGTTGCATATTAAGGAAAATATCAAATAATACTTACTTTCGTGTGGGCGACATTGTTGTTGTTGTTGTAACCACGTGATCACGCACCTTGCTGTAGATGGCTCTATGTATTTTAGTTGGGAAAATACTATAGATAACGCATGACCTTTAAGCTCTGCAGCTTTAATGTGAACGGACTTGGGTACCAATGAAAACGTACAAAGATGTTTTCGTGGTTTAAACAACACAATGTCTCAGTATGCTTTTTACAAGAACTTCATTGTACATATGAAATAATAAATACTTGGAAAACAGAATGGAGCCACGATATTTTCCTGAGGTGAAACAGTTCAAGTAGTGTAGGTATTGGTATACTATTAAATTTAGTAAATTGTTCTTTTGAAATTATAGATTATAAAGACAGAATACCAGGACGATTACAGGTACTAAACATAATTATATATATGACTCAAATGTAGTACTAATAAATATATACGGACCACATAACGAAGACATAAATTTCTTCACAACAGTTGAACATTTATTTATAGAAAATAATAATGAAACTGTAAGCATTGGAGGAGATTTCAATAATGTTATTGATTTTTAATATAAATGGCAGAATCGATACGAAATAAAAATGCTCAATAAAAATTAATGATATTATAAATGAAAACGAACTTCACGACATATACAGGCTCCGATATCCAACTACGAAACGGTTTACTTGGCATTCAAATCATAGACCACCTATTTGTTGCAGGTTAAATTATTTTCTAATAATTCCAGCACAAAAATATGTACATAATTCCCTAACATTTGATTGACCCGTAGCAAGTCTCTGTCCAAAATTTATATGCCAGTAAACTCCCACACCGAACTACTTTCCGTAACCGTGAGGCGCAGTTAAAATAATTCTTAGGAAAACGGAAAATAAACACATTTTCTTGATGAATTTATTTCAAATACTGGAATTATAAAGAATGAATGGCCTTTTTGTGGAATTTATCGGGGATATAACCTTGGAAAAGTCGCGGGAATACTGGACGAAGGCCGAAACTTTTCCAAGTTTATACCCCAATAAATTCCACAAAAATGCCATTAATTCCTATAATATTAAACAGCTAATATATTAAATGCTTAAACACACTGCGATATAATCCCTGTACTTATGTCTGATCAGTCCGCTATCACTTTAAATCTAAACATTTCTAAATAATAGTAAACTAAATAATAGTATACTCAGGGCTCCAGATAAGGAATTAGTAATTGAGTATTGTCACTCCATCATTTCTGAAGCAATTGGGTACATTTGTATTTCAAAATTTTAATTGGGTAAAATAAAATCACACTACAGTTAACACATCAGCAGACAACAATTATTGAATAGTTTGCTTCTAAATGAAAACATGTCTTGGTATTTCATTAGAATTGTCTCCTTGAGACAATTGTAATGAAATACCAAGATGTGTTTTCATGGAAAAATATTAAAAATATGATATAGTTGTGGTCTGTTTGTTGTTTTCTGTAGCACGATAAAGATACCACACATTTTTCATTGCTTTTTGATACTCACTACTTCTGATTTCAATAGAGGTTTTTGGCAATTTTAATTGGGTATTTAAGCAAACACGCACCTTATCTGGAGCTCTGGTATACTATTACAAACAGAATTTAAAGAAAAAAGAAAATAATCTATTCAGGAAATAGTAAATAACAATATAGGTTGTAAGTAAAATACGATGTGGGAACTAATAAAGGGAACTATAAGAAATGAAGCAATAAAATAAGCAACTAAACAAAATAAATGTGAAAGGGAAAACGAAATGGAAATAGAGCTATATGTATGCAGTAAACGGTTAGAAAACGAATTAGCGGACAACCCAACCAATCAATACACAGTAGACAGACCAAATATTGCAAACAACAAATTGAGCAAAATAATTGAAGAAAAAACAAAAGGAATTATCTTAACATCAAAAGCTGAATGGGTAGAAGGCTGTGAAAAAAATACAATTTATTTTTCAATCTTAGAAAAAAAAGAGATCTGAAGAAAAAACTATAAAAGAATTAACAATAAATGGCACATTGAAAAATGATCAAACTACAATATTTAATCATGTAAAACAATAGTATATGCATATATATAGCGAAAATAAAAATATAGAACATAGTAATAGCAGTTTCTTTAATCACGCCGAACCAAAACTAAATGAAGATCAAAAACAGTCATGTGAAGGTCTCATAAATACATTTGAATGCGAAGCAGCAATACAATAAATGAAAATATGAAAAGCCCTGGATCAGATGGTCTGATAGCTGAATTTTATAACCTATATTGGAATAATGTAAAAGAACACTACATAAATTCAATTAACTATTCGTATGCAAATGGATCTTTAAATGAATTGCAAAAACAAAGAATAATTACTTTATTGCCAATAAAATATAAAAACACACTTTATATAGACAAATGGAGACCAATATCACTCCTAAATGTTGACTACAAAATTACTACCCAAGTTATAAGTAAATAATTCCAGCAGAAAAAATATTTACACAATTCCCTAACGTTTGATTGGCCCGTAGCAAGTCTCTGTCCAAAATTTATATCCCAGTAAACTGCCACGCCAAACAACTTTCCGTAACCGTGAGGCGCAGTTAAAATAATGATTAAGAAAACAGAATATAAAAAACATTTTTTTGATGAATTTATTTCAAATGTTGGAATTATAAGGAATGAATGGCCTTTTTGTTGAATTTATCGGGTAAATAAACTTGGAAAAGTCGCGGGAATACTGGACGAGGCCTTCCGGCCTTCGTCCAGTATTCCCGCGACTTTTCCAAGTTTATACCCCGATAAATTCCACAAAAAGGCCATTCATTCCTATAATGAACATAGAAAAAAATAAATATGTAAAGTAAATAATAATCAGATTTTTTTAATAAATATATGCATTTGCTACAGAATGGTCCACGTCATTCTACTCATGGGATTATGAATCAGCCATAAATGATATACAATGAGTTATGAACAACACATAAACATATCAATACATACACATTTAATTCACACAAATATTTTACTTCGGAGGATATATGTTAGCACAGCGTGAAAGACTTTAACTTTTTCTTCGTGGGATACGTGATTATTGCCAATCAGTAAGATGTCTAAGGTACCATGTATCAATAATTGAAGACTTACATCGGGTATTTGTGTAATGGTTATAAATAAATATGCTCTTATCACGATAGTATGGACAGTCAAGGAGGTAATGTTGTACATTGTATATACTACCACAACAGAATATTGGAGAATCTGAATATTTTTTTCACTGCAATCTTGTTTGTAGAATTTGTGCTTTTCTTATCCCATGGTATTAGTGTTTTGGCACTATATTTGAAGGACTATAAAGAAATGTTTTGAATTTCGAAATCGATAATGCCTCTCGGACGGGTAGCGGTAAATTAATACATTCTGTAATGACTGAAGGTAAGACAGAATCAGAGTACAGTGTAGTTCGTGAGTGAGTGAGGTGGATTGAAGTTGCTATTGTTCCGTACATTATATCGAGTGGTGCTTACAACAGCCTGAGGCACAAGTGATGACAGAAACTGAGGTGCTTTTCCACCCTACTTCCTGGTACAGATCAGTCAATGATACCAATTTCATGGCACCTGTTACGATTCTTGCTGCTTCAAGTTGTATGTTATCAAGTTCATGTTTTTCATTTATTTAGCAATTATCCCAAATAACGTTGCCATATTCAAGAACAGGGCGTACGAATGCAATATAAATGGTTTGAAGTGTTTTTCTTGAGAGTTTGAACTTCAAGCTCCTCATAATATTAATTCTGGCCCAAGCTTTGTCTATGACATATGAGACCAGCAGCCTATTTCAGCAACATTGCAAAGTATACTTATCTAGCAAAGTATACTTTCAGGGAGAAATTTTTAATTTAAGGATAAATTTATTAATTGTTATCATACTGAATTTATTACATTATCAAAGCCATTTTGGCTGTGATAATGTAATAAATTCAGTATAATAATTCTGTATACTTTTAATCATCAAATATATGCAGTCGTTAGTTCTATATGACATAATGCATTTCGGGAAAACTAAATGATTACTCCCTCAACGTATACTTTGCTAGATAAGTATACTTTGCAATTTTGATGAAATCGGCTACTGGTGTTGCCAAGAACAAGAGTTTGCTAAAACTATACCAAGTTGTTTATGACAAGCAACTTTACTTATTATGAGTTGATTAAACATATGCAATTGGGGATGTTGTGGCTTAATCATTTTGCGGGATATAAGCAGTGATTCAATTTTTGCGGGGTTAAACGTAACAAGCCATTTTGTTGCCCAATTACTAATTGTATCTACTGTCTATTGCACGTGTTGCTGCCGACGTACTTAAATTCCCATAGACAAATCTTTTTTTCGCAATAAAATAAATATTTGATTGAATTTCAACAAATCAAAAAAAATCGGGAGGGTGACTTTTGTTATTGATGAAAAAGTACTTACATTTTAATATGTTTTTTGATTGTATGTGTTTAATAGCCAAAATTTCGTCGGCGGCAAAACATGGAACAGACAGTATATCGGTTTGTAATATTTCCCCTGCTTCAATAGGATCGTCTACAACAACGTAACGGCTGGTATCGTCCGCAAACGTATATTCGAGTTTATGGTGTCTACAATATCATTAATATCAGGCCACTACGCAGACGGGGTGCGTACGCACCCCCCCCCCCCCCCTCCCCTTAACCCGTTCAACACCACAGGCCTGTAAAGTGGTATTGGCAAAAAGTGTAGATCCAGATGAGCGGGCTCGTGACGAGCCGTCTCATCAGAATCTGCACTTTTTGCAAGTAATTTTCATACTTTTGAAAACAAAAACACCTCATGTTCATAAATGGACTGGTCTGAAAATCATTTTGTGATAATTGGAATGGGTTGCAAAATTAACATATCAAAATCCATTCCAGTGATTTAGGAGTGAAATGGTTAATCCGCCGAGGTCTGTCCGTGAATGTGCAAAACAACAATGTTTAGCCCTTCGCGCCGTCGATAACGCACCCCCCTAAATTAATTCCTGTGTACGGGCCTGACTATAGATAACAAACAGTAGTTGTCCAATGATATTATATTCCAATCATATTTTGTACCCGGGATAACTACACGCTGACGTCTATTTTAAGATAACTATCAAACCAGTTGAGTATATTTCCTATTAACCCTATACATTTTAATTTTGCTATTAGTCCTCTGAGCCAGACTCTATCAAACGCTTTACCAGAAGAATACGTTTACCTCTTTCACATCATCGTGGCAGAATGCATTGTATAAATATAATAGCTGATTTATTGTGGAGTCACTAGGTATAAATCCTGACTCGATGGGTGTTACTATCTTATAAGCATGTAAAAAGTTATATATATATTTGAATACGATTCTCTCGAAACATTTTTCAATGGTGTTTAAAAGGGATATAGGACGATGATTATCGACGTGTGTTGGATCTCCATTCTTATACACGGCACGTACATGTGCTTCTTTCCATGATTCAGGAAACAGTCCTAAGCTTAATGAACGATTGAAGAAATTACATAGGGGAGATGCTAGTGGAGGAATAGATTTGTCACCTGATGGAGACATGCAACATTTTAAAGTACTCCAGCAGGTTTTAGAGGTTGTTTCATTATTATTTAGTTTATCATAATTATTCCCAATGATCAACGGGTTAACTGAGTACGCTTGGCTTTGTGATATGCTCGTTTCCTATCCTTTATTTTCTTGTTAACATTGTTTGTTAGCCAAGGCCGTTCTTTTTGTCGAATGGTGACAGTTTTATTTGGAATGCAGATGTTTAGTAATTCGAGACGTTTTTCAGTAAATTAAGTCGCGTAGAAGGAAATATTTTCGTCGAAACATGTTGTCCAGTCTGTGGCAGTAATATTTTGTCTCAGTAAATCGTAATTTCGCTGCTCATGTAGACATATTTCTCTAGCATTTATGTTTTAAATTTAGGTTTCCTGAATTTGAATAATGCGTAAATTGGACAATGGGGGCGATGTTCTTGATTTAACACAGGATCTCCGACACCACTTGTGACCAGTGAATTTTTATCTGATACAAACAGAAGATCAATGATAGAAGAGGATGGATGACCCTGTCAAATGTGCATAGTCAGTTATTACTTGGTGAAGGCTATATTGTATTGTGATATTGGCCAGGTTTTCTCAATTATGTTGTTATAATTGGTATCATAATTCGGAGGTCTGTAAAATATACCAAGTAGGACTTTCTTTTTATTTAATAATAATGCTACCCATATGCTTTCTAATGGCATTATTTCTAGGTCAGGTCGTCTGGTGTAATATATGGTACTTTTTATGTAGAGAATCATTCCACCATGACTATCCGTTCCATCTTTACGTTCAGATGCACACTATGAAGGTATCATTAGTTTGCTGTTATCTACTCTGTCATTCAGCCATGTTTCAGGAAAGGCTAGTATATCAAGAGTATACAATTCCGCTGTAATTAACTTTATATTGGGAAGAATGCTCTGCACGTTATAGTGAACCAATGATACGTTATGTGCAATGCAGATGGAAGTATGTCTGAATTCGATGTGCTTTCTGACGTGTCTGTATAAATACTAGCCGTGCTAGCTGATGAAGGAGGAACATTTCCTGGACCTGGGATAGGATGAATATCGCCCGAATTCATCAATATAATAGCACACGAAGACACACATTTCACAAACATAACCACACTGATCAAATATATGGCAAAGAAGACAATTATCTCTCCAAACTTCCATGGCGGGTCATTGTTCTCCTCCTGATGATATTCGGCTTAGAACAATGTTTGATGTGCGAATAAATGCAAACTACAGTGAAATCGAGATCGCTCAAAATGCGATGGCTCGTAATGTCGGGCTCGCTTGAAATAGCGTCGCGGTCCCGATAATTTTCCCTATATGTTTAATGTATTTTACATGCGATGGCTCAAAATGCAACTCCTCCAAAAATGCGATCCCTCGAAACATTTTTCAAGTCCCGCGGACTCATTTACCGCTATTTTGCTATACGGTGACTCGAAAGTCATGTTGAAGTTTGTGCTTGGCTAATTTTCGCACCTCCGCGTCCGACTTATTACGATCAAAGACCGAGCCCCGCTCTACCTGTCTGTGAAATGTGGTTTCTTTTCAAGTACAGTTAATTGCTTACAGTGGTGCAATTTGGTCGTTAACGTTGTTGATTGCGATCAACGATATACGACGATTTATTAAATATTCAGGGCTTCGGCCACTCGGCGCATTTAATAGAGTCTGTCGTAAGTCATTTGTCGTTTTTCGTGGTAACTCACAGGTTATACTCGAATAACCCGAGTATCACTAGAACAACCAGAGTCGTTGCTTAGGTCGAGTTCGAACCCTAGTAACCCACCACCCGGCATGTGTTCGATTAAAGTTACTCGAGTAAGGTTCAAAGGTCAAAAGTATTTAACTGGAGTTGTAACTCTGCTTGTTCTATTGGTCCTCGTGTTATTAGAGTGGCTACTCGGAAGTTACAACGAAAAACGCCCATTAATAATACCGCACTTCCTAGTTATGCTGGTCGTGACAAAAATAATTTTCTCTTACTGAATTTCCGATCAGTGCAGCATTAAATCAGCCTGCATATTCAGTTCAGGACGTGAAATGTTCGTCCTCGACAGCTATTCATGATGCATACTATAGTAAAATAGTAAACCCATATCAAGTTGCAGGAGTCTGTAAGTTGATCATCGTTTATACTGGTCACAAACTAAGTAGCCTAAAAGCACCTTTTATTGCGTCGCAATATTTTACAATTCATGACTGATTCCCGATTTTTTATGGGCGCCGTAAACAACATCGGCGGCACTGGCTCTAGGACCTTGCATGCCGTCTCCAAAGAATGGGAGAAAGAACGGAGGTAGAGATTGTTGAGAGAAGCCGGTAATTCGTATTTACAGAGCAACTACGAATTGTCGGTACCCATTTACAGCTGGGTGAACTGGAGCAGTGTGGATAAAGTGTCTTGCTCAAGTGTACAACGCACGCCGCTAGTCAGGCTCGAACCCACGACCCTTGGATCAGTAGTCCGACACACTAAAGATTCGGCGCTCCACTGCGACATTACTTATGTGCGCCACTATATACACCAAGTTACAGTTTGCCACATAAGTTCATTGTTGTTGTTGTAGATTTTGTGCCGCACGAGCGTTACATGTAAACAAACCGTTAACAAACCGTTGTCCCATTGACAGCCAGCCAAAATGTGCTATTTTCATTTTACTCCCTAATCTATAATTTTGCATTTTTTTAAATCAAACTTACATTCATCTTTTGAAATCGACATTCATTTAGCTTTCATAAGCATAATTACACAGATCACAGTGTACACTTAAGTTTTTCAGCTAACTGAACGATGATGGGTCTACGGTCACAGGCATTCGGAGTGTTTCGGCTTTCATCGGTACGTATAACTATAAAACGGTAAAATAATTATTTTTTGGAGATATTTTTTATACAGGATCTAACATAATTGATGTTTGTTAATGGTATATATATTTAAGAGTTTAATTACTAATATCATAAGAAACGAGGCTAAGCCGAGTTTTTTTTATGAAATATCATATTATAGTAAATATCATATTAAATCTAAGCCATCAGTTCACTCACTATGCCCCCTGCATATAGAGCATGTTGAGGGGTAGATCATTTTTGGATTTTATCATCAATAATGTTTTCGTTCTATAGCTGTTTTCATGCCCAAGATCAATTAAGGCCAATTAATATATGTGCCTAGTCAGACCAAGCAGCAACCAGGGATATTTGTGAGCCCCTGCTCACTTGCTCTAGTTTTAAGGTTTCTAGTGTTGATATAAGCGTGGTATTTAACATTTTCATAAAATTTGTTCTGGTTTTACATTACTAAACACTGACGCCTGAAAGGAAACTAACCCTGCCTTGGTGCAGCTCATTTACAGATGTGTTTGCATATATGCAAAATCTGCTACACCCCCCCCCCCCCCCCCGAAAGAATGTTCCTCTCTCGGAGAAGGACCTGCGGTCAGCGCATGATGATCTGCCCTCAAGCTCTGGTCGATCAGTGCATTGCAGGCATTTATGTCTGTACGCAAAAAAGTCTGTTGACGGAGACTATAGTCTATTTCGCGAAAGCTGCTCAAATTTTACGGCCATATAAACAATTCAAAAATTTAAGAATAAGCCTTCTTTTTATTTCGTGAAATTTGTTCAAATATTGATTTTATTGCGAAAAATTGATTTGTCTATGGGAATTTAACATGGGGGAAAAAGTGGTAAGGAAGTGTGGGAGGAGTCAAAAAACGAAAAAATTTGGAAATTGACTCCGAAACTTGGCTAGATAGCTTGGATATGATCTAACTAAGAAAACAAAAGTTAAATTTTAAAAATCGGTCCAGTATTTCTAAAATTCAAAAAGATTTCCCCATGTTAAATACCCATAGACATCTTCACTCCGTGAAGATATCTATGGGGATTTAACATGGGGAAATTGTTTTTTCGCAATAACATCAATATTTGACCAAATTTCACGAAATAAAAAGAAGGCTCATTCTTAATTTTTCCTTTAATTTAATATTATCAAAAGAAATCTTGTTTTTGAATTGTATATATAGCCGTAAAATTTTGGCAGCTTTCGTGAAACAGACTATAGGACACATTGGCTGCGAGGTTCAGTATTTTTTTTTTGCACCAATCATAATCATACACATAAATATCTGGTACATATTTTATTTAATGTGCAAATACATGTTTATTTCCATACCAATTGAAAACTACAGTAAATAACCTATACACATATACAATTATCATCTTTTTGTGAGGTTGCTGCGTGTTTTTTATTGCATACATTCGCATTCCATTGTCTTACTACTGAAGTAAGTGGTCAATAATTTGTCTGTAACGGTCTCTCCTCAGAATAGGCCGTTATCTGGGGTGTTTAGGGTCCTTTGTCCGAGTGGGTTGTTAACTACACGAAAACAGGTTCACAGTTCACGACATTTATTTTTCAAACGGTTGTCACATCACATTGATCTCACCGGAATACTACAGGTAGCTACGCATCTAGGCAGCATGACCGCAGTTTACATCATATTGAGCTCCGATTGTGGACCAAAGCCCTATAATCTGTACTGCAAACGTCACCTCAAAATGTCACCGGCATCAAACGTCCAAATATTACTAGGCTAATTACATTTATTATACGGTTCTAAGAGAGATAGATGTTTGCGTCTCAACAGCCAAGGAAAGATTGCCTGGAGAACAAATGTTGCCGGCAAAAAGGGAAACAATCCAGCTTTTCCGCCAATCAAATTCCAGGCTGATTCATAACAAAATCTAAATACGCAATGAGCCAAAATTGGAGAAATGGGCAAAAGAGGACGGAGGACTATAAGATGATATCGGGTCAGTATAGGATATAGTGAGTATGTGTTAGATATATTAGTATTCATAAGCGGAGGAATCCAGTGAGGAAAAGAGCGATTGGACGATAAATTAATTTAATGTGCTTATGTTACATGTTATGGATTAAGTTAAAATATGAGACTGTCACACAGTCCCCCCTGCAACTGAAATGTCTTCCACGACATTTATTCAATCTTCAGGTTAAAACAATAAAATCACATTTACTATTTGTTTAAAATAACCGACAAAATTGCGTCGCGAACTGTGTTGTCCATTTGAAGGCAACCCGCGGTGGTAAGATCCTTCAGGAAAGTTGCACGTTGCATCCATTCTGGATTGCTGTCTGAATGTTGAAACATACTGTACTCACCTGAAGTCTGCCACCGGGGTTGTCTTCTTGGTCTCCTCTGACCTCCGGGGAACTCTCACCTCAGTATCCGCAGACCTGTGTGGTCCCGGCGGAGGAGGTGTACTTGCCTGCTCCGGTGTCGTGACTCCTGGTTCGTTGTGACCAGAATCGGACTCCAGATCCGAACCCCAGTAGCGTCACCCTCTTCCCTGTCAGAGGTATGAGCGTCCCCACTGTGACTACTATCTGGGTCTTCCTGAGCCGAACCATGATCGTCACCAGGCTGCTCAGGAATTTCAACTGAAACAACCTCGCTATCCATAGAAATATGTTCACTCTCTGGTGGGACAGTGTGTTCTACTGGAACAACAGGTACAAATATCTCGTACGCCGATTCAGAATCGCTGCTCTGACGCTGCTCGTCTGTTTCATCTACTGCTAATTCTATCTTTGGTGATTCCCTTGGCTGGACCACTGATTTCTGTCGTCGCGGTTTAGGTATGGGTGGTATGACCTCTGATGTCGATGGTGGAAGATCATGTGGCGCTTGCTCTTCATTCAAGGAACCAATAGAAAGTAGTAAGTTACGATGCAAAGTCCTCGTCTTCCCCACTTCATCCTCTCTTCTCACTTCGAAGACTGGAACATCCTTGTGATTTGTCTCACGACGGTGTAAACATCTTCGGACCATTTGTCGACGAGCTTGTGCCTTCCCTAAAATGCGACAATTTTAACGAGGATCCTGTCTCCTGGAAGTAGATGGGCACCACGGATCTTGCAGTCGTAACATTTCTTCTTGTGAAGACTTGATGGCATCTTTAGCCTTGTTGTAAGACGCACGAAATCTGTCGCGCAGATTTTCGGCATATCTAGAAAGAGTTACTCTGGTTGGTTTGGGCAGTTCTAGACCAAAAGCTAAGTCCACTGGTAAGCGCGGTTCTCGTCCAAACATAAGAAAAAACGGCGACTGGGCCGTGGAATCATGGCGAGTGCAATTATATGCATGAACAAGTGGAGCAATGTGAGATGTCCAATCGGCCTTCTCTTTGCCTTGCAATGTACCTAACATATCAATTAGAGTCCGATTGAACATCTCGCACATCCCATTGCCCATTGCATGATACGGTGTCGTACGTGACCGCGCAATATTTGTCACGGCACATAGCTCCTTCATGAGTTTGGACTCAAAATTAGCGCCTTGGTCACTATGTATCCTCATCGGTAGACCGTAGTGTCTTACAAAGTGATCGAGGAATACATCTGCAGTGGTCTCTGCGTTCCGCGTGGGTATGGCTTGGGCATAACGGGTGAACTGATCCGTAGTCACCAAGACATACTGGTACCCACCTTTGGCAATATCCAACTGAAGGAAGTCCATGCACACCAACTCTAGTGGTTGGGTGGTCTGAATGTTGACCAAAGGGGCTCTATGAGTGTCCTGGGTTTTGAACCGTACACACCGGCCACAGTTCTTAACCCAGTTCTCGACATCATTGGACATACCAGGCCAATAAAATCTGTCCCGTAGTAGAGAAAGTGTCCGTTCTCTCCCGGGATGCCCGACGTCATCGTGAAGGCTCATGATAACCTTCTTCGTCCAAGCCGATGTGAGTAGTAACTGGATACGCTCCTCATCATTGATATTGACCTTGCGGTACAATACCCCTAGGACGAGTCTCAACTGGTCAAATGAGCGAGATAAAGTAGAATGGTCCTTGGAGGGGTAAATTACTTTTGCAGAAGGTTTCTTCTTATCTCTAACTGCATTTGACCATACCCGCAGGACTGGATCATCCATTTGTGCCCGCCGAATCTCGGCATGTGACAAATGGGGTAGCTCCGCACCTATATCGGTGTCGGGTAGAGCCTCTTCGGACATGGAAATAGTCTCAATATATGGTTGAGTATTAATTCCATGACATACTGCCTGGACAGTTTCCACTGTTAACTGTTCCAGCCCTGGGTGTCGAGACATCGCGTCAGCATCGGCATTACACTTTCCAGGACGATAAACAATACTGAAATCGTAACTGGATAGAGCCGAAAGCCAGCGTTGACCTGTAGCGTCAACTTTGGCGCTAGTTAGAACATAGGTCAACGGGTTATTGTCCGTAAGAACAGTAAAATTCTGGCCATAAAGGTAGTCGTGAAACTTTTCAGTTACCGCCCACTTTAAGGCCAGAAACTCAAATTTATGTGCTGGATAATGACCCTCTGACTTACTTAATGACCGACTGGCAAAGCTTATCGCTCTCTTCACCCCGTCTTGTTCCTGGTACAATACCGCACCCAATCCTTTCTGGGATGCGTCTACATGCAGTTCGAAGGATTTGCTATGGTCAGCATAACCCAGAATTGGAGGCTGAGAGAGCGCAAGCTTGAGTCTGTTAAAAGACTCCTCCTGTTCGGCCCCCCACTGCCAGGGTCGAGCCCCAGCGGCAATGGTCCTGCCCTTCTTCCGTTTCTTGCCAGGAGTAGGCATCATGATGGAGAGGGGTCGAGCAATCGCGGCAAAGTCTTTGACAAAGCGCCGATAATATCCGGCAAACCCTAAAAATTGGCGTACCTCCTCTTGATTTTTTGGAGTCGGCCAATTAACCACGTTGTCAATCTTCGCCGGATCGGTCTCGATTCCCTCCGCCAACACAATGTGCCCAACATACTTGAACTTTTCCTGGAAGAAGGAATATTTCTTGGCCGACAACTTGAGGCCACACTGACGCAGTCGCAAGAATACCATCTCCAATCTCTCTAGATGCTGTTCATATGTGTCTGAGAAATTGATCACATCATCTAGGTAGATATAGCAGATTTTCAAGTGAAGATCACCCAAAACATCCTTCATCAGCCTCTGGTAGGTAGCAGGTGCATTACAGAGGCCAAAAGGTAACCGGCTGTTCTCCCAGAAACCAAGGGAACCTACTGTAAATGCGGTCCGCTCCTTATGATCCTCAGAGACCTCGACCTGATAGTACCCGCTCTTCATGTCAAGGACACTAAAGTACTTTGCCCCAGAAAGTGCATCCAGCACTTCCTCTATTCGCGGCAAAGCAAAGGAGTCCCTGACACAACGAGCGTTCAGCATCCGGTAGTCCACACACATGCGTAGTTTGCCATCTTTTTTCCTGGCAAGGACTACCGGAGATGCCCAAGGTGAATAAGACCGCCTGATAATACCAGCCGAGACGAGTTGCTTTAGGTGATCTCTCACCTCCTCACACATAGAGGGCGGTATTCTGCGATGCCTTTGTTTGAAAGGCGTTTCATCATGAAGGTAAATCTTATGGGTCACACCTTCATAGTGACCAATGTCTATCTCACTATGTGAGAAGACATCCTGATAATTGTCTATCAGGTCCTTGAGGCGCTGTGCCTTTAGCGGTTCGATGCTGTCTGACAATTGAATGTCATCAATGAAAGTTAAACCAGCACATTTATTGTCAGCTTCACTTGTGGTGACTGGTTGTATTTCAGCTATTAAGCTCTTTGTGGGGATGTTAATAGGGTCGGTGGTGATATTTGAGACGGAAACATCGATTAATCCCTTGCCTGTGCCATCATATGGAGCATTGCATTTGTAGGGTGGTATTCTAAACCTTTATCAACATAACCTGAGACAGTTACAGTGGTGTTAGGGGCAATTGTAATAGACCTTGATTCTGCACTACGTACTAAACCCAGAGTGTTTTTTCTTCGACGGAGGTCCTTATCCATTAGCATCATGCACCGAAAGCTCAGAAACCATGGCGTGTACAAACTGGCTGTCTGTAGCAACTTATCTCCATACTCTCCGTGGCAGGAAGTCAGAAATACAGACAGCAAGTTAGTTCGCAAACAACTCTGTCTGGAATGGCTAAATGGTAGACCTGAAACCTGTAGATCTATTTCCACATAACCATCATATGGCAGTTTCTCCCTGTTGGCACACCGAACCTCCAAGAAATCATCCAGGGCCTTTATAGGGCTATCAGACAAATGATTGTTATATAATTTTCTTCTGATAGTCGACACCGTGCTTCCTGTATCTAACAGGGCATGAGCCTCCACACCATCTATCTCCACATCAATCTCGTTGCTGGAACCTACCAGAGACGAAAAAGAATCCATGGGGCCATGGTCCTGGTTGACCATACATTCCGATCTTATGGGCTGCCCCGTGCCATAAGACCACGACCGTTTAACGGTTTCCGCGAACTACCTCGACCTTCCCGTCTCTGATGGTCCAGCCGTACCCTACACCCATACTGCATATGGCCAACTTGACCACACCTCCAACATGTAGGTTCACTGAAAGAATCATAATTATTATCCTCGTCAGTGCTGGAGAGTGGTGGTTGACCGTCATGTCGCGGTTGACCCCCTGGCTGCTGCTCACTGTGTGGTGCTGGTGGCCCCCGACTGCCTCCTCTGCGTGGCTGGAAATTGAATTGCCCCCGGCCCCTCTGCTGCTGGCTGTGTTGCTGAAAAAACACATGAGGCTGTTCTTGCTGTGAAAGCTTTAATTGGTTAATGTCAGATTGCATGTTCTTCATCATGTTAGTCAGCTTATCAACCGCAGCATCACGGAGGTCTTTCTCTGCCGGCATTGCTGCACTACACTGGGTAGTCGGCTTGCATTAACGTTCCAGTCTCCTCAGCTGCACTCGCAGGGTATCAAAGTTTGAACAAGTCTCAAATTTGAACCCTGCAAGTACCCTGAGGTCGTGGTGGACTCCAACCTGCAAAGCAGAAATAAGCATTTCATTTCTCTGTCCCGGATGGACCTTACCCAGCTGGATGGCTTGGTTGCAGAGTTGTTCCAGCCTGTTAGCGAAAGAGGCTACATCTTCATCCTTGCTCTGGCGAGCATTATAAAATGATGCCAACAAAGTCTGGCCTTCCTGTATAGTGCCAAAGCAAGAATCAAATTTCTGTAAAATGTCTCCAACGGTAACAGAGAGACCCATCTGCATGAGTACACGCGCCGCATCGCCTTTCACCGAACGTCTAATTGCCTGTAAAATAGAGCTCTCAGGGTATAAGTGGTCACTGGCTAGACCCTGTACCTCATATTTCCAGAGGTCGTAGTCAGTGTCTTTCTTCATACCAGAAAAATATGAAAGTTTCGGAGTAAAAGTAGGTGGGACTGGCAGCACATGTGAAGGTTCCACATTCGGAGTCAACAACCCGCTGGCTACTAGGTCACTCATCCACTTCTTGAGTGCCTCTGGAGTGTCAGCTTTAGACTTCACTCCCATTGCCCTGAAAGAATCAAGAAGCACTTTCATTTCTTCCTCACTGTAGTCCAAAGTCGCTTCCACTTCCGCCATTGCAGTACTGTGATATAAACAATTGACGAAAATCTAATTATTACATTTCAATGAAATGAGTAAACAAAAGAAGCAAATGTGTAAGTGGACACCGTAGAAGTAATATGCCAATCCGTAAAGTAGTTACTTTCTGTATCACAAGTTAAAGTCAAGTACCTAAAAAAATAAAGTCAATAAGTGACAATAATCTGAAATGTGGTAAAATAGACACCTGTTAATGACCTGAAATCTGAATAGAACCAATTATCAATGAAATAAGTTTCACCACCCTGAAATGCAAAGACTGAAAACAAATTTGTTTAGATTCAACAGAATATATTCCAAATGTTTACAAGTTAAAAGGGAACCCCTAACACCACTGTGTTGCACCTAATATAACATGTCCATGCATAAAGATGGAAGGTGTGAGTAATTGAATGAAGCGACAGGAAGTAAACAACAAACAAAATCAAAGACTATGGGGACTAAGTACAATCGACAGGATGCTGACGCGCGGACGCGTAAACAAAAACAAATAACGTTCTTTTACAACCCACAAAGACGAGATGCGGGGAAGAAAACATCACGATCGCAACATATGTTTTTAAGTTGACAAGTGAAGTACGAACCGATAACCTTGAAGTCGAATGGCGTATGATTTTACATTTTATTTGACAATAATTTGACTAGAAGTTGGAAGTGTAAGTTAAATTTGCTTAACCTGTGATTAAATTAAATTACTGGATGGTCGCCATTTTTGTAACGGTATTTCCTCAGAATAGGCCGTTATCTGGGGTGTTTAGGTTCCTTTGTCCGAGTGGGTTGTTAACTACACGAAAACAGGTTCACAGTTCACGACATTTATTTTTTCAAACGATTGTCACATCACATTGATCTCACCGGAATACACTACAGGTATCTACGCGTCTAGGCAGCATGACCGCAGTCTACATCATATTGAGCTCCGATTGTGGACCAAAGCCCTATAATCTGTACTGCAAACGTCACCTCAAAATGTCACCGGCATCAAACGTCCAAATATTACTAGGCTAATTACATTTATTATACGGTACTAAGAGAGATAGATGTTTGCGTCTCAACAGCAAATTTTCCACCTAGTTAAAAAAATACAAATTAATCAATTAGAATTATTACTAATCATACTATTTTTATAATGGGAATAACCAAATTCAACTCAAGAGTAACAAGAAAGTCAAACATAAAGATGACAGTATATCCACACTTGTATACATTTAGTTGCAGGAAGTAACTCTGCAGAATACTCTTGTATTTTTCGTACCCAGAGTTACGGTGCCCTCCATAGGTTTCCCTGCCGAGTATGGAATCACATCTCATTCAGCTGTTAATTGTGACATGTTTTCTGTATTTTTCAAATTGAAAGAAAGGTCAGTATTGTAAAAAAAACAACACTTGTAGTTCTGAAATACATTTTGTCATTTTAGTAGGACTAGAACAATAAATATTGTCTTTCCAATGCAATCTACATCTGTAAATACATAACAGAGTTCAGAGGTATTGAAATATATTCATTTCATAATACTGACATTCGTTTATGTGAAATACGGATAGAAACTGTAGCATAATCAACAGATAAAGTGTGAATAAGATCTGATTTGCTACTTTACAGTACATATTGGTGCATGTGAAATCCCCACCTGAGGAATTTAATTCCATTGTACGTCAAATTCTGTCATAGGACTAAGCCTAGTGTTTACCAATGTTTATTGGTAGCTAATTGAACATAACAACGGAATAACTCAATGGAAATAATTATTTGCTGAACGAAATATTACATTCAGCAATCGATTTCATACATCATATTTTACATATTCAATAGGATAAGCAGAATATGCGGGTGTCGGCCACTGGTACTAAACGTGAACCGGTCAATAGTGTGTTCACTTCAAACATCTTGTGAACCAGTTTAGCGTATCTGTGACAAGTATTTCCATTCAGATAATGTAACATAGTCATGTAAAAAAGTAAATGTCAGCAAAACACACCAGATTATACGTTGTGTGTGGAGTGTGGAGAACCGAGGAAAAAACTATCTTCGTCTGACAGCTGTGACAGCATGGAAATATTGGAAATTGCAGCTTGTTTACCTGTACAGTGTAACCCGGATGAGATGGCAGCGGAACTGTAACTTGGTGTATAGTGGATCCTTTGATAATAATTGAAATAAAGATAGTTTTGTAAATACATTTAAATATAGTTTATTTAATTTCACATCATAACTTTAATCTGCGAATAAATACTATTATCATCTAAAACACTCTATTATGCTTAGTTATTTCCTAAATTCGACGGGTACAGTAGTCAACAAATATACCAAAATCGCAAGATGCGATGGCTCGAAAGATGCGATCACTCGAAAAAAATATGCAGGGCTGTGGTATTTCGAGCCATCTCGATTTCACTGTATATAACAAGATTGCCAGTACAAGTATGGCATAAAAAAGCGTGATGCAAAATCGTGAATGATGATCTGGAATGATATCGTGACATGACGACGATGTCCATACGTATGTGTTTCCTGTCACTGAAAATATCAGATATAGGAAGCTAGAAATCATGTCACTATAAGATCGGAAATCCCAGTATGTTTGTACACTGTCCATGATTGACAGGTAATCACGCAGTCCGGTCAGATAATATGCTGCTCGGTTTTAGTCAAGTGATAAAATCAATTAATATTCAGCTCGTGGAAGAAGAGACTTAAATACTTGCGACCCAGACTCAAATTAGTTCGTACACCGGCCCAGTCAGATCGGGTTACTCAGTTCGCCTTTACATGTACTCGAAGTCAAGATCAGGATATATACAAGTTTATTGTTTACTCTAGTTTCTCGACCAATGAATGAACAGCATTTCGTCTCAAGTAATCGCATATTGCGCCAACGTGTCATACCGACTATACATACTAGTATAGCGATTCGAAATCACGTTTAGGGGCGGATCTTCGCGAATGGGAAGTGTAAACAATAAGCAAGTTATAGAGATCACATATTGAATATTTAATAAACTAATTTAGTAAAAATTAAATATGTGATATATAACTATTACATACATCAAATTAAAGTAAACATTCTACATTTTGCATGGACTTCCATTTTCCATGAAATACCGCGGCATACATGCCTTTTGTACGGAGTCCCAGAGAACATGGATTTTTTTTATTAATTCGTTCCCACGAAATAACAATTCGTTCCCTCAATTTCACAATTCGTTCCCTCGAATTAACAATTCGTTCCCACGATATAACCATTCATTCCCTCGATATACATTTAGAGTTGAAGCTATGCTATTAACCCCAACATGAGCTCGAATTAACAATTCGTTCCCACGAAATGAATGTAAATGCCTTGATTTAACAACGGCTCGATGACCTTGGCTGTCGGACACCGACTATTTAAGTCCCCGCAGGACTAGGCTAGCACGAAGTTGTTTTGCCCAAGGACACGCCGAATCGGTCATTCGGAGCAGGTCGAGGTGGGAATCGAACCCGGGGTCTCCCGATCCGCAGTCCGACGCTCTACCTACTGATCTAATCTGGCCACCTCCCACGAAATTAACGAATTGCTAAATTGAGGGAACGAATTGTTAATTCGTGGGAACGAATTAATAAAAAAAAAAATTCTAGATCCTCTGCGGGGCTCCGTACTTTTGTAATCAGTAGCAACCTTACTAGTATGTATATCGTTTCAGATTAATCAAATAATCATTCAGCTCGCACATATCGTTTCTATTCGTTGTACATATAATACGACCTCACGCCATTAGCGCCCAACCCAGTATCAGTCAGCTCCCAGTGCGGACAGGCTATTCGCCACTCAGCGGACTACCAGTACGAACAGGCTATTCGCCACTCAGCGGACTACATGTACCAGTACGGATAGGCTATTCGTCACTCAGCGGACTACCGGTACGGACAGGCTATTCGCCACTCAGCGAACTACCAGTACGGACAGGCTATTCGCCACTCAGCGGACTACCAGTACGTACAGGCTATTCGCCACTCATCGGACTACCAGTACGTACAGGCTATTCGCATTCGCCACTCATCGGACTACCAGTACGTACAGGCTATTCGCCACTCAGCGGACTACCAGTATGGACAGGCTATTCGCCACTCAGCGGACTACCAGTACGGACAGGCTATTCGCCACTCAGCGGACTACCAGTACGTACAGGCTATTCGCCACTCAGCGGACTACCAGTACGGACAGGCTATTCGCCATTCAGCGGACTACCAGTACGAACAGGCTATTCGCCACTCAGCGGACTACCAGTACGTACAGGCTATTCGCCACTCAGCGGACTACCAGTACGGACAGGCTATTCGCCACTCAGCGGACTACCAGTACGGACATGCTATTCGCCACTCAGCGGACTAACCAATACATGTAAGACATGTCAAATTTCAGCACATCATGTAGACCCGTGCAAAACAATTGGTGCGCAGCCTGCCTGACAGATTCACGCTATATCTACAGTTACCAGGGCGACCAGCGTAGATCAAACACCGTATTGACAATGATGCAGCCATACATTTCTAGTATGCAAACGAAACAGCCAATAGGCACATATTGTCTGCATGTCCACGTGGTTTTATCGATGTCAGGACTGTTGAATGAGTATGCAGTGAACTGACGTGCATACGTATTCAATTGTTCATAAACGTTTGTGATTTGTAGCATATTTCATCAAAATTGCAAAATATACTTATCTTACTAAGTACACTTTGAGGAAGAAATTTCAATATCGGGATAAATTTATTAATTTTTATTATACTGAATTTATTACATTATCACAGTATGTGATAATGTAATAAATTGAGTATAATAATTCTGTATAAATGTACTTTTAATCATCACATATATGCAGTCGTTAATTCTATGCGAAATAATGCATTTCGGGAAAATATATGATTATACTCATTACTCCCTCAAAGTATACTAACACAGGCGGTTGTGTACAACGGCGGCTGACGCACATAACACTTAAAATTGATGTCTCACGTCGTGGAATGTGTACATATTCGCTAAACTACAAAACGAACGTGTACATGTAGTTGTGACAATGTGCGTTAATTGTAATACAGCTGTGATATCAAAGGATGGATATTGTAAATGAATTAAAAACAGAAACATGTGTATGAAGTGCTAAACTAGAATTGACATTTCAGCTGGACTTTTTTATGTTTAATTAAAGAATGTGAACGCTGATATTACGTGGTTTCTCCCTGTGATGCGAACTGGCAGACTGTTGACGGTATGAGTATACCAAAACACCCACTGCTCTCCGTAGTGAAGTCGTACCGGGGCCTCGTGGGCATAGCCACGTGTCTTTCCGTGCTGTCGTTGATCGTCAGTTTCCGTTATACATGTATATCTGGCCGCCACGTGATCATCCACCGCGGCGCTGCCTCCGCGATAAAGCCCGCCACCTCTGCAACAGTACGGCGGGCCGTCAACTTTACACCGGCAGCACCGCGGGTCGTCAACGTTACACCGGCAGCACCCGCACTTCCACGGGTCGTTACACCGGCAGTACCGCGGGTCACTGCCCGACGGACGCCCTCGCCAAGGCCGGATATCGCGATCAGCTCGCGCAACGCCACGTATCCGGTCACTATAGGACGGCCGTATCTGCTGGAGAATCCGACCCTGTGCAGCTCTGTGAGCAATCTGTCGGCGCTAGTGATCGTGCACACGGCACCAGGCCACTTCGAACGACGCGACGCCATGCGGCGCACGTGGACAAACAACACGTACTTCCAGCACATCGGTCACATCCGGGTACTTTTCCTTCTAGGGCTGGTTGAGGATGCGAACACACAGATACAGATACTAACGGAATTCGCCATGTACTCCGACATCCTGCAGGGCGACTTTACCGACTCGTACCGTAACCTCACGTTGAAGGGCGTCATGGCGTACAAGTGGATTGCCGAGCGCTGCAGCAACGCCCAGCTCATTCTCAAGGTGGACGATGACGTCATAGTAGACACGTACCGTTTCCTTTTGGACTATCTGCCCAAACTGCAGCATAAACAGAAACAAATCCTCTGCAATCATATTCTGCCCGGCACTATGCCGATTATTCGCAAAAGCAAAGCAAGTGGTTTGTCCGAGATACTGAATTCAGGGGCCAAAAGTTTTACCCTCGTTACTGTAGCGGTTTTATTGTCATATTGACAAATGACGCCATTCCTGCTATTTATAACGCTGCTAAGGTGACGCCATTTTTCTGGGTGGACGATGTGTACCTATACGGTCTACTGCCCTCCAAGGTCCAAGGTGTGAAGTATAGCGGCCTACCACGGGGAAGCTTCACACTTTGGCAAACTGAGGCGCTCAAGTGCTACAGAAACGCGACCAGGAAGTGTAACTACCTAGTAACGGGTGCCGGGAAACCGTCTGTTGTGGAAGAAATTTGGGCACACATGACCGCCAATTATGTAAGACGGCATATATCGGAACACCTCGTAAATGTGAATTCGCGAGAACAGACGACGCACACAGCTGTGACCGATGCCAAGGGTATGGTCAATGCGATTCACAAACAGATGACGGGAGATGATAACGTGCGAATCACACCATCGCTGTCTGCACACACACGGATAATCGTGACGGGTAGACAAGGGTGAATGGATACCGCGGTCCACCATTACAGTGGAGCCTCTGTAAACCGGACATTTTGGGAGGTCACGTGGTCCACATTGTGCACATTTCGCCCGAAATCTTCATTACCGTGATTACGCATTTCAGTCATACTCAGTCGATAATGACCATGTGAAAAAAACAGCCAATCCATTTGCCATATTAAACGTACATGCTCACTCAGTTGGCACAAAATGTTCTTCATAGGAATTAAATAAGTTTATAATTGTGTGAATATTCCACCAGATCTAACGATTACAAGTACGCGTTATACAAATATAATCATTTACTAATACTTATTTTACTGAGAGTGGCTATCCGTCTATTTTCATAATACATGTATTATGCAAATGAGGCATAATATGTTTTAATTATTTATGCTAATTAAATGCGTCACCTGAAAAAAATAATCTTTTCGACAGATTATAAAGTATGTCCATTGCACATCGACAAAAAGTACAGAGAATAAATAGTAATGTCCGTTAACATTTTATGGAAACACGGTTATCGCCCCTGATATCAGTGTGGATATTTACGTCTGAGATAAAATGTATAATAATGCCAATCAATACGTGGGGTAATGGTGAATGAATGTTTATTATGCCAGAAAAAATCATATCTACAGAATATACAAAACTATTTGTCTCCCTATATTATAACCCGACATGTGCGACCCCAGCTTTAAATGCATCCACTCGAATCAATACACTGGTCAAAAATTGTAATACAACCATGGGCTGTTGGGTTTCCTGTGGATACATAACATTTGGGTTTGTTTAATGTTTGCGCGGACGAACTTTAAACAGGCCATATCTTTACATACCACAGTAAATGCAACAGCCCATTGTTTTATTCCTTATTTGAAATGGTCAGTGTTAGAAGGGGGCCAACCCCATTCGGGAGTTAGCCCAATTATTGCACTCACCACTTCAAATGTATTATTGTCTGTTGGTGACGGAAGGACGGACGGACGGACAAACGAGGGTAACACTAAATACCCCCTCCACGATCGTGGTGGGGCATAATAATACTTGAATATTGTGCTTGAAATCAAGCAGTTTGGTTGGGTGAACGTGAGCCGTGCTACAGCTCAGGCTCAGACAATTAAATTGCTTGATTGCGAGTTGACATTGCCAACAGATGTTCGGAAACGTTGATAATCTGGGCAAGATTAACGCAGTGTGTTCAGGCTCAGACAATCAAATCGCTTGAATGCGAGTTAATATTGTCAAAAGATGTTCTTTCTATTCATAAACGTTGATAAGCGGTAGCCGATTTCACCCACATTGCAAAGTATACTTTTCTAGCAAAGTATACTTTGAGGGAGTAATCATTTATTTTTACTGAAATACATTATTTCATATAGAACTAACAACTGCATATATTTGATGATTAAACGTATGCAAAAGCCAAAATGGCTGTGATAATGTAATAAATTCAGTATAACAAAAATTAATAAATTTATCCTAAAATGGAAAATTTCTCCCTCAAAGTATACTTTGCAATGTTGGTGAAATAGGCTACTGGGCAAGATCAACGCATGCTGTTGTGTAGTCAATGATGAATTAATGATACGGACCGCGGTCCAGTTGAAGGGGCGAATGAAATAAGAGAGCTACTGTATGTTCCACGTTTTTCTGCCGACGACCTTTGGCTATTAAACACATTAAAAATACAAAATATTTAAAAGTAAGTACTTTTTTATCAATAACACAAAAGTCACCCTCCCCAAAAAAATTTGTTTCATGAAATTCCATCAAATATTGATTTTATTGCGGAAAAACGATTTTCCTATGGGAATTTAACATAGGGCTAAAAATAGATTTTTTAATTTTTTTTTTATTTGTGGACCGATTTTCAAAATCTAACTTTTGTTCTCATAATTACATCATTTTCAAACTATCTCGTCAATTTCCAAAAGGTTTCGTTTTTGATCCTTCAGGATCAAAGAACGAAAACATTTGGAAATTGACTCCCCATGTTAAATTCCCATAGGAATAAAATAAAATCAACATTTTTTTGGGAGGGTGACCTTTTTGTTATTGATGAAAATGTACTTACTTTTAAATATTTTTGATATTTAATGTGTTTAATAGCTAAAAGTTCGTCGGCAGAAAAACTTGGAACAGACAGTAAGTTACCCCCTTTGTTCCATTTACCCTTTCAAGTATGTATCGGAGTGTCGAGGATGAACGAACCTCTCTATACCCGGTACTGCCCTCCATGTCGGCGTAAAATGTTTCACATCACAATAGGCGCCGGATTCCTGACAAATTATCATTAGAGATGAATGGCATCTCGTCAGAAATCCCGTGCACTTTTGGACGTGCAATGAGGCGCGGAGTGCAAAACCAGTGAAACCGGAATCATTGAAGATCCACATAAAGCGCTCATTGTAGACAGGTTACTCTATGAGAATTACCGTACATAAATGTTGTAAATTCAGACATTAACCTCATTACATGCGGAATGCACCTTTACGCGTTTGATTTTTTTTCAAATACTTTATTTTTATTTTTGTTATTTCTCAATGAATGTATATGTTGTGACCACTCATTTGAACGGTCTCGAAGAGACGGTTCAAATGGTGATCACGACATATATTTCTGAGCTCTTATAAAGAAAATATTTAGGATTTTCCACAAACAAAATGGCGTATCCTCAGCATGAAATGGGTTAAAGTGACTGTCTCAGATGATGTCTCAAATATACCATAATTACGTGGTTTCTCGCGTAGTGCATAGTACATGACATTATATCAATTAATCGCACCATTTTATTTGAAGAAATTTCCAAAAACATTCGTTAAATTCAATGGTATTTCATGTGCTCTAGTTACACGACGCATTACAGCAGAAATAAATGAAATTGTGTTTGGTTCTTTTCTTTCCTGCTAGCTTAAAGGTACGCGAAAATGGCGTGAAATTGCAAAAGATGTGCGCATCGCTTTGCCATGGATCAAAGCAATCATAAACAAACATCAGTTTCGTATCAGAAAATAAGTATTTTGGCCAAAAATTTCAACACGACTAAATTTGTTGCAATTGTTTTCATGAACATATGAGGAACAGAGGCTTTGTTCTGATTTGTTCTGTCACTTGTAACACCACACCATTTTCTGAAAATGATTCCAAAGCGGGGTCATAACCACCTCAAATGTTCGCTACAAATGCCTGAAAAATACATTGACCGCTTTTCTGAGGGCGGCTGGTGACTTATAAAATAACCGACTCCCGAAATCAGTCAATGAGGCGAAACCGTACCGGCGAGACAGCATACCATGCGCCATTTTCCAAGATGTCAAAATCAACCGGAGTTAGCATTGAGTTTGGTAGAATTATGAAATACTCATAAAAAATTACACCTGGTCAAGCCTCACAAAGTCAAGAAATATTCTTAAACCTATTTTTTCTAGACACACTGGTGTAACTTGCAGGGTTGGTACTGAAGTACATTTGTATTTAGAAAACCGTCCACCCCCCCTCCCTTTTTGTTTACCCCTAGCTGCGCACTGTCCTTTGAGACCTCATACATTTCTTCTCAAAAAGCAAATGGTGAGAATAATTACGTACGGGAAGTAACTCCCAATTTGTCATGTTAAATACGCATGTGTAATATGGATTTTGTATCAATTATCAATATATATATGAGCCGCGCCGTGCGAAAACCAGGTTTAATGACAACATTTTCAGTTTTTACTTTTTCGCGTATTCTGAATTGTACATCTTTTAAAAGCCATATGCCGCAAAAATTATCAATGTATCCCAATTATTTTTAATTTTAGAAGTATTTTTATTTTATGACGCGTGGTAAAAACATATATGATGTTTTTTATCAATCACGCCGAAATTACGACGTTTTTATCAACGGCGTATACAAGGGGTGTTGATAAAATACCCGGACAAGTCCTATAGATTTGTCATCTTTTATCGCATGTCAACCGAATTTGGATATCCCGTAGTCTGGCCAAGTGTCTCACATTAGGCCAAGACAAAGTATGAAAATAATGTTCATAGCTCGTGTTGCAGTTGCTAATGTAACGTCATGTTTTGGATTGCGGCCCAAGTACTGTAATTTCGTATGAATAATTTTCAAATAAGGCAGAGTGAGAAGTGTTGGCGTTTCCCTGTTGGTTGCTGCTGTCTGAAATAATTTTGGGGAATAATAGCGACATTATTTAACATTTCGTATGCGACGAACTATTTTAAAAATCTGACATCATGACCGGAAATGACGTAGTTTAACGACTGCCAGCTCTGTGTAAGAGGATATGCCGAAAAAAAACAAGAGATTATATTAAAGTTTGTATTTTAACACAAAACACGAGATATTGATAATGAGAGAAAGTCCATCATCGGGATGACAATCTACGAAAGATACAGTCGAATAGACAATGAACATGAAGGCGCGAAAGGCTAGGCCAGACATGGACGTACAAAAGTGACGTCGTCAGTCGTTGTGACCCAAGGTAAAAGTCTTGGTCGACTGACCACTTTTCGTGAAATACCAGATCGGTTGAACTCATTGTGTGATTAAAAATATTTAAATATGAGGAGACATAGGGCTAGATGGATCCCGATGATGGTGAACATGTAGTAGAAGGCCAGGCGAGTTCCTAATTTCTCACGAGTTTTAGGATAGTTGAAATGACATCTGTACATTTTTCCAATTGCCGGAGTGGTTACATTGGATGAATATATTATCAAATATCCTCGATTGAGGCGTTATTCAATCCTCCATATTCGCCCAATCTTGCATCATCTGATTTCATTTGTTAATACCGTACACGAACAGCCGCATGAAGGGAATCCAATTCGACAACGTCAGTAAAAAATAATGTTACTGCTGGTATTTGAGGTGGTATGTTTGAACAAAGGTGAATTGCATTGCCTGACTTTGCTGTCGAAAGTGCATGTAGTATAAAATAAATGATGTTATACCGTTTACTTTGAAAAATAATAACCCATTGTGCGAGCACGAATGAAAGCATGGACATGTTCTTCCATTGAACAATATGGAGCATAACATTAACATAACATCATTTTGACGTCGGGCCCCATTTCGCATGATGACGTTGTGTTGGTAACGATAACATTGCCCATGATATATTAATGATCAGTTGTGCATATGAAATCGATGAAGCATTTATCAATCATCATGGATGTGAATTTTCAGTTAACCAAACGCATATGGATTTTGCAGCATAATAACATAATTACAAGCAACCTATCCGCGATGATCGGTGGCTGGTAATAATGTGATGTGTTGGCAGTTTCAACATTAGCCACACGAGTGACCGTACAACTTTATGTACATATTGTGCTTGCAAATCTTCTAAAATTATCCCGCGGGACCATAACCCAAATCGCGTAAATATAATACATAGGTTAATTGGATGTTGCAGTTGCAGGTTATGCATATGGGATGCCCATCCCCCATATAAATCCGCCACAGCTGGAAGCTCACTTTAGATATGACTTTCATATCATGATCAAGTTGTGTTATTTTAATTACTACATACCAACACAGATAGAAAGAAGATAGAAAGAAGTGATACAAAGATCACGTACAAACTTTCAATTTCTTTTTCTTTTCATTTCAATATGAAATACATTTCAGACACACCGATTGGCATTCAGGGATGAACTATATTCCCAAGGGGTGCTTGTCCCCGAACCCCTAATCCCTTGTTTTCTATTCCAATATTATATCATAAGGATGTGGCGCGAGCACCCCCCCCCCCCCCCACCCCCCGTATCCGCGCCTGCTACAGTAGACGGATTATAACATTGACTTTGTGACAAAACACGACGTCGGGCAGATTTGGTAGCTTATAATTGTCACCAGGTGTCTTTCTTGAGGATCGCATTACCATCGCCTGATTCAGACATACATTATTATGCAATAAAGTGACAAGGTGATAATTTGATACTACAAATCGTGCGAAAAGCAAGTTTATGACCATCAAATTTCCAATTAATTTCAGGACTTTTCGAAAACTCCACCGACCTCACTGTGTGTTTTGTACACAAACAATCAAGAAGCTGCATTGAAATCACTAATTCTGAATCTATTAGAGAGATTTTGTTGCATTTGTTTTGCCAAATTCAATACAAACCCCGGATATATATGTCAATATATAGCTGCGTGTCTACCTCCGTTTATGATAAAATGAGTGGCATTTAATGACATATCATTCGCTAAGTACTGGCTATAATTGTTCAAAAGTCTAAGGTTACCAAGATAATAGCTGGTAATACCGTTGACATACACTAGGTTGTTCATATTTAAGATTATTTAGGGATCAAAGTGCAGTGCAAGTGAAGACTTCGCTGATATGTAGCCAGTTAAATTATGTGTTCACCATTTTGAATTCATGAGGACAACCGACGAAAAAGAGTGACAATGTCAAAGAACGACAGTTAGGCGACAATGTACAGCGGCTCAAGCATTTGTAAGTCATTGATGCTGCGAGGAACTCGTGCAAATATCCTTGCTATAATATTTGTCACGACACAATGGCCATAACGTCAAACATGGATTCACGTTCAGTGACGTCACAAGTGCGTGATGTCACGTCTCATATTAGTGAAAGTTTCAATAAGTTATCAGTTTCCGTTTTCTGTTCACACTTAATGTTAACTGACACCAATAAACGTAAATGGGAGGGCAAAATGTAAACTTTCACGGCGACGTTAGACAATTTGAACCGTCGTTTTTCCGACGTCGTTTACCACTTTTCACGACGTTGTCATTAAGCCCGGTTTTCGTATGGCGCGGCCCATATATAACATATCATATCGAAAGTATAATACGGCCGTGGCGCAATGGAGATAGCTGGGCGTAATGGAGTTTTAAATGCCCTTGACTTAAATAGCAGTATACTAATTATATGAGCCGCGTCGCGCGAAAACCTGTATTCGGGAATTGTTTGGTCAATATGACATTTTGTTACTATGGCAATGGTATTTGTATGATGAATTGAACATTTTTTTATTTGATCATGATATCTGCAATATTCATTAAGCTATTAACAATACTAGAAGTTCATTACTCTAATGTCCCCAACATATTGTCTTGAAATTTATTACACTCTTGCAAATTAGTTGCATGGGTTTCGCTTTGAGAGAAAACCCGTAATCAACTCCTTACGAATAATACACCGTGAAGAGAACACCCGTAATTGCGCGCCTGTTTTCTTGGAAATAACGAGCTACCACGCAAAATGTGTAATTTTTATTACAGTCAAAATAAAGTTATTTGAAAATTTGGAAAGGGTCTCGACTAATCTAGAATGTTAATGTGATTGAACACATTCCAAACATGCACTCAAATATATCTGCTTCATAGAAATAAATAGCTGCGTAATTTTGATTTCAAAAAGTTTACATGACGTCACATTTGACGTCACACAATGTAACGTCAAACCGCGGGAAAACAAGTCATTGTATAACTATTCATGCGCACATCACAATTCATTGATTATAATCTCAAAATTAGACTAAATGTGCATATGTGTCCGCCGTGGAAGTGTAATAAATAGGATATTCCATCGTACATGCTTGAATAGCGGAAATAATACACTCGTGTCCGTCGGCGTCCGTGCAAGCAACTCGTTCGCTACGCTCACTCGTTGCTTACGCGGAAGCCGACGCCCACTCGTGTATTATTTCCCGTTATTTAAAATGTACAATGGAATATCCTCTATATAATCCCACAGTTATTGTATCTGCTAAAAATAAATATTTTATAGAATTTCATCAAATAAAAAAATTGGGGGAGGGTGACTTTTTTGTCATTGGTGAAAAAGTACTTACTGTTAAATATGTTTTAGATTTAATCCGTTTAATAGCCAAACGTTTGTCGGCAGGAAAACGTGGAACAGACAGTAGTTCTTGATTTTTTTTGTATTTATACGACTTGACAGATTGTCACTAACGGTCCATGAGGCTACTGTCCGCAACATATTTTGCCTTGAAATATCATCCCACATTATCTATTTCTTTTATTAACATGCCATACATGTTAGCGTGCATTCTGAGTGATGATTTTCATATTCAGATAACAGAAACGTCTAATTTTCTCGACATCGTCCCGGTTACAGCTGTACTTGGACCACCTGATGAAAACACAGGACCGTACTATATCTGCAATAAATGTACGATCGGCGACCCATATCCTGTCGGTAATCGAGAAAGGATTCCCCAGTGACTGAATAGCGGACATCGAATGCTCTGATCAGACGGCGCATATGCACAGATCAGACTGATATGTGGCTATACTAGTCGTAACATCCATGGCTTTATTTTTTTTGCAAGATATATTATTTTCTTAAAATCGGTAAAGGTTGCTCTAAATTTTAATTTTATATATTATATTAGAAAGAAAGAATTGAGCAATAGACTGAAAATATGCGCGTCGAATTAATCAGATATGAAACATATAGTTGTGCGGGAAACCGGGCCCAGGCTACATCTGTCTACAAATATGCTGCCGACCACCTGTAAATGGTGGTCGATAACATTTAATGCCCGATTATAGATATATTTGGGAATGTGTCTTACACTGAACTAAGGTTCAAATACAATTTAAACGAATTTATAACGCTCACATTGGTAATCAAAGGACTGAAAGTCCTGAAATCATTCGCTGTACGTGCTCAACCATTTTAATATTTCACACAAAATATCATATATACTCCATTTAAAATCAATATATTCGTCGAATCAGTATACATTATCAATGCTGCAAAAACAATATTTATCTTGACAAACATGATTGTTCAAATTAATTTCACCTTGACCCTGGACATGAAGGCCACATGGATTTGGTACATGTATGGAATGAAAATATGGATGATGATAAGGAAGTATATGAAGTTTGAAGTCAATCTGACATACGGTTGCAGAAAACTTTAAGGCAAATCGTACGGATGCAAATGTCTAAGTAATTTGACCATGACCTTGGAAATGAAGGCCGCATGAGTGTGGTATGGAATGAAAATATGGTTGATGAGGAAAATACGGTTGAAAAGGAAGTATATAAAGTTTGAGGTCCATCCGACTTTCCGTCACAGAGATAATGGGTACCCAAACTCTTTAACGTGGACGGACGGAATTACGAAAACTATATACCCCTCAACATACTTTGCATGCCGGGGGGGGGGGGGGGGGTGGGGGGGGGGGGGGGGGGGGTATATCTGTAGTTTTGTATACACAGTTTAAACTTTATATGTTTTACAACAGTTACAAACAAGAGCGAGCAGTCATGCATGGAACACGACAGGTGACATATGTCATCAGTCCTTTTTTTCCTGTCACAGTCTTAGCTCAGGAACTAGACTGGTGACATATGTCATCAGTCCATTTTCTCCTGACACAGTCTCCTAAATTTAAAATTCATATAATTTCCAATTCAAATAGGAATCCTCAGCGATTTGTAACCCGGAGGATATAACAAAAACGTTCTACTTTCACTTTCATTTCAGCTACACATTCAATTTTAATTTATTGAGTAAATGATGCCGAAATATTTATTTAGATTAATATTTAATTATTTAAATATAATTTGTTTAATTCATAATACAAATAATCTAGAGATAATTATTATCCTTATTCAAACTCAAAACAACATTTCCTTTGTGAAGTGTATCGTCCTGTATATGCTGTGTAACGTCAATTCACAAGACTGTCGGCAGCGTATGCGCACACGACGTGTAATTATCAAAAAATTGCTAGCACCTCTTTGGAAAGTTTGGATTTCCGCGCGAACAGTTTTACTAAATTCATTATAGATTAGTTGATTTTTAAGTAAAATGGACACTGATTAATAATATCGATGGCTCAATATGATTAAAACAGTATGTAACTGTCAAAAAACAATATTTCTGCTTTAAATCATCATGATTTCGCTGTCCAATGTCGGATTTTATCGAGTCATTGACCTATGTAAAGTTCAGAATGTAAGCTTTAATCTGATTGGTCATCCAAGAAAAACGTCACAGGGAAATCCCGCCCCCTACTATATCATTGCGCAAAATATCAACATACATGACAAAGAACTCATATTAATACATAACAGTTAATAGTTTATAAAGTATACAAAAACTTTTGCAATAACACACATATACATGTAGCACTAAAAAGCAAACAACACATGTATTACGCTGAAACGGTAAGATAGCTCGCTGTTTTACTGTTGTTGAACACTACTTTTTTATGGCGTAGTACCGCGTGTTTTTCTAAAGTTAAACCAGCAAACAGTGACACTGCGACCGCCACTTAACTCATTAGCATATGTGCAATGACTGAGAATTTTCATATAGTTACTAAATCTGAGCTAATAGCTCGGATAAAAATGCATTACAATAATAAAAACACCGAGGTGCTTTGTTGTTTTGTTCGTTAGATAACTTTAACACCACGGAAGAAACCTAACATGGCAGTCTGACAAACGTCGATAATTGGAAATCTCGGCTGAAATTACGTCAGCTATGTTCACGACGTCATATCTTGTGACGTCGTCAGACTCCCGAAGACAGGTTTTCTCGCGACGCGGCTCATATACAACAAGACAAACACGAATTGTATGCATTTATTTAGAAGATAATATTACCCGCGAGGGTGTGTAGCAGTATGAAGTGATAAATATACAATACAAAACTCCATTTTTCGTCCCGAAATCGCCATTGCGCCTATTGCGACCAATATTTCAATTGCGCACTTTAGTCATACCCACAAATTGAGTTACTTCCCTTAAGTAATTATTCTCTACCTTTTCCTTTTGATAAGAACCGTTTTATACCTTTACCTTTGATGATCAGGTCGTTATAAGTTTATAACTTCTTAGACCCCTCGTGTATAGGACTGCGAGTAGTAGTAAGGGAGTCAAAATGATACCACCTACCGTGATATCATTTATAACCCTCTATAATACCCCCACCACCCCCGAAAAATCAAAAATTGGTTAACGAGGAAAATTGTCTCCGACTGCAAATTTACGAATTTTTGGAGAAAATAATTTTGAAAAGAGGGAGTCAAAATGATACCACCTCCAACCAAAAGTTGGTGGTGGTATTGTAGTCCCAATTATATTGGTAATAGACTTTTGAAAAAAGTCGAAATTATTAATGCAAGTACAATAGTTTATATTCCAACACCCCATTTTTCTCCTCCGATATAGGTAATTTATTTCGCAGATCAGCAACTAATTCTACCAGCTCTAGTCTACCACGTTCACCTTTAGCCACCTGACAGCGTAGTTGCTTATGTCTACAAAGAGTTTGGGCACTAACGAATTTACAAGGGCATCTGGGGCATTGAAATTGTGGGGGGGGGGGCACAAGGAAACTACGTCTCGCTAGATGCCTTCGTAGATAGTCTTTACACGTAAACGTCTTACAACAAGTCACACACTCCATTATATATGTATATGTATATGTATATGTTCAATTGGACGTGAAAAAAAACATGATGTAAATTTTTCACGTCCAATTGAACAGATAAATTTTATAGGTTATACAAAAGTATATATACAAAAATATATTCAGAAAATATGATAACGCCAGAAACTAGAGCAGAAATAGAAAGTTTGAGAAGAGAAGCCGAATCTCTAGAGATTACTTATAGTAAACGGTTGAGAGTTAGGGGGTTGACAAAGCTGATAAATGCCACAAAGAATGAGGCGTTTATGAAGCGGTTTACCCGCGCCCACAAACGAGGAGCCTTTAAATACCTCTCACTAGCAGAGGAAGTTGGTAACAGAATTCAAAAAGAAAGTATTGTGGGGTTAAGGGCTAGTGTAATAAAACCTTCAAGCACCAATAAGTTGTCTCAAATTAGACGCACAGACGACCCAATACCAAATAATAAGAAAAAATCTATCGTTCGCGCGATAGTGGCAGAAGGTGAAGAAATATTGAGGGATCACGATGAAACATTGGAAAAGGTAGAAAAGGGAAGACGGGTAGTTACATTTTCCTTTCGTAAAAACATTGGCATTAACGAGTCTGAACGCATGTCCGATAAACTCGCTCCGTATCTAACAACCAATTTTTATTTGAGGTATTCATATTCTTACAAGCTAGAACATATGGAGGAAACTAAAAATGGAAAACCTATAACTATAATAATGCACAAAAATCTCGGTGGTAGCGAACCACTATCATCAATGAAAACAGTTAAAAAATGGCTGTCAGATAAGGAGCAAACACGAATAATGTCCGAAAAAATAGACAGACCAAATACAAAGTGGAAGTTTGTAAGATGGGTAGAGGTTTTTGTAAAGCTAATACAGGGCAGTAGGGGAATAGATTTGGGACTACAATCCAAAGAAGCGGCAGGAGGAGAACTTCCAGAATGGCTGAAGAATAAAAAAGGTATGTATTCTTTAGATAAGTATAATTACGACCTTTGTCTGTTCAGGTGTCTAGCTATGCATATGACAGATAAAAGACCCGACAGATGTACAGAAAAGGCGAAAGAACTTAGTAAGCAATATTTGGGTAGTAATGTGGTTTCACCAATTCATTTTTCAGATCTGAAAAAGGTTGAAGAGTTTTTTAAAATCGGTATAGAAGTATATCAACCCACCGAATGTAATGTATTGTGGTTGAAAAAGGTACCAGCGCACTATAAGGCAATAGGTAATAAACCAATGACAATAGGACTGTTTAATAATCACGCATTTCTGAAAAAAAACCTTAAAAACCTATCTAAAATTTACGCCTGCGATAATTGCAAGCAGAAATTCACGAAAGCGAGTAATATGAAGAGACACGGACCAAAATGTATGAAAGGTGAGACAAAAGTAGTATGTGATGGTAATTATTTAGAGCGCCCGCGTTCGTCGTTCGAGAAAGCGTTCTACCCAAAAAGTTCTAACAGTTATGGGGCGATCGATTGGATGTACTCTGTGGAAAAGCAGGAGGGAATTCACATTCACCACGAACAGTGTGGACACGGGGGTGAAAGATGGGTTTTAGGAGCTCCAGTAGATGGATACTGTACAGAAACTAATACCGTATATCAATATCACGGCTGTTACTGGCACGGGTGTGAGATTCATGCAAAGCATAGAAAAGAAGAACGCGCATCCACTATGAGAAGAGATACATTTATTAGAAAAAGCAAAGAATTCAATCTAGTAGTTATGTGGGAATGCGAATTTCAAAGAACGGGTAAAGGCATAAAGATCGGTTGCGACACTTCTCTTTATCCATATCAGATAGTATACGATTTTGAGGCATATCTCAACCCAGAATTTGAAACTATCGGTAATAATCTAGAGTACGAAGCTGAACACGTTCCGGTAAGCGTTAGTATAGGAGATAATTTCTCAGGAACAGTAACTCATATTTGTGATAAAGATCCTGCAAAACTTATAGAAAAATTCGTAGAAGATTTGAAAGTCAGGGGAAAAGCTATAAGAGAAGAAGTGTGGTCAAGATATGGGTTTAATACAGAACATTTACGTAAAAACCAAATCGCCAAGATAGAACAGTGGATAGAGCAAGTACCGGTTATAGGTTTTGACAGCAGTAAGTACGATATAAACTTAATAAAGAAATACCTAGTAGGTGAACTGGCATCAACAACAAAGAAAGTAATGGTCGGAAAACGTGCAAACGCAACAATATTTCTATTTACTCCAGAGTTTAGATTTCTTGATGTAATACTTTATGTAGGACCTAGTGTAAGTTACGATAGTTGGATAAAAGCCTACGAATGCAAAGGACAGAAATATTTCTTTCCTTACGAGTGGTTCGATTCTCCAGACAAACTGGATTACCCAGGACTACCGGATATAGAGAATTGGTATTCCAAACTATCTGGGAAAATGTTACTAGACGAAATAGAATTAAGTAAGTGTCGTAGAATTTTCGAAGAAGAGAATATGGAAACCTTCAGAGATTGGCTGAAATATTATAACGATTTAGATGTAGCACCGTTCCTAGAAGCGGTGGAAAAAATGTGTGAATTTTATAAACACAGAGGTGTGGATATTTTCAAAGATGCGGTAACATTACCTGGAGTAGTTATACAATATTTATTGAGAGGAACCATTAAAGAACAAAAATCTTCAAAGACGATTATACCGGAGTATGCTCTATATGCACCAAAAGAAGAAACATACGAAATGATGAAAGACACTCTAGTTGGCGGTCCATCAATAGTATTTACACGATATGCAGAAGCTGGTGTTTCAAATATTAGAGTGGGTTCCAAACCTTGCAAGGCTGTTTTGGGGTACGATGCAAACGCGTTATATTTATCTACGTTAAATAAAGAGATTCCGTGTGGGAGAGAAACTATACACCATATAGATACCCCACATAACCCTAAATTTATTAAAAAGTTTTGTAAAAGAGTTTTATCTGGAGACTGGTTTGGGTTTGCGGAGCTGGATATAGAAGTTCCACACAACTTAAAAGATAAGTTTTCTGAAATGTCCCCAATATTTATAAACAGAGAAGTAGAGGTTGATGAAGTTCCCGCACACATGTTAAAATATTTAAAAGATACTGGCCGAATAAGAGGAGATGGAAACAAATTGGTGGGATCTATGACCGCCACTAAAGTATTGCTGTACGCGCCACTGTTGAAATGGTATTTAAAACAAGGCCTAGAAATAACTGGAGTTCATCGTGTTATAGATTATATTAGTGGAAAACCATTCGAATGGTTCGCAAAAGAAGTTACAGCCGCAAGACGAACAGGCGATGTAAAACCAAATAAGAAACCAGTAGCCGACATAATGAATTATTAGGAAACTCGTGTTGTGGAAAAATGATAGAGGCAACGGAGAGACATTTAAATACGACATATACACAAAACGAAACCTGTGTTGACAAAGCATTAAGATCTGCATTCTTTGACGATTTGGAAGAGATAGGAGATGCGTACGAAATATCTTCAAGAAAACCCAGGTGTGCGGTAAAGAGACCATTCCATTGTGGAATAGCGGTTTATCAACTAGCTAAATTGAGAATGTTGGAATTTTACTACGAATTTCTAAACAAATACGTAAAAAGAGAAGACTTTGAATTAATACAGATGGATACTGATAGTATGTATATAGGAGTTAGTGGAAAAACGATAGAGGAATTGATTAGACCTAACTTACTAGACGAGTTTGAAAAAGAAAATAATAAATGGTTGGCTTGGGATAAATGGAGCAAAAGAGAGCCCGGACTTTTCAAAATGGAATTTAGCGGAGATAGGGTGATAGTGTTATCTAGTAAGTGTTATTTCGTAGAAAAATTTAATTCTATTAATAAAAACTCTGCGAAAGGAATGTCCAAGAGAACTAACAATTTAAATTGGGATAGATATAAACGAGTACTAAGTGAAACTACAGAAGATGGAAAACACATTATAAATGTATCACAAAATAGAGGATTTAAAATGAAAGACGGCGTTATGAAAACGTACTGTCAACAAAAATTAGGACTCTCGGCATACTACGATAAAAGACGCGTGTTACCAGACGGAATACATACAGAACCTCTCTAATGATTTAATTAATAATTTTGAAAAAATTAAGAAAATTAGTAATCTAAAGACTCTGACGATCCGGGGGTAGCTGGGTGTCAGAAGGCACCATAAGAAGTTCTTCGCGAACAAACCCTCGAGATGGCCCATCATCCAAATAGTAGAGCACGGGCTCATCGGGTTTGGTAATATATCGATCTAGATGATATACATTGAGAGACCACACGGGATCAGTCGCGCGGCGGCTGCCACCTTCGAGCTCTCCCGGTTGATAGAGGTACCGGACGTCAATATCTGATGGAAGCCGTTGCTCCTCTAAACCAACGGGTCGCCCGCGCGAGACGGCAGAGGGCTTGCTCGTCACCCTTTTAAACTTGATAGCATCTACAGGCTTCTTACCTATCAATCTGGTCACCTCTCCGTTCAGTGCGGAGACCACGGCGGGCAGTCTGGCCACCCACTCGGTCGATCGCGAATGAGGGTCTACAAGTTCTTTGGCGTATTGGTGACCGAACAGTCTCTCAGCCAGGGTTCGATTGAATCGCTCCAGGGATCGACCTGGAGAAGATTCGGCCATTTGAGAGGACTCCTCTTATATATTCTGGATAGAGCCTCGGCCACCTCCTTAGACTCTTTAGTGGCCAACGGCTCAGCCCCCTTATAACGACTCGCTACGTCAACGATTGTCAGTGCGTACTTGTACGTCTTGCGACCGACGCGATCGTGAGGGAGAAACAGGAGATCCGCTTGGTGAACTTGGTTCTGCACCGGCACGTCAAATTTCGGGCGCGGAATATTGTGAGGCGCGGGTAAATAGATCTGCCAGATGGCCTGCTTCTTGAGCCATTCCTTGACAGCGTTTTCTGAAACCTTGGTCGCCGCCGCGAGGTTCTTGATGGCAGCGATGTCCCTTCCAGTAGCCGCGGGGGCTGTAGTATGTGTTTGCTAAGCTTTAGGCGCGTAGGTGAACCGATAGTTTGGTATCCAAGTTTGCGCGTGTTCTCATCTGTGATGTATTCTAATATATCGGACAATCTCCAACATGCCCTCGCCAGATCGGCCGGTAACTGCGTCGATAATAATAAACCTTTGTTGGAAGTACAATTGCGATTGGGGGTTAAGTTCTGAAGGAACTTGGGAAAATCTGATTCATCCAATCCCCCAGGATTGGTGGAGGAATATAACATCCGCTTTGCGAAAAGTGTTGCCGCTTTTTCGTCCTCGCGCCACGTCTCGAGAGAATCTCGGGCCAGACGAATCATACCCTTTGCACCAGCTATACGGTGTTTAAGGGCAGTGTAGCCTACATCAATCATAGCAAAATAAAGTTCGTCAACTGACATCGTTCTATATATATTTATAAAAATAAATTATTTTAAAATAATTATTAATTTTGTAAAAATTATTAATTAATTTAAAATCTCGATTGGATATAGTAGGTGACGATACCCACCACACCCATTATTCCCACGACGATGAACGCGATCTCGCGGTTTTTTGGTCTTTTTGGGGCTCTGACGGTACATTAGAAATCTGAAGTTGGGGCTCGCGATCCAGTCCAATTTCATGGATCGAGACTTTTATGTGGATATGCCAGCGAGTACTCGCGGTTGGCTTCTTCAACGTTCTGAAAAGTTTGTGCGGCGTGATTTTCGCGGCGAAGCTCTTCGTTGACCAGTCCAGATGGGCGGTTCGTTTTTTCGACCATGCTTCCTTTGCGCTATTGAGTTGTTCTACAGCTAAATCGTGACGCTTGCGCTCCTCTTCCACTTTCGATCTTCTCATTTTAGAGAATATAAAGTTGCTACCGCTGAACGCCAATGCGTTTACAAGCGCACCACCTACTATTACTGCGATTGAAGCCATTTATTTCCATATATTAACGGGTAGAATTCCTGCTTTAATTAGATAATCTCAGGTCCAAACTGCGGCCGCTACATCTAAGGTCGCGAGCCCTATGTCTCTCACAGTAAAGTCCAATCTGGGAGCGGACCCTCCTAGGGCCATCTTTGATAGTCGAGCATACCCGATACTGAAACCCGATATCACCACGGCCTGATAAAGCGCATTCACTATCATTTTACCATCTTGTTCAGCCATTGTTGATTAATTATAATTATTGCATATAAAAGGGGATCGCGATCAATGTTTAATGGGGCGCAAAAAAAAAAAATTCCAATCGCGATTTGGTGTTTCGTAACTGTCTTTGGAACACTGGCTGGGGGTTGTTTTTTCGATAAGGATTGGTGTAATAGGGGGTATTTCCATTTTCATGCACAGGCACCCAACAACTGCCAGACCACCACCAACAACCCAACTCCAATTCGTGAATTGGCGTTCAATCGGATTCGTCCAACCTCGATTGGGTGTTGAGTGTGCTTCCAATTCGTGAATTTGGGGGTGTTGTTGTACTCAACACTGTTGAACCTGATGCTTCAGATGTTTTGCTGTCTCCGTCCCCGATTTTGCAACGACTGTTTAGCCTCTCGAGCTCGGCGAGTATTTTATCTTGTTTAACTTTTCGGGTGGCAGCCGCCGCCCTCCCAGCTGCCTGCCTTTTTGGGTTTTTATGTCGTGCAATCCCCCAACTCCAATCGCGATTGGGTTGGAGGATCAATCGGAGTTGGAAGTGCTGCAATCGGGTTCAACTCCAATTGCGATTGGATCGGGTATTGCTGGTTCCGTCACTCTCGCAGGTGTGTCTTGTGTCATCATTTATGATATTAATATTAGGGCTTATAGTTCGTGGGCAATATATGTCCAAATTGACAGTGTTTTACCCGTGGTCAAACGCGGTTGTCAGCGGAGCTAGTACATTCCAAACTTGTGATTAAATTGAGCAGCAGGCTGTTTCTAAGAGTGTGACCTATAAAGGGTCAGTCTCTAGATCGTCAATCAATCCCGCGCGCGTGTTTGGTATAGGGAGAGAATATACTAACGGCGGTTGCGTACAAATGAATAGCCGCCGATCCAACGAGTTTTTGTCATCTCCGCACCTAACCTAGATTCGTATCGCGCATACATTTTATCGATCTCCGCATCTGACATCTTATCCACCTGAAAAACTGAGAGACGCCTACCGAGATAATGCTCCGATTGTCCCCCAGCAACCAGCAGCAGCTAGCCGCTCTCGTCGCGGCGCATTTTCATTTTCATTCTGAGTCGTTGCACTAACCCAATACCAACCGCCGTTGGAGTTGGAGTTGATCCGATTGCTCTGTCGGAGATGATGGTTTCATTATCTTTCAGGATGTTGGCAGTCGGAGTTGAGGTTTCTTACCATTAGCTGATCGAGAAGTTCGTCGCAGTTCATTATTGCTAATTTTCTTAAAATTATTTAACTATTCTAACAAGTCTCATCACTTTAACATATTGCCAAGCGCACCACCACCCGATACTTATGATCACCATTATGCTCGCAACAAAGCTCGCAGCGGAGCACCAAATTGTTAAACATTGTTAACATTGTTTCAGCATTTGTTCAACATTTGTTAAGCATTTGTTCAGCATTGTTCAGCATTTGTTCAGCATTGTTCAGCAATTGCTAAGCATTGTTAAGCATTTTACTCGGCAGTTACTAAACGAGCGTTAAGTTAATTGCTAATTAATTATAAAATTAATTAATTGATAAACTTCGTAAGCAGTTGGTTGATCAGTCCTTTAGCAGAAGCTTGGCGTGCTTAGTTTCCGAAAGCATCTGTCGAACCTCCAGGCGCTCCTCGCGCGTTGGGATAACGTCATTCTCTCGAAGACAGTCATCGAATGAGTCTCGGTCCTTGCAGTGAAAGAGGGCGACCCATTTCGTTTGCTCGCGCAGATCCTTGAGGACGGGCGTTGTACTTTTGAGTGGAGATCCATACGCTTTGCCTAGCATGGCGGCCAGAAAATGCGAGCTCAGAGAGCATGTCCTTCTTTTTGGTCATTCGCCGCCTTGGCTGAGCAATCGTCTAATCACGTTATATAGGGTGGGCTCACCCTGGAATCTTTGGTATAAACCACGCAACCAATCGTGAAGTCTGTCGCCGGGGTCAATAACGTATAATCTCAGGGTCGTCCCATATCCACTGGCGCCGCTGATAATGTCTTGTTGTTGTCCGCACAGTGGGACACAGGGATCACAAATGTGTCGAAAGGCACCGCGGTAGGACCCCTCGAGCAAGTCGAGAATGAAAACCGTTTTTCCACATCCGTCTGCCCATATATTTATGGCAGAGTGAGCATCTCCAATCGTGAAATGGTATTGATTGCTAATTTTCTTAAAATCAGTAGATCGCTGATACGTATCGACCATCTTCGATGTTGAGTTGTGCTGTCTGTAATTATATATAAGTACACAGTTCAATGGCCCATCTCCATCAGCCTCTTTGGTTTATCTGGATCGTCACACCCTCACTAGCGTTTCTCAACTTGGCGTCCGCTGCCGTGTATTTGGTCGTCGTCGCTGGCTCGCATGTCTTAGCCATAAGGCGTATATTGGTATTCAGGAAACTCCGCGAGGGAGACGGCCGAGAGCTGCAGGTCTTCGGCAACCGCGGCAACCTCCGGAGAGCGCTTAGAGCCACCAAGCAAACTGCTTTCTACTTCGTCCCACTGCTGGTGCGCGCGAAGACCCGCGCTGTAGAGTTGATTGGGGACTCCTCGATCGTCACCTCTACCTTCGTGATTTTGGGGTTATAGAATCTGTCGGTTTTTCTTAGCACCGAGCGCTAACCGAGCCTCCTCGAACAGCATCAGTATACCTTTCAATCGAGCGGGCGGGTACGTTGGACGTTTAATATTCCACAATGTGTCGCTTTTGTCTTTCGTCATCTTGCGGTGGCGAAGAACTCGGTCATTAAAGTATGGCAACGCGCCCGGCGTACTGGGTTCTGATCAATCGCGCGAGTTCGGGCATCGTGACCATGTCGTACTCCAGCGAAACATTATCGATCGTATACGTCGATAACATGTCGGTGGCTATGAGAACTCGGCCGTAGTCGTTGAACGTTAGTTCGTATTCGAGGCGGTCAGCCAAAGCACTCTGATAGTACGGCATGTGACTCTCCAGCAACTCAAAGTCGAGCGGAATGTAGAAGCGGTTGCCGTAAGCGGCCGCGATCGTGTTGTCACTCGCGTTGTTATCTGACTTGTCACCAGCCCCGATTCTAAGTTTGGTTACGTTCTTATTTCGGCTGGTGTCAATACCCTGATAAACAGCGTTTTCACGCTCTTGCGCCGTCTTCCACAGGTCCTGATAACAATGGTAGACGTCGCTGTCATCGATCGACATCACCTCATTACCAGAAATCTTTATCATGGTCTTCTTGACTTAGGGCTGCGAACCCAGGTTCTGAAACGACGTTCGGTCCGCGTCCGTCGACGTCAGCGAAATAGTGAAAAGCGAGGCGAAACAGTCCCCGGCACAATGACGTCGTTAGCTCCGAGGTTGGGGAAGCGGACTAAGAGCTGCTGGTTCTGGTAGATCGTCGATGGGTTGTTCGTAATAACGACATCCTGTCTCACGCCCTTTTGCCCCGAGGGCTCACGCAGTCTGCGGTATGGTGGATTGAGTTTGCGACCGTATTGACTCGAAGACATAATTTAGTGAAACTATATTAAATCCGTTTGGTTTTGTCTTTAATACATAATTAATTTTAAGAAAATTATAAATATGGCTGATTACGATATGGCTGATTACGATAATGACATGTATTGAAATCGGCAGAGACGAGGACCGATTACCTCGATGCAGATGATGATGATTATAATGACGAAAACACCTTGATACAGCCTCCAGTTCCAATCCAATCGCAATCGGGGGAATTAGGTGGCGCTACTACTAGTCAAAGTCGGGAATCACTCGAGGGAGCTGTAGACGACTACTACAACCGTTTTGCAGAAATCGGTCTGGTCCCGTCTGTCGGTCGCGACTACTCCAAATTCGAATTTGATCTGAACGGTAGATTGCGACTAAAAGCAGCATCAAATCTCCCATTAGTCAAACAAACGATGACCGGTAAACCCCTAGCACTGAGCCACAATTGCAGGAAACCGAGGCGGTGGTGAAATCATAAGGAGCGAACTAGGATTCGTAGATTGGAAGAAGGGTAAAAAAAGTATGCCGACCCGCGCTGTAGAGGCCCTACAGTCTACCGACGAAACGATGGCGAAGACGGCCGCCGATATAGAACTGTTGAGCTCAGCGACTCCCTCGAGTAGCCACCGACGCTATTAACACGATGGAGACCACGTTCAGCGAAAAAAACGAAATACTCAACGATGACCCACCGTTACCACCTTCGCGAACTCCGTGGACTCGATAAGGTTATGCAATAAACGGTCCGGGGCGAACTGGTCCTTAACCTCGCCAAACTCTCGTCGCTGGATGAAACATATCGCGCTAGAAGAAAGAAAACTTGGGGAAGCCGTGGCGATAGAGAATCTACCGAGCGGGATCACCGATAACGCCTGCAGTCGTTGCGAGATGAATGAGCAGCTCGTTTGGAGGCTGCCTCGACTAACCGTGAGGCTCTACGCACCCAATAAGTCGGATCCGCGAAACAATCTCGAGGGTCCTGCATGAGGAGACGACACTCGGTGAGCGTCTTCGCACTCTGTTCAGAGAACAGGGGCATCACGATAGCAAGCATCCTCGCGGCTATCGGCATGACTATATCGACCATAGTTCTAGCTTTTCACTGGTGGTGCGGCGCCAACCGCCACCCGCGCCAGCACCCACACCACACAAAGCGCATCCGGTGGAGCCAAGGAGTGGGTAAAAAAACAACTAAAAAGCCCTCGCCAGTCTCCTGGCTAAATAGCCGAAAAGGCGGCTGCCGCAACTACCTGGACTGATCGGAAGTATCGTTTCTTACTTGCTATCTATATTAGCAAAAACGGCCGGATGGCTCGCCAAAAATACTTGGGCTTTAATCGTGGCAATCGCCGGTCTCCTACTTTTACTCTCTCGAGAGTTCCTAAAGCCAAAGCGCAAATAGTCCGACCGCCACGAGGGCAACGACGAGCGCTAATTTCTCCTCCTCGTGTGTTGTGCTTCCAATCTCGATTGGTGTTTCCGCTCCTGTTTCAACATTGTTGATGATTGGATTGGGGGAAGTCGATGGTGCATCCAATTTGTGAATTGGGGGTACTGGGTTCAACTTCAATCCCCATTGTGTTGAGGGAGGTGTATCCATTTTGTGTTTTGGGGGTTTTATGAAATCGGTTCCACTTACAACCTCAACACTGTTGAACCCGGGCATCTTGGGTGGGAGCTTGATGATATCCGTGTTCACGTTACCGTTTGTGCCGATTTTTTGATTGGCGGTAGCGATTACGATCTGATTATTGTAACCGTCAACCGGGTCGTCCTCGTAGTATCATATTGCTTCGCGCCATATAAAGACCTATTCCAAATACATAGTTCTACTGGGGTGCTGGCATTCTGCAAAACGTCTTGATATTCTGGATCGCCTTCCTCCAGGTCCACCCTAGCTGAGATGGCGTCCTCTACAAGTGCTAAGAATTGTTTTTGTGCATCAAACGCTGTTCCCGTGCCCAGTGCAGAACTGCGTATTGTTTGCTTCTGTGCGCCGAGGATGGCCCAGACGTACGTGCGAATGGAGTCGTTCACGCGAGTAACACCCCGGCCTGCGTGAACCCTAGTACCCGTATCTAACATAAATGTACCCCACGCGTCCTGAACCTTAGCAGCCTGCTGTATGTAATCGACGTGAGCCGTTTCGGAGGTAACATTTTTTTTACAACAAACACGCCACAGTGCCGACCTCCAGACACTTCCGGCCCGAAAGTCATAGTCGCGGGGTCAAAATTCCCGGCGTTCCGACTGACGATGTGGTCGCCGGAGTGATCGTGTCTAAAATCAGTCTGCGTCCAATTCCCGGACTGGCCCCGAAATGAGTAACGTCCCGAGGCCGGTGGTGGTAGGAAATGCTTTCTGTCTCCAGTTCCGTCGTCTTTTGAAACGTTAAATTCGTTATACAGTCTTTTAAAAACGCCATACGGTCGTATGCGTTGGAATTGATCCCATCCAGGCGTCGTCTTGAGGTAGTGAAATACCTAGTTCTTTGAGAATCCTCCTAATAGTATAATACGCATGAAAGTTGTGACACTTCGGGCATGACATTTCTTGGATGTCAGATGGTCTTTTTATGTGAAAACTCCACACCCGGCTGTTGGCGCACCATACAGCGATAAATTTATTTGGTTCTGCCAAAACTGCATCGGTGTTGCTTTCACCAGTTTACCACCTCCATCGTAGTAATCTTGGGCAGCCTATATTGTTCAAAGATGTCGGGGAAGTTGGTGGCAAAGCGCTGTCCGGTCTAACCGTTACGGTTGGGTGTACATGGTGGTTAACAACGTCTTTTTGCGTGTATTTACCTCCGAGCCGCGTACTTTGCATTCGAATTAAAGCTAAATGCATTGGTATCCATTGAAAGATATTATTATGTTTGCTACTATCACTAATGTTCAAAAGAGTTGTTGAACTTCAAAAGTTAATAGACAAATGCTGCGGACAAACGCGGGTAGGCCTTAGATCAATCACGTTCACGGTTGGGTGGAAAAAACATTGAATAAACGCTCGAGTTTTTCACAATTATAAGTCGAGGGTGTAAGTTGCACCCTGTGGCTTTCGGAAACAACCTCATAGATGCACCAGATACCTCAGGATTTCGTAGAACTCCAGATGCTATAGTAACCTAAGGGTCTTTGGAGTTTCGGAGATCTCCAAGCTTTTGTCGCGGCGAAGATTCCCGGTATAGTCACTCTCGCAAATTCTCGAAAGCCACGGGGCTCACGACATTGACCGTTGAGAGGCGTTTAAGGATCTCACCGGGGTTGGGCTCACTGTTAGGATTTAAAATAACATTACCCTTACAACGATGACGGTGTGTTTGATCCTTTGTGGGCGAGCACGTAGGCACAACCCCAGTAAACTTCGCCGTCACGAAAACTCTCGGGGTGCACCTGGGATGGGGTGAACACATCGTACAACACGGTAGACGGCACTCCCTGCACATTACTGAAAACCGTGCCCGCCAGCGACTGTTTCTTTGGGGAGACTGTGACCTTAGACTTCCCACACCGAGATGAAAAGTTTTGGAATCGGGACACATCCACGAGTTGAAGATTTCTATTCTTGATTATAAAGGGCGAGAGATTGAAGACGATTACCCGATTTCGGTCGTCCTAGAAATTTCAAATTAATTAATTTTAAGAAAATTATTTAGAATTAAACGCATGTGGCGTTTAATAATTTATATATATATATATATATATATATATATTATCAACATTATTGAAAATGAGTATATACGGACCAGGTAGTTCTTCCGATTGGGTGACAAATTCAAAGAATTTGGAACCGACAGAAGGGGGGTTCATCCCGACAGAGGGCGACTTTTTAACATAACCCAAAAAAAAACAAAGGCCTTGATCAATAGAACTATATCGGTGGCCACGGACGAGATTCACAAGAGTCTACTATCACAACTTAGAGAATATGCCCTGGCTGTGAATACACAAAGTCGTGAAGAAACGCATACGGAACTAAACGAATTAGGTGAAAAAATAACCGAATTTCAAAAAGAGGCCAGGTTGGGGATTGATAAAGTCCGAGAAGACCACCAGGCGGACCTTACGGAGGCTTATGATGCGTTGCGCTTAGAGGACTCTCTCATCAGAGAAGCGGCACTTACTGAATTAGACGGGAAAATAATCGATTTTCGAAAAGAGACCCGGTTGGGTATTGAGGGAGTCCGAGAAGACCGCCAGGCGGACCTTACGGAGGCTTATGAATGCGCTCGCGTCAGAGGACTCTCATCCAAAGAGAAGCGGCACTTACCGAACTAGGGAAAACAATAACCAAAATTTCGAAACAGAGGCCAGGTCGGGTATTGATAAAGTCCGAGAAGACCACCAGGCGGACCTTACGGAGGCTTATGATGCGTTGCGCTTAGAGGACTCTCTCAGCAGAGAAGCGACGTTTACTGAACTAGACGGGAAAATAGCCGAATTTCTGAAAGAGACCCGGTCGGGGGTTGAGGGGGTCCGAGAAGACCACAAGGAGGCCATTGCGGAGGCTTATGGGGCGTTGCGCTCAGAGGACTCTCTCAACAGAGAAGCGGCACTTACTGACCTATACGAAAAAATAACCGAATTTTGAAAGGAGGCCCGGTTGGGGGTTGATAGAGTCCGAGAAGACCACAAGGTGGTCCTTGCGGAGGTTTATGGGGTGTTGCGCTCAGAGGACTCTCTCATCAGAGAAGCGACACTTACTGAACTAGACGGGAACATAACCGAATTTCAAAGAGAGGCCCGGTTGGGTGTTGAAAAAGCCTTAGAAGGCCACCAGGCGACCATTACGGAGGCATTTGATGCGTTGCGCTTAGAGGACTCTCTCAGTAGAGAAGCGGCATTTACCGAACTAGACGGTAAAATAACTGAAGTTTCCGATAAACTGAAACATGCTCGTAGAGCCGCGACCAAAGCGCTTGAGGAGACCACTGAAAAGGTTCGTGCTGAGGCCCATACCTCTATCGGGGGGCTTGCCGGATTGTTAAAAACAATGAAAACGCAAAAACGTGTCATAACAGTTTGGGCTGAGAAGCGGGGCTCATTGGTTGAGGGGCTCCCTGAATATTCGTCCGGTGCCAAAGCGAGTAATACATATGGGGGATACACCATGACAGCTCCAGGTACACTTCCTCCGAATGGCGGTCAGCTCGGTTAATGCTAATGGTAAACCTGTGGGCGTCGGTCACGATAAAATCTCGTAGTAGATGGGAAGAACGGGGGGTTGGAGCAATAAGCTCGCTGGAAGATATTTCATCGGTGTTTTGTTCTCCGGTGATGATCTATTAGACTTTCGAAGTAGTGTTATTAAACTTTTGTTACGAAAATAAGCTGACCCAGATGAGTTCTTCACTATTGTCTCATTGTTAATTGAAATTAATTTGTAAATAACTAATATATTGAAAACTCATGAACGAATCACCGCTTCCAATTGTCAACAATTACCACTCCATCAACCACTGTGTCCAATTAACGAAGAAGTTCAGATTTTAAGGTTAAATAATATCGTCGCTATGCAGGATATTTTAGTTAGAGAATATGAAAATAGAAAACGACACGCTAAAAAATATAAGCGTGCGGCGAATATAGCTGAAGCATCTAGTACGGTTCTGGCAAGTTTATCTGTAATGAGTGGTGCGGGGGACTGCTGCAACACCATCTACAATTGTAACGGTTCCACTAGCAGGGGATTTTGAGAGAATTACCGTTTTTATCTGGAATACTTTGTATGGTAATTAGGGCGTCGGGTGGAAAACTCGAGAAAAAATTTGTAGAAAACATGATAGAATATCCGTTCTCGCCAGGTCTAAGAAAAATAGCATCGACGTCATAGTGTCCAAAGCGTTGGCCGATAAGAAAAATATCAAATTTAGAGTTTGAATCCGTAGTGGAAGAAATTGGGGAGATATGAAAAAATTAAAAATTAAAAAATGATATTAGGAATCAAAGCACACGCCACCATGCCAAGCTTGAGTGTACTGATTGGGATAAATTTAGGGTAAAAACTTGGAGATAAAGTCGGAGGAAATTAAATTAATTTTTATTTTTATTAAATAATTAATTTTATAATTTTCTTTAAATTAATTATAAAATTAATTATATTGGTACAGTAAACAAATTCATTAATTAATTTTAGGAAAAATTATTAACAATTTATTAAAAAAAAAGGAAAAAAAGAGTTTAGGTCCCACCGAGGCTCGAACCCGCGCGCCAGCAAAACTCCTTTCCGGGTCCACCCGCTAAGCCACTCTCATTGATTCAATTCATTCATTCATTCATTTCATTCATTCATTCATTCATTCATTCATTCATTCTTTTTCTGTTGGCCTTAGCGAGGTGTAAGCTACCCGTACTGCACACCCCCATCTCTCGGCTGATCTAGGAACCAGTGTTCGAAAGTCTAGGCAACCTTTGGAAGTGTCAGCACGGGTGCACTGTAGCGCTCATTTTTATCAAGGGGCGTCCCCCAAGACAAATTATTGTTGTAATTTTACAATATTAAGCTAAAACCGTGTTGTGCAATGCCAAATATTTACTTATATTTTTTTATTTGTTTTTTATATAACAAGTTAGTTTTTTATTTAATAATATAGCGTTCTACGTTATTAAAAGTAAATTAAAAAAAGAAAAAAACATGCCAACCAATCACAATGTAAGAAATACTTCCGGAATATCGATAGCGGGTTGTCGCTGTAATACACACCCTCGTGTGTGTAGTATATATTACAGTGTGTTTATTTTCCATCCCGGAAAACGTAATCGTGTAAATCTCTCTATAAAATGGACACTTAATATACGTGTAAGTTGGGACACCTAATTTGCATTTTCATAACACGTGTAATTGGAACATTGTCGTCTGCTTGGTGTTGTGATTAACAACATAAATTAATTAGTTCTGAATTCAATAATAAAATTTTTCAATATCTTTATAAGCGATATCGTATAAACGTATATTCGTAAACGAATCGGTGGGTTTTTAACAAATTTTAATTTTTTATAATACACCCTAGTTTTCATATCCGATACGCAATTATCCGTCTTAATGTTTGTATTTGCCTCCTGTATAGTTCACATAATTGTCGGTATAATATTGTAAATGCAACGTTTTTATCGGAGCGTAATAAATTACGCTGATATTTCATGTATTCGATATCGCCTAATGTTTTCATTTTATAGAATTTATATACAGGATTATAACCCCCGTATTCTTCATAAATTTCTTCAACACAGCCATTACAAATTTTCAATTCCCTTTGTATTTTATTATCCATTTTCTCTAATAATATTGGTAGTGTTTTTTCTGTTCAATTTTCAATTAGAATTTTCAAATCCATTACAATATGATTGTAGAAACGCATATCCGTAAACGAATCGTTGATTTTAAACGGTTTTATAAAATTAGTTTATGATGTTCCGGTAGTTGTTCTCCGATCCTATTTAGTCGCTTCATTTCGCGAATTTGATCCTTGTACCCGCGACATAATTGCCTTGGTATAATATTGTAAATTGCCAATCGTTTTTTATCGGAGCGTAATAAAATTACGCTGATATTTCATGTATTCGATTTTGCATAGTGTTTACAAATTTATAGTATATTTTTCACCAAATTAAATCATAAAAAATATTTCAATTTAAATTCTATTTTATTATCCATTTTCTCTAATAATATTTTAATTTTATAACCTATGAAATGTATCTGTTCAATTGGACGTGAAAAAAACATGATGTATTTATGACACCAATATATTTTTCAAAAGTCAATTACCAATATAATTGGGACTACAATACCACCACCAACTTTTGGTTGGAGGTGGTATCATTTTGACTCGGGAGACAATTTTCCTCATTAACCAATTTTTGATTTTTCGGGGGTGGTGGGGGTATAATAGAGGGTTATAAATGATATAACAGTAGGTGGTATCATTTTGACTCCCTTACTACTACTCTGCGCATGATTACTACTCTCATTATGTTGGTATGAACTTTTGACTGTTCCAGCTCGTCTCGTTCAGCAGGGATTTGAAACTGTTGATCGTCTCCGCGTTTACAACTCGAGCAGGAAGCCGATTCCATGTATCAGTTACTCTGAATGCAAATGAATTCTCTCTAATCTTTAGTCGACACTAGCGTCTGTATATCTTGAAGTTATGACCACGAGTGATTGACTCATTTAATGAAAAAAGATTTCCAGCAGTATCTTCAATATTATGCATAAATTTGTACACTTGAAGCATATCATATCTCGCCCGTCTGTACTCTAACGTAGGAAGCACAAGTTGGATCATGCGTTCAGTATATGTTCTGTTATAAAATCCTGGGACTATTTTGTTTGCTCGACGTTGTACTCTTTCAATCTGTCTTATGTCTTTCTTTAAGTATGCATTCCAAACAGATGTTCCATATTAAAGTCGTGGTCGGATTAAGGATTTGTATAATGTAAGTGTCACAGGGTGCGAAAAGTGTGCTCCGGCCCGGGGCTCGAACCCGGGACCTCTGGTTTACCGTACCATCGCTCTAACCGACTGAGCTAGCCGGGCACGAATACACACTTTCTCCCCTCAGTGAGTTACGTACCGCGACATACTTCCCCGCCAAATTGGAATTCGTCCCCGAATTTGATATTTAATTCGTCTCTGAATTCCATATATTTGGTACATTTTATTGTGTATATATCAGTCACGGTCATAGTTAGGGCCCAAATGTCACAGGGTGAGAAATATGAGCACCGGCCCGGGGCTCGAACCCGGGACCTCTGGTTTACCGTACCATCGCTCTATCCGACTGAGCTAGCCGGGCACGAATACACACTTCCTCCCATCAGTGAGTTACGTACCGCGACATACTTCCCCGCCAAATTGGAATTCGTCCCCGAATTCTATATATGTAATTCAGAGACGAATTAAATATAAAATTCGGGGACGAATTCCAATTTGGCGGGGAAGTATGTCGCGGTACGTAACTCACTGAGGGGAGAAAAGTGTGCTCCGGCCCGGGGCTCGAACCCGGGACCTCTGGTTTACCGTACCATCGCTCTAACCGACTGAGCTAGCCGGGCACGAATACACACTTCCTCCCCTCAGTGAGTTACGTACCGCGACATACTTCCCCGCCAAATTGGAATTCGTCCCCGAATTTGATATTTAATTCGTCTCTGAATTCCATATACTTGGTACATTTTCGGTTGTATATATATCAGTCACGGTCACTAGTTGGGCGCCAAATGTCACAGGGTGAGAAATATGAGCACCGGCCCGGGGCTCGAACCCAGGACCTCTGGTTTACCGTACCATCGCTCTATCCGACTGAGCTAGCCGGGCACGAATACACACTTCCTCCCCTCAGTGAGTTACGTACCGCGACATACTTCCCCGCCAAATTGGAATTCGTCCCCGAATTCTATATATGGAATTCAGAGACGAATTAAATATAAAATTCGGGGACGAATTCCAATTTGGCGGGGAAGTATGTCGCGGCACGTAACTCACTGAGGGGAGAAAAGTGTGCTCCGGCCCGGGGCTCGAACCCGGGACCTCTGGTTTACCGTACCATCGCTCTAACCGACTGAGCTAGCCGGGCACGAATACACACTTCCTCCCCTCAGTGAGTTACGTACCGCGACATACTTCCCCGCCAAATTGGAATTCGTCCCCGAATTCTATATATGGAATTCAGAGACGAATTAAATATAAAATTCGGGGACGAATTCCAATTTGGCGGGGAAGTATGTCGCGGTACGTAACTCACTGAGGGGAGAAAAGTGTGCTCAGGCCCGGGGCCGAACCCGGGACCTCTGGTTTACCGTACCATCGCTCTAACCGACTGAGCTAGCCGGGCACGAATACACACTTCCTTCCCTCAGTGAGTTACGTACCGCGACATACTTCCCCGCCAAATTGGAATTCGTCCCCGAATTTGATATTTAATTCGTCTCTGAATTCCATATATTTGGTACATTTTGGGTAGTATATATATCAGTCACGGTCACTAGTTGGGCGCCAAATGTCACAGGGTGAGAAATATGTGCACCTGCCCGGGGCTCGAACCCGGGACCTCTGGTTTACCGTACCATCGCTCTAACAGACTGAGCTAGCCGGGCACGAATACACACTTTCTCCCCTCAGTGAGTTACGTACCGCGACATAAGGAATGTATCTTTTTCCAGATATTCAAAACTATTCCTAATTACACCAAGAACTCTATTTGCTTTGAGTACACTATTGTCAATATGCTTGTCAAACTTCAGGTTTGGTTGAAATGTCACACCGAGATCCTTCTCCTCAGTTAATACGGATGAAATATCGGATTGTCCATTATTATCACACATATGATACGTATAACAGTTATTGTTGTAACCGAAATGCATCAATTTACACTTTGAAGCGTTAAACTTAAGTGTCCATGTCTCTGACCAGTCGCTGAGATTATCCAAATCGTGTTGAAATAGTTCACATTTATGCATACTTTCAACAGAGGTGAAATTTGTTGTGTCATCAACAAATATATTCACAAACTGAGTGACAACGTCCGAAAGATCATTTATAAATATCAAGAAGAGAACAGGACCAAGTATGCTGCCCTGTGGGACTCAAGAAATAACATCGAGCCACTCCGATTTTGCTGATTTATATACAACGCGTTGTCTTCTCTCATTAAGATGACACTGTACCAGTTGCGAGTGACTGATTGAATAAAATATATAATGGATCTACTATAGAATTCCGGATTTCATATAAAACCTTTGGGTGGAGTTTATCTGGCCCAGCCGACTTGCTCGTCTTCAGATTGGCAAATTATTTACTTATTTGGGGCACTCGGATAGCATACTTGCTGCGACTGGTGGTAACGTTACTGGGTCATATAGGAGCACTCGGATAACATGATCCGTATAGGGGCACTAAAATGGTCCAAATAGGGACACTTCCATATATATTCTATAGCATACTTGCTGCGACTGGTGGTAACGTTACTGGGTCATATAGGGGCACTCGGGTAACATGGTCCGTATAGGGTCACTGAAATGGTCCAAATAGGGACACTTCTGTACATCTTCTATATCATACAAGATGCTACTTGTGGTAACGTTACTGGTCCCTATGGGGGCACTCGGGTTACATGGTCCGCATAGAGGCACTGAAATGGTCCAAATAGGGGCACTTCTGTACATCTTCTATATCATACAAGATGCGACTGGTGGTAATGTTACTGGGCCATATAGACATGGTTCATTCGAACAGCGGAACAACCATCCATCCCAAGTATGTGGATTATTCATTAAATAGATATACACGTTTTCTCTGACATGCCACATGCATGCGGAGAGACAGCCCTTGATTCCAAGTATGTGGAAAATTCTCTAAATAATTACAAGCATTTGCTCTGACATGAAGCATGCATACAGGGGAAGACATATCCATTCAAAGTATGTGGACATGCCATTACATTACAAAAACTTGTTCCTGACATCACGCATGCATACATTGGAACAACCATTTATTCAGATTATTTGGACAATATATTAAATCTTTACGCAAGTTCGATCTGACATAACGCATGCATACAGGGGTAAAGTTATCAATACAAAGTATGTGGACAAGTCATTAAATAATTACACAAGTTTGTTCCGACATTACGCATGCATACAGGGGAACAGCCATATTTGCAAAGTATGTGGACAAGTCATTACACCAGTACACACGTTTGCTCCGACATAACGCATGCATACAGGGAAACAGCTATCTATTCAAAGTATGTAGACAAGTCATTAAATCACTACATACGTTTGCTCCGACATGACGCATACATACAGGGAAACAGCTATCTATTCAAAGTATGTGGACAAGTCATTACTATACGGACCATGTTACCCGAGTGCCCCTATTTGGCCCAGTAACATTACCACCAGTCGCATCTTGTATGATATAGAAAATGTACAGAAGTGCCCTATTTGGACCATTGCAGTGCCCCTATACGGACCATGTTACCCGAGTGCCCCCATAGGGACCAGTAACGTTACCACCAGTCGCATCTTGTATGATATAGAATATGTACAGAAGTGCCCCTATTTGGACCATTTCAGTGCCCCTATGCGGACCATGTTACCCGAATGCCCCTATATGACACATTAACGTTACCACCAGTCGCAGCAAGTATGGTATAGAATATATATGGAAGTGCCCCTACTTGGACCATTTTAGTGCCCCTATGCGGACCATGTTATCCGAGTGCCCCTATATGGCCCAGTACCGTTACCACCAGTCGCATGTTATAAAGTATCTAAATATCATACAAACAGGTGCCAGTATGCGTCACATATAACACAGTATAAATATGATACAGTTGTCTTGGACTGGGCTATTACGCAGGCTGATCTGGGACTACGCTGGTGACAAATGCCGTCAGGTCCTTCCTTCATAATTGTTGGTACACATACAATGGTTCCCTTATATACTACTTAGTGTTATACCACTCGATGAGAGCCTTTACATGACATGTCGCACTAGTACTTTGATGCAGGCTGATCTGGGACTACAATGGTGACAAATGTCGTAAGATACTTTTCTCACCTGTTGTAGCACATACAATGGTTCCTGTATATACTTATCAGTGTTATATATCGATGTAAGCCTTTAAAATACATGTTTATAAGTGCCCCTATTTGGACCATTTTAGTGCCCCTATACGGACCATGTTACCCGAGTGCCCCCATAGGGACCGTAACGCTGCCAACCCCTCTCAAATTACTCAGAAAGTTTTTTAAAATATGTATGTTAAAGTTTTTATTTGTCGGTCCAGGCGGCGGCCGGGGGTATACGTGAGCCCCTGCTCACTTTCTGTAGTTTTGTATATAATGTTATAAGATACAAACTGTAAACAAGTCTTGCTTTCTTATAAAAGTTGAATTACCCTGACAGTGTACGCCCGTGGGGCAAAACTCAGAGATGTAAATACATGCATAGCAGGGATTCCGCTGGGGAAAATAAGAAAATCGCCACTTCAAAAAAAAATTAAAAAAAGGATAAAAAAAATAAAAAAATTGAAAATTGACTCCGAAACCTGGCGAGATAGCTGGAAAATGATGTAATTAAGAAAACAAAAAGTTGGATTTTGAAAATCGGTCCACAAATAAAAAAAATCTTTAAAAAAAATCTATTTTTAGCCCCCATGTTAAATTCCCATAGGAAAATCGTTTTCGCAATAAAATCAATATTTGATGGACTTTCATAAAATAATTTTGTTTGGGGAGGGTGACTTTTTTGTTAGTGATAACAAACTACTTACTTTTAAATATTTTTTAGATTTAATGTGTTTAATCGCCAAAAGTTTGTCGGCAGCAAAACGTGGAACAGACGGTAGTTCTAGATCATTGAAATTCGTCGCGCATTAGTCCATTGCCCACATGTGTTCGCATTGCACCAATGTTTTGTATTAATGGTGTATCATTTATATTGCAACTCGCTTTATCCGATTGTAGAAGGCGTTTGTGCCATCGACTAGGATATTTTGCCGCATTGATTTACACAAATGTGTAAGTGCAATAAAACCTCACTCACAACCGTGTCGGTCTGTCCTTTTATCTGTAGATCTATCCGGCCATCATGAAAACATTGTGTGTTTACATTGTAAGTTTATTGATACAGCGGAACCTCTCTAAACCGGACACCCTGGGAAGGCTCTATTCTAAATCAGTATTCAACATTGCAAAGTATACTTATCTAGCAAAGTATCCTTTGAGGGAGAAATTTTCAATTTAAGGATAAATTTATTAATTTTTATTATACTGAATTTATCACATTATCACAGCCATTTTGTCTGTGATAATGTAATAAATTCAGTATAATAATTCTGCATACTTTTAATCATCATATATAAGCAGTTGTTAGTTCTATATGAAATAATACATTTCGGGACCATTTGCTAGATAAGTATACTTTGTAATTTTGATGAAATCGGCTACAGGTATATGGACGCCGCACAACAGGTATATGTGGTTTGCGAACATGAACAGGCGCTATCAACGATGAAAGATGACAATAAACACATACAATTAAGCAGACATGCATTGTATGGGTATCCGGTTGAGAGGGATTTCACTGTAATTTGCTACAGCGCGAACACTTTTTTTATATTTAAGGAATAAAACCGTGGGCTGTTGCGTTTACTATAGGAATGAATGGCGTAAATATTGGACAATACTCTGCTTGTGTTGAGCCTTCGATCTGTACTGGGTCCTGCCGTCTGAGAATGTATTGGATGAACGTTAAACTACCGTACTAACGGTCGTACGATCGAAATCCACCATTTTTATTCTAAACGGGCACATCTTATATTATGTTTTTATTAACAATAATGGCGTAAGGATAAGTTTCTTTTATTATTTTGTATCACATGCACAAATGTTTGTCCGTTATTGATGGTTTTTTAATATCCGTTATTTTGACATAATATTTTCTTTGACACAGTTTACAGATAACTGTCCACATTAACTGTTATCGACCACCATTTACCGGTGAAAACTCTGTGTAAGCTACATTATTTATTTACATACAGATGGTCGGCAGCATATTTGTAGACAGATGTAGCCTGGGCCCGGTTTCCCGCACAACTGTATGTTTCAGATCTGGTTAACTCGACGCGAATTTTCAGTTTATTGCTCAATTATTTTTTTGAATATACATGTAATGTATAAAATTAAAATTTAGCGCAACCTTTACCGATTTTAAGAAAAAGAACATCTGCAGAAACAACAAAGCCATGGATGTTACAACTAGTATAGATGCATATGCATCGTCTGATCAGAACATACGATCTCCGCCATTCAGTCACTAGGGAATCCTTTCTCAATTACCGACAGGATATGGGTCTTACATTTATTGCAGATATTGTAAGGTCTGGTTTTTTCTCCAGGTGTGGTCCAAGTAAAAACGCTTAAATCTGAATGCACACTGACGTGTTTGTCATGTTAATATAAGAAATAGATACGTGGGATGTTATTTCAAGGCAACATATGTTGGAGACATTAGTATCATGGACCGTGAGTGACGATCTGTTAAGTCGTGACAAATGCAATAATACAAACAATCAATAACTATATGCTGTGGGATTATATTTCAAGGCAACATATTTTGGGGATATTGGAGTCATTTGGAGTGGACATATTGTTAAGTCGTGACGCAAATACAATAAGACTGTGCGCACTATCAATTGATATGGTTCTTCTAGTACTGTTCGACGATTATCAAGGATCTCTTGACTTGGGCTATTGTTATTATTTCTTCGTAATTTGGGACCCTCGCATTTTCAGTTGAGTCTCCAAAAGACAAACTGCTACCGTAACACTCCCAAAACAAACACAAGTCGGTGGTAGGACAAGCTGATCACAAGCTGTGGTAACAAATGTCTCAAATATGTTAACATAGCCATTTTGTACATGTGGCAGTCTTCCACGCGCTACCTTTGAAGGTGGTATCCCACTAGGCGAGTGAGAGACTACGATGGAGTAGAAACTACATGTAAGCGATACAGGCTTTTGCTCTCACGCTATTCGAGTGAAAGTGAACTGTACATAGTGAGTAATGCATGGAAGTAAGGGTGCCTGTCATCAGACATGAACACTGCCTTTCAGAGCAAACAGTTTTGTATACCCACTTGTTTTTAAAAAAATAAATGGGTTATTGTTTTCGTCCCGTCTGTCCGTCTGTCACGTTTCTTGTAAGCAGTCTTTATATTCATTATTCAATGCCAAACATGCTTCTAGTTCGATTATGTCAACTTGCAAACTGTTGTAAATGTTGACGTATGCTCTATGTGTAACGGTATATACTGGAACGTCATTTTATGTCGCTTGACGTCGCTTTTGCGTGACGTCTCTTTTGCTCAAACGACCTGCATAGTGGTGTTATATAAACTATAATATCTTAATGACTATTGCAGATATCATGATCAAATAAAAAGCGTTCAATTCATCATACAAATACCATTGTCATAGAAACAAAATGTGATATTGACCAAAACTTTCCCGAATACAGGTTTTCTCGTGACGCGGCTCAAGTATAGCCCCAGAGCTGGGGAACTTTTATTTACAATGTTGAGCCGGAAAGGTTTGAGGAGTGATTCTTATGTTACATTTTGTGCTGAATTCGAAAATCAATTTCTTAAAAAATTCCGCTGGGCCGTTTTCTGGAAAATCTAAGATGGCCACCAGCATTCCGCTAAAATGATATACGTAAACAATGACTCTAACATTAAATATACCTACTATATTTCCACCCAACTTGCGTTAATTTAATAAAGTCATGTCACAGAATAATATTCATGTACAACTATGTGGATATTAGTATCGAAAATTATGAGAAATCATGAAAATATTCGAAAAATACAAAATAAATATATAAAAAATGATATTTTATTTCTAAGAAATACTGAATATCTTGACATTTTCGTACATTAAGTAAGGCTGCGAGAATTTTAATTTTGCCTACATGTATCCTTTATTCAGTGTTGAAAAAGTATGTCCCTGGGTTAATTGATTGCAAAAATATTACAAGATATGTACCCTTACCCCACCCACAAGAAATAACAGTCCGCGAAACATTATAACACATTGCATCGCGTGGTGTATTGCTGTTAGGTTAAATGCAATGTAGATGCATTAAAAACGTATCTCTATAAATATACAATTGAATATAAATAATTTACCAATATCGATTTGAACCAAGTAAATGTGTACTTCCCAGAATCCAAGATGGCCGCCACAATAATTTTGAACTTGTGAGATGTGTATATTGAGGAGACCAAGAGCCAGCAATTAAAATTAAACAAATAAGCCCAATCGAACTACGACACGAGCACATAAGTTGTTACCAATCGACAATATGTCACTACTGATAAAACAACAGCTATATCCGGGGGGAGCTAAACACAGCAAAAGACGTACGCACATGCAACGACGTAATTTTATTAATAGCTATACGATATGTAGAAATATAACCACGCTCTATCACTGCATATTGAAATAGTGTAAAGTGGACTGTTCGCGGTCCAAGATGGCTGCCATGCGTTCCTCAGATGACCCTCTATCATGCTGTAGCAAATCCACGACCCACCACCCAACCCTTACCCCAGGGTCAAGGTCATAAACTTAGCATGTTCATAAACTTAACGTTGGGGTAAATGTTGTGTAACTTCTGTTTATTTACAGGGAATGTCTTCATATTTCATACATGCATTCATATGATAACCCTCTGTCATGCTGTAGCAAATCTACGATCCATCACCCAACCCTTAGCCCAAGGTCAAGGTCACAAACTTAGCATGTTCATAAACTTAATGTTGGGGTAAATGTTGTGTAACTTCTGTTTATTGACAGGGAACGCCTTCATATTTCATACATGGATTCATCTGATGATACTCTATCGTGCTATAGCAAATCCATGACCCACCGCCCATCCCTTACCCCAAGGTCAAGGTCAAGGTCACAAACGTAGCACATTCATAAACTTAACGTTGGGGTAAATGTCTTATAACTTCTGTTTCCTTTCATGGAACACCTTGTTGTTGCGTACATGCATTCCTCAGATGACCCTCTATCATGCTGTAGCAAATCCATGAACCAGCACCAAACCCTTACCCCAAGGTCAAGGACACAACCTTAGCACAATCATAAACTTAACGTTGGGGTATATTTCTTATAACATCTGTTTCCTTTAATGGAACGCCTTCATATTTCATGCATGCATTCTTCTGATGATACTATATTGTGCTATAGCAAATCCATGACCGACCACTGACCCCAAGGTCAAGTTCACAAACCTAGCACATTCATAAACTTAACGTTGGGGTAAATATCTTATACCATATGTTTCCTTTCTTGAAATGCTTTACTATTTCATACATGCATTCATCTGATGATACTCTATCGTGCTATAGCAAATACATGACCAACCCCCACCCCTTTCCCCCAGGGTCAAGATCGCAAACATAGCACATTCATAAACTTAACGTTGAGGTAAATGTCTTATAACATCTGCTTCCTCTCATGGAACGACTTGATATGTCATACATGCATTAATCTGATGATACTCTATTGTGCTATAGCAAATCCATGACCTACCGCCCTCTCCTTACCCCAGGGTCAAGGTCACAAATTTAGCACATTCATAAACTTAACATTGGGGTAAGTGTCTTATAACATCTGTTTCCTTTCATAGAACGCCTTGATATTTCATACATGCGTTCCTCAGATGACCCTCTATCATGCTGTAGCGAATCCACAACCCACCACCCAACCCTTACCCAAAGGTCAATGTCACAAACTTAGCATGTTCATAAACTTAACGTTGGGGTAAATGTTGTGTAACTTCTGTTTCTTTACAGGGAACGCTTTGATATTTCATACATGCATTCATCTGATGATCCTCTATTGTGCTACAGCAAATCTATGACCCACCCCCACCCATTTCCCCAAGATCAACATCATAAACTTAACGTTGGGGTAAATGTCTTTTTATAACTTCTGTTTCTTTGCAGGGAACGCCTTGATATTTCATACATGCATTCGTCTGATGATACTCTATCGTGCTATAGCAAATGCATGACCAACCCCCACAAGGTCAAGATCACAAACTTAGCACATTCATAAACTTAACGTTGCGGTAAATGTCTTATAACCTATGTTTCCTTTCATGGAACGCCTTGATATTTCATACATGCATTCATCTGATTTTTGTCACGCCCGCTTGCGGAAAGTGCGATATAGTCGGCACTTTGGCGTACGTACGTACACGTACGTACGTTTAAAGTTTTTGGTTAAGTTGTTTGGTTAAGATTTTTGGTTAAAGTATTTGGTTAAGTTTTTTGGTTAAAGTTTTTGGTTAAGTTTTTTGGTTAAGTTTTTTGGTTAAGTTTTTTGGTTAAAGTTTTTCGTTATACTATATCTCTGCAACTGCCTTGCCCATTACCTTGAAACTTCACATGGGTGTTTATCATCATCTATATTTTCATTCTACCCCCCTCCCGTGCGGCCCCTGTGCCCAATTTCAAGGTCAAATTACTTTGAAGTTTTTAGTTAAGTTTTTTGTTTAAAGTTTTTGGTTAACTTTTTTGGTTAAAGTTTTTGGTTAAGGTTTTTGGTTAAGTTTTTTGGTTAAAGTTTTTTGTTATACTATATCTCTGCAACAGCTTTGCCCATTAGCTTGAAACTTCACATGGGTGTTTATCATCATCTATATTTTCATTCTACACCCCTCCCGTGCGGCCCCAGTGCCCAATGTCAAGGTCAAATTACTTTGAAGTTTTTGTTTAAGTTGTTTGGTTAAGTTTTTGTCGCGCCCGCTTGCGGAAAGCGCGACATAGTCAGCACTTTGGCGTACGTACGTACGTACGTACGTGTGTCCGGTTAAAGTTTTTGGTTAAGTTGTTTGGTTAAGATTTTTGGTTAAAGTTTTTGGTTAAGTTTTTTGGTTAAGTTTTTTGGTTAAAGTTTTTCGTTATACTATATCTCTGCAACTGCAACTTCACATGGGTGTTTATCATCATCTATATTTTCATTCTACCCCCTCCCGTGCGGCCCCTGTGCCCAATGTCAAGGTTAAATTACTTTGATGTTTTTGGTTAAGTTTTTTTGGTTAAAGTTAATTTTTTTCGTTATACTATTTCTTTTTTTTTAGTGTAATTGCCTCGCCACAAGGCGCGACATGCAGGCCGCGGCCATCTAGTGTCTACTCTATCGTGCTATAGCAAATCCATGACCCACCGCCCACCCCTTACCCCATTGTCAAGGTCACACTTAGCACATTCGTGAACTTAACGTTGGTGTAAATGTCTTATAACATCTGTTTCCTTTCATGGAACGCCTCGATATTTCATACATGCATTCCTCAGATGACCCTCTATCATGCTGTAGCAAATCCACAACCCACCACCCAACCCTTACCCCAAGGTCAAGGTCACAAACTTAGCATGTTCATCAACTTAACGTTGGGGTAAATGTTGTGTAACTTCTGTTTTTTACAGGGAATGCTTTGATATTTCATACATGCATTCATGTGATGATCCTCTATTGTGCTACAGCAAATCCATGACCCACACCACCCCCACCCGTTTTCCCAAGGTCAAGGTCACAAACATAGCACAGTCATACATGCAACCTCATGTGAATAGCTATCATGCTGTAGAAAATCACCAACTTAGTGTGTATTTTTGAACTTAAGTTTGGGTTAAATTTTATTTTGCTTCTGTTTTCAGGGAGCGCATTGATATTTCATACATGCATTCATCTTAATATGCTATATTATGTTTTTTATGCAACTGTGCCAAGTTTGAGCGAAGGCTGCCAACAGGCGAGCTTCGTTGTCTTCTGACAACTCTTGTTCAAACCGTGATGGGTCACTAAAACACCCATTTGCAACTCCGCTTGTCAGACGCTTCCATTCTCAATGCAATTCAGCATATCATCCTTAACATTGTTGCCAACTTGTTTTCCGGTTGTAATACAATACCAATTGTCATCATGCTCTTGAGCGAACGGATTCGTTGTGTTTTCTATTGTGTCTATCAATTTACTACTCAAGTCATCAGTATCTTTCTTCACACGGTATGGTTTAAGCGACTGACTTAATCTTCCGAACGTTTCAGTCCAGCGTTCAGTTGCAACAGACAAGCACACAATACCCAAATAAAACTTACAGATCTAGTACACATCCTTCGTCTTCGTGCCTGGTTGGAATTTGTGACACACGCCATGTCATTTTGTACCTTCGTACATCTGCGTAAATTCATTACCATTCGATATGTAGAGCTAGCTCCAAATCATTTGAAGAGTTGTCTTACATCATTTGGAGCTAGCTCTAAATATTTAATGCTAGCTCTGTTTATGTATATTGGCGTTCTGAATCTACATACAACTCAAATAATTAATGCTATCTCGACAAATATGTAATTGCTATAAAAATTATTTATGCTAGCTATAATTATTTTAGTTTATGTAGATTTGGCGTTCCATACTGGAGGCATGGACTGAGCGAAGGGGTGCGGCATGTGGGATGGGAAGCAATATTACAGCGACTACTGCGTCCCGAACCTTCGCTGACAAGGCTAAACAACAGGAAAAACCACTTCAGTGGCGCCCAGCATCAGCGTATGAAGAAACAACATTACGCAGCATTCCGGGGTAATTGTACAGTTGAACACACAGGTGGAAAGACTCGGACCTGTGACATAAAACAATGCCCATTGAAAAAATGGCATTACGTTACCAACCTGGTGTCGTACTGTACGCTACGTTATCTATTAAAAAATTGCCATTTGAAAAGAAATCCCATTACCCCACGTACCTTTTGTCGTACTGTACGCTTCGTTATCTATTAAAAAATGCCCATTGAAAAAGAAATCCCATTACCCCACCCACCTGGTGTCGTACTGTACGCTACGCTATCTATTAAAACTTGCCCATTGAAAAATAACCCCCTTTACCCCACCCACATAATGTTGTATTGTACGTTACATTAGAAAAAATAGCTATTGTGAGCTATTGTTACCGCAATGTGTCCGTCCGTCGTCCGTCATCCGTGAACATTTTCAAACGTCTTCTCCTCGATAACCATTGGGCTTATTGTCACCAAACTTCATGGTCATGGTCCTTAGGTAGGGGGATTACAAAAATGGTAAAATGACGTCATGGCGCAATCCAAGATGGCCGCCGTCTAAAAATAACACAAATTCTTCAAAAATCTTCTTCTCAAGAATCGCCAACCGGATTTCGACAAAACTTGGTAGGAATGATCGATGTACAATGCTTCTTTCCCAAAGTTTGTTAAAATGGTGACCCGGGGTCAAAAATGGGCGTGGCCCGTGGGGTCAAATTGGGGTCATCTTTTATTGTTGACCGAATATGGTCATGTCATATATCAAATCGAAGGTATCACCGAGCCGATCAACTCTGGTAGCGTTTTTTGTCGAAATCGATGGTTATTTCATCCAAGATGGCCGCCGATAGGTTAAAAGGTCATTCTTTTTTTATTAGAGATTTCAAAATTCTTCTTCACATGAACCGCTTGGCCCATGGTAGCCAAACTTAAATGTTATGGTCCATGGGTGAAGCCTTTTTTCAGTTTGTTAAAATTTGTGAGGTTATAACGCTAATCCAAGATGGCCGCCGTCTAAAAATAACATAACTTCTTAAAAAATCTTCTTCTCATGAAACGCTAGCCGGATGTCAACGACAATGATTGATGTACAATGCTCTTTCAAAGTTGTTAAAATGGTGGCCCGTGGGGTCAAATTGGGGTCAAATTTTATTTTTTATCGAATATGGTCATGTCTATATCAAATCGAAGGTATGAACGAGGCAATCGCTCTGGTACATTTGTTTGTCAAAATTGGATGGTCCAAGATGACCACCGAAAGGTCAAAAGTTCGTTCTTTTAATAAAGAGTTCAAACGTCTTGTTCTCGTGAACCGCTTGGCCGATATTGGCCACACTTCACGGAAATGGTTATTGGGCCAAGCTTTTTCATTTGTGTTTAAATGGTGGTCATCGCGAAATCAAAGATGGCCGCTGTTGAAAAGTATGTCAAATTCTTAAAAAATATTCTCTCGCGAACTGCCAGGCCGATTTTTACGAAACTTGGTATGAATGATCGATTATTCCGCTCGTTCTTCAGATTCCTTCAAATAAAAGGTGGACCCCGGTTAAAAATGGGCGGGCAGAGGGTCAGTAGGGTCAAATGTCACATTTGACCGAAATAAGTTCATGTCATATATCAAAGCTTTTTTTTGTTACGAAATCAGGTAATTACGTCATAGATATTGCCGCCGAAAGGTCAAAAGGTCGTTACTTCATAATACATTAGATTACAAACGACTTCTTCTCGTGAACCACTTGGTCAATATTGGCCAAGCTTCACAATAATGGTCAGTGGGTCAAGCCCTTTCATTGTTGTATGATGGTCATCGCGATATCCAAGATGGCCGCCATTGAAAAGTAGGTCAAATTCTCAAAAAACATTTTTCTCACGAATCGCCTTGCCGATTTCGACGAAGCTTGCTATGAATGATCGATAGTTAACGATGTTTCAGATTCCTTCAAATGGTGGCCCCCGGGTCAAAAATGGGCGGGGCATGAGGGGTCAAATAGTGGTCAAATTTCACATTTGACCGAATATGGTCATTTCATATATCAATTCGCATGTATGGACGAAACGATCACTTAGGAGCATTTTTTGTCGAAAGGCCGAAAGGTCAAAAGGTCGTTCTTTTATTAGAGATTTCAAACGTCTTCTTCATACAAACCGCTTGGCCATTGGTAGCAAACTTCGCAGTTATGGTCCATCGGTAAAGCCTTTTCAGTTTTGTTAAATTGACGGTCATCGTTAATCGAAGATGGCGGCCGTCTAAAAATAGCACAACATTTAAAAAAAATATTCTCACGAATCACCAGACCGATTTCTACGAAACTTGGCAGAATTGATCGATGTACAATGCTTTTTCAAATTTGTTAAAACGGTGACCCCTGGGTCGAAAATGGGGTCAAATAGGGGTCAAATTTCATTTTTATCGGAATATGGTCTTATAATATATCAAATCAAAGGTATTGATGAGGCGATCGCTGTGGTGCTGTTTTCATCGAATCGGATGATTACATCCTCCAAGATGGCCGCCAAAAGGTTAAAAGGTCGTTCTTTTATTATTTTTTATACAATCCGCTTGGCCATTGGTGGCCAAACTTCGCAGTTATGGTTCATTGGTAAAGCCATTTCAATTTTGTTAAAATGGCGGTCGTCGTTAATCCAAGATGGCCGCCGTCTAGAAATAGCATAAATTCTTAAAAAATCTTCTCACGAACCACCAGACCGATTTCGACAAAACTTGACAGGAATGATCGATGTACAATGCTTTTTCAAAGCTGTTGCAATGGTGACCTCTGGGTCAAAAATGGGCATGGCCCGGGGGTCAAATAGGGGTCAACTTTTGTACGGAATATGGTTATATAATCTAAGGATTCCAAAATCTAAGGATTCCAATAACAAGTAGGCTGAAAGCGTCCTGTTGTGGTCTCCAAACCTCTCAAAGTTGTGTAAGATATATCTGTACATATCGAGACAACTCCTACCCTGGTGACTTCTCAAGTTCGTCGCATTGACATTTTGTGCCTGTCATGGGCTTCTTTTGATGTATATGTAGTGGCAACTTTACATACCAGTATTTGCTTGATTTATATACGACAGTTTTTAAAAAACGGTACATATTATGTAAAGTGCATAGTTCGTGTACACAACTCCTCCAAAACCGTTCAGTCGATCGATCTGAAACTATACACACGTCTTCTACACATATTGAAGATGTGCACCTTGGTGTTTTTATGCCGAAAAAATATATTTTAACAAAAATATCACCTTTTTAACTTAGCCATGTTTTCTACATTTTTCTATACAATTCTATATACGGTACAGAGTTTGTGTACACAACTCCTCTGAAACCGTTCGGTCGATCGTTCTGAAACTATACACACGTCTTTTACACATATTGAAGATGTGCACCTTGGTGTTTTTATGCCGAAAAAATATTTTTGAACAAAAATATCACCTTTTTAACGTAGCCTTTTTTTTCTACATTTTTCTATACAATTCTATATAGGGTACATAGTTTGTGTACACAACTCCTCCGAAATCGTTCTGTCGATCGTTCTGAAACTATATACACGTCTTCTACACATATTGAAGATGTGCACCTTTGTGTTTTTATGCCGAACAAATTTTTTTGAACAAAAATATCACCTTTTTAACGTAGCCATTTTTTTCTACATTTTTCAATGCAATTCTATATAATATCACCTTTTCAACTTAACCATTTTGTCTACATTATTGTATCCAATTCCCTATCATTTCTACTTTACACTCTACTTTTCTATATCTGCCTAAATTAGTATACATGTTTAGCACAACGAGATGAAGAAATAATGCTACAGACTTTCAAATTCTCATTAATGTTTCTTATCGCGGTGACAGCTTCACATTTCTGCATCTTTGCTGTCTGGCTCATATTCGAAGGGCGTATTTTGTGACTTACGGCACTCTTGTTGTTACATTGCACAGGTGAGCGATATAGGGCCATCAATTCATGGCCCCCTTGTTTTAGATCGAGGAACGATCACAATTGGACGAACGATTGTATGTGGTCATGGTTCACGGCATTAGTTTGAGCTGACGATCGGCTAGAGGCCAACTATTATGACCGATAATACACAGCTGCAATCAGCGATTTGAAGTGAGTATTCACACAGCTAAGACCTTTTTAGATTGTCAGAGACACAAGTCCTAAATTTAATCAATGTTTATTGTGTTTGTGCGAGTCGGAAACGAGGGGGCTTTTTCAATAATAGCCATATTGTTTACCACCTTTCTATAATAAAAGATAGTGCTGTATGAGACCAAGTGGGTGGGGTAATTGATTTTTTTTGTAATGGACATTTTGTTAGTGTCACAGGTCCGTGTCTTGCACCTGTGCTGTTGTCTTTCCATAGGTCACATGACTCGTGATTATACCACATTCTGGCCATGTATTCAGTCTCATGCTCAAAATAAAAAAGTTTGATTATACCCTCACCATAGGCAATATGGGATATAGCGTTAGTACATGTACGTGCGTGCGTATGTTAGTAACAGTTTCATTATGCCACCGGCATATGAAGTATGTCGAGGGGTATATAATTTTCGTAATTCGTCCGTTTGTCCGTCCGTCCACGTTAATGTTTTTGGGTAACCATTATCTCTGTAACGGTAAGTGTGATTGACCTCGAACTTATACGTCCTTATCATCATCCATATTTTCATTCCATACCACACTCATGCGGCCTACACGTCCAATGTCAAGGTCAAATTACTTAGAAATTTGCGTCCGTAAGATTTGCGTCAACATTTTCGGGTACCCATTATCTCTGCAACTGTAAGTCGGATTGAATTCAAACTTCATATAATTAGAAAGTTCGGTCCAGGCGGCGCCCCGGGGTATACACGTGAGCGCCTGTTCACTTCCTCTAGTTTTTCAGTAACTTATGAACTTCTTCACCGACTTTGATAATATTTGGTCATCGTGTGTGTATGGATGTTGCGTTATTTTCCATACGACCCACGTCCGAGCACTAAGGCTAAGGTCGCTGAGGACTTATGTTCACCTACTTTGTAACTAGCTTATGAACCGCTTCACCGACTTTGATACTATTTGGCCACAATGTGTGTCTAGGGATTGTGCTTTGTTTTGCATACAACACCCGTCAGACTGCCCAAGGTCAATGTCACTGAGGACTTATGTTCACCTTGTTTATGTGGCAAATGCGTTAAAGTTGTTTTTTGTGATCAAGGCTGCCAGCCTCGTAATAACGATGTCCGTAGTAAATAAGTTGTGCATACGTCTTCCAAATTCCTACAAAAGAGTATGCCAATGGTCACGTTTCTATTACGTTTCAAGTTAAATTCAGTGACGAAAGCAAATCTGCAACATTCTAAATCGGCGACCGAACCCATACGTGGGTGGTGGTCGGGCAAACGAGACGTCGTAAATTAACGGTAGGGGTTCCTCCTTATAGGAATCACAATTTGCCTGGTTTTGACCCTCAGGTACGTTTTTATCTTTGGCTCTCTTCTTACCTGGGAGTTGAATTGGGTTATTGCCCATTATAAAAGTAGTAAGATTAATACTGATCCTACTGCTTTTAGGAGGGGCCAAACGTTTCTGGTGTGGCGAGGACCTGGCATCAGGTCATGATTATTCTGATTTCAGGGCTGAATATATAGTTTTGTTATTGTAAATATTCACTTCTGATTTTGGGATTTCCCCCCCATTTGTATATGTACTTGAACATGTACATGTACTTGTACAGGTAATATATGGGATTTAGTACTAAACTCATTGACCCGGCCTTAATACCTTAGCTGTTGATAGGCCGTTAAACCCCAACCAACAAACAAACATTATTGTTTACCCTAGTTGCTCGACCAATGAAAGAACAGCATTTTGTCTCAATTAATTTCATATTGCGACACTTTCGCCAATATCTATTAATAATTAAATGTTCAACCGCTATATTTAGAACTGATTGTACACCTTATGTCATCAGTTCTCGAGACGCAAAGCGTATTGCCACACACACACGCAGTCACTTCGTGTCACACCGCCAATCACATGCTAGTATTGCGATTCGAAATCACGTTTAGGGGCGGAGCTTCGCGAGTGGGCTGGTAAGCAATAAGAACGTTATTATTAAATTTTTAATAAATTAATTTCTCGCTCGCTACGAAATTTATTTATTAAAAATCAATATATGAAATATAACTATTACTTACAACTACTTCCTGGGCATCACCCGAGTTAATATTGGCCGAATTTGGTGGTCTGACCAGTCGTCAAAGCGACAAATGCCACCAATTCCACATCAATGATGCCTCAAAAGTTACTCTAAGGGAAGTAACACGTGATTTTCCAAGTTCGGTAACCTATTCAGTGTTTTATCTACTATTTAATTGGTGAGTCAAATTGGTCTCTTCTAAAAAAATGGCGTGCAAAAATAATAAAATTTCTGAATGGGTGTTAAATCTTAAAAATGAGTATTTGACACGAGAAACGCTGGTAGATAAATCATTACCCATTTACATGTTTGTAATACTGGTCCAAACATGTAGGTCATGTACATGAACATTTACCCTCTTGTAGTATCGCTTCTCCCACCCCTTACATTGAGTTTAGAATAAGTTATTTTGCAAGTCTGTCACACAGCAAAGTGGTGTTCAGTCAGAGCTTCAGATAAGCTGCGTATATGCGTAAATACCCAATTAAAATTGCTAAAAACCCAATTGAAATCAGAAGTAGCGAGCAACAAAAAGCCATAAAAAAATGTGTGGTACCTTTATCATGCTGCAGAAAACAATAAACAGACCACAAATATAGCATATTTTTTTTAATTTTCCATGAAAACACATTTTGGTATGAAATGCCAAGACAGGTTTTCATTTTGAAGCAAACTATTCAATACTTGCTGTCTGTTGATGTGTAAACAGTAGTGTGATTTTATTTTACACAATTAAAATTTTGAAATACCAAATTGCTTCAGAAATGATGGAGTGACAATACTCAATTACTAATTCTTTATCTGTAGCTCTGCGGTGTTGTGTTATATGTGAGGAGTGATGTTAAGACTAAGCTGTTTCAAGGAGGCACTCATTTTTAGCTCGCCTGCACGAAGTGCAGAAGAACTTATGGCATACCCCCGGCGTCGTCGGCGTCGTCGGCGTCGGCGTCCACAAACTTAACGTTGGGTAAATGTCTTATAACTTCTGTTTCCTTTCATGGAACACCTTGTTATTTCATACATGCATTCCTCAGATGACCCTCTATCATGTGTAGCAATTCCATGACCCACCACCCAACCCTTACCTCAAGGTCAAGGTCACACATTTAGCACATTCATAAAATTAACGTTGGTGTAAATTTCTTATAACATCTGTTTCCTTTCATGGAACGCCTTGATATTTCATACATGCATTCCTCAGATGATACTTTATCGTGCTATATCAAATCCATGACCCACCCCTTACCCCAAGGTCAAGGTCACAAACTTAGCACATTCATAAACTTAACGTTGGGGTAAATGTCTTATAACATCTCCTTTCATGGAACGCCTTGATATTTCATACATGCATTCATATGATGATACCCTATCGTGCTATTGCAAATCCATGACCCACCGCTCACCCCTTACCCCAAGGTCAAGCTCACAAACTTAGCTCATTCATAAACTTAACGTTGGGGTAAATGTCTTATAACATCTGTTTCCTTTCATGGAACGGCTTGATAGTTCATACATGCATTCCTAAGACGATCCTCTATCATGCTGTAGCAAATCCAAAACCCACCACCCAACCCTTACCCTAAGGTCAAGGTCACAAACTTAGCATGTTCATAAACTTAACGTTGGGGTAAATGTTGTGTAACTTCTGTTTATTTACAGTGAACGCTTTGATATTTCATACATGCATTGATCTGATGATCAACTATTTTGCTACAGCAAATCCATGACCAACCCCCACCCCTTTCCCCAAGGTCAAGGTCACAAACTTAGCCCATTCATATATGCATTCCTCATGTGAATAGCTATTATGCTGTAGAAAATCACCAACTTAGTGCATTCATAAACTTAATGTTTGGTTCAATTTTGTTTTACTTCTGTTTTCAGGGAGCGCATTGATATTTCATACATGCATTCATCTTAATATGCTATATTATGATATAGCAAACCCACGACCCACCTTGCACCACTGACCCCAATGTCAAGGTCCACCACACGCCCCTTAGCCCAATGTCAAGTTATATACTATTCATATGTTTTATGCAACTGTGCCAAGTTTGAGTGAAGGCTGCCAACAGGTGAGCTTCGTTGTCTTCTGACAAATCTTGTTATTATACTGAATTTATTATATTATCACAGCCGTTTCGGCTGTTCTAATGTAATAGATTCAGTATAGTAATTTTAATCCTCAAATATATGAGTCGTTAGTTCTATATGAAATCAGGGCTCCAGATAAGGAATTTGTAAATATAACCCCGCTACCAGTTGTGGGGGGAAGGGGGGGGGTATACTGGAATCAGGTTGTCCATCCGTCCGTCCGTCCGTCCGTCCGTCCGTGCATCCTAAACTTAACATCAAAGACATATTGTTATAACTTCTATTTCCTTCATCTAAAATGCTTAATGTTTCACACATGCATTCCTGTAAGGCTCTACTACCATCCTGTGCCAAATCCACGACTGTTTAACCCCCGCTGATCCCTAGGTCAATGTCAAATACTTAGTCTCTTTACAAAACTTAGCATCAGAGAAATATTGTTATAACTTCTATTTCCTTCATCTAAAATGCTTAATATTTCACACATGCATTCCTGTAAGGCTCTAATATCATGCTGTGCCAAATCCACGACCGTCCAACCCCCGCTGATCCCAAGGTCAAGGTCAAATACTTAGTCTCTTTACAAAACTTAACATCAGAGAAATATGTTATAGCTTCTATTTCCGTCGCCTAAAATGCTTAATATTTCACACATGCATTCCTGTAAGGCTCTACTACATGCTGTGCCAAATCCACGACGTCCACCTCTCGCTGATCCCAATGTCAAGGTAAATACTTCTCTTTACAAAACTTAACATCAGAGAAATAAGTTATAACTTCTATTTCCGTCATTGCAAATTCTTAATATTTCACTTGTGCATTCCTCTAAGGTTGTACTATCATGCTGTGACATATATACGACCGTCCAACCCCCGCTGATCCCAAGGTCAAGGTCACACATACTTAGTCTCTTTAAAAAACTTAACATCACAGAAATATGTTATAACTTCTATTTCTTTCATCTAAAATGCTTAATATTTCACACATGCATTCCTGTAAGGCTTTACTACCATGCTGTGCCAAATCCACGAACGTCCAACTTCCGCTGATCCCAAGGTCAAGGTCAAGTGTGAAAATTGTGTGATCTGTCGACGTCATTTACAGAAAATGTCAGTTTCTGTAAACTGAATATATTTCATGAAAAATCGCACATGTTCTTAATATGTACACAATCGCATGGCATGCCTCAGATTTTGTACCTTCGGACATCTGCGTAATTTCATGAAATACGTTTACAAAATTTACAATATTTTCCGTAAATGGCGTCAAAAGTTTACAATTATTTTCGAGTACATGCGGAATTATAGACCGCCCATGCTCTGAACATTTTATCAACTTTTGACTCGATTTATGAAAAATATTGTAAATTTTGTAAACGTATTGTAAGGCCACCTACACTCTGGTTGCAGTGCAGGTAGGTTACAGTAAATAACAAATAACAACAGTTCTAATACTCAACAAGTCATGTTTAATAACTTTACTAGTTCGTCAGGTACCAGTGTTATACGGAGTGCACCCTCTAGGCTCTAGTTAGGCTTTATTTAACAAAGTATCAATACGTCAGGATTCCGATTAAATGCACTCTAAGAAACGTTATAGTAGAGTAGGTATTAGTGCAACAATAGACGATGGTTATTATATGGAGTAGCAGTGTGACAGGAAGCGATTCCTTGACAGTTCGAAACAACAGTAACAGTATGTTTACATTAGTGATGGCGTAGCAACGGTGTCATAGCAGTAGACGAAATGTACTTCGTCTCAAACTCGTAATGTACTACGTTCACGGCAGGGGTGAGTATAATTGTAGATAGTTATGATGTATATCTCTTATGTCTACAAGACGTAATTAGTTAGGAAATAGTTGGAGATGTCAAGTTTTGGTTCTCTAGTAATGTTTCTACATTAGAAGAGCGGTAGAATCGCTTGGCTTGACTGCCAATTGCACTTGTATTTATAACATTCTGCGCAAGATGCGGCCAGTCGCACAGATGCGATCACCAATCAGACTGTCGGTCGCATTTGCGACTAACCGATCTGATGGGCTGAAATCTCCTGTGCGGCTGCGCGTCCGCCATCTTGGAAAAGTTTATAAACACAAATGGCATAAGACATGGAATGTAAACTAAACAAGGAAGTGACTCTATGCGGTCAAACTATAATGTGAACACCAGTGAACAGTGGAATAAATTAACACCAAGAAAGGTATCGAACAGTGTGTAGATCATGGTAGTCGCATGGAAAATAGGGTCAGTCGCATCTGTAGCTTCGCGGTTCCCAAACTTGAGGGTCGACATGGAATTTCACTTGGATGCAATAATGCAACGGTAAGTGGAAACTGGAATTTATCAGAATTGTATTACCTAATGAATTATCTCGGTATCGACATATCGGACAACTTATAAAAGGGTAGTAAAATGGCTGTAGTGGACAGTTTGCCGCATCAGTGCGCGTCAGCCGCACTGGAATACGGTCGATTGCGGACACATATGAGTCCACGAACGTGTCGCGAAGTTCTGCGGCCGCGATTTTCCGCAGTTGTGAAAAGTTATACAGACGCATCTTCTGGCATTCCGACTGAAATACTTTCGCCGAGCCCGGCACAATCAGAAACGCAAATTTATCACCCAGCTCTTCCGGAGCTGACTTTGGAAGTCCTGAACTGTCTACATCCAAGCTCATGGCCACAAAATTGAACACCTGTCTCCTCTTGCTAGGGGTTATGTTCTTCCACCCGCGTGGTCGCCACCGGAACTGTGACACATGTCCCTGCAGGGTGACGGCTTCTTCTTCGGCCCATGCACGGGGAGCCGGTGATACGAGCGGCATTGCTCCTCTTTTAAGAATATCCCGGGCACGCCACGCGATAGATTTCTCCGGTATTACAGATGATACGGTGGAGTGCGTGGGGGCTTCATCACAGGGGCTTCATCACATATTTGCTTACATGGTCCAGATAAAGCTCTGAAATCCCACATATTTCGGACATCTCCTCTACGAGGTCCATGAATTCCACCCTTCGCACTGGCACCGTATCGCCTGACACTCTGAAGTTTCCGGAATTAGTTATCCGGCCACGAATGCGCCTCAGATCCTCTTCTGGTAGGGATGAACTTAGTATGACCTTGAATTTGGCTTGGCCATCACGAACCATGACCATGGATCGGTCAGTCCCCACAGAAATAATTTCCCATACAGAGGCCGGTGGCTTGTTGCAAATCTCCGGGTGGGTCGGACTGTACATAATGTCCCGAGACGCGGGGGCACACGCGGCCAGCTTCGGAGATGCAGTAGTATATAAGAGTCACAATGATACCACCACCCTCTGGAAGCCAATGGCTACGCGCGGAGCCTCCCACCGGGTGGTGCTATAATTAATGACTCTTATATACTACTCAGATTTTCCTCCATTTTTATGAGAATATTTATGAGAATGGGAGTAATTCTAATTTTTCAAAACACGAAGGGGGCAGTAGGCATAATTTTAATTTTTCAAAACACAAAGGGGGGAGTAAGCATAATTTTTAAAAACACACCTACTGTTCGGCGGGTATGTATGAGAACATATTTTCATCAACCGCGAGACCATATATTTATGACATGAGAAGATACACCCTATTAGAGATAAGAATCCCTATGTTATACTCAGTATATATAATAACATAATGGTTCTAGTTAAGTGTGCGTGGTTGAAGACAGGTAGTCACGAGAGATGTTTTCGTACCGGTATTTACGAATATTGCAAACATCACCGTGCATGGATGCGAAGAGGTTCCGTTTCGCCTCGCCCATGTTGGCATTGTGGGGTAGGGACCAAAGCCGAGTCATTGCTATGTCCACCATGCGGTGGCACTCAGGCTACTCATCGAATGGCTAACAAGGGATTACGTGCTCGCAAGTATTATCGTTTAGTAATAATTCAAATCGGAAAGTCAGTTAGAAAGATAGAATCGATCTAATAAGTCACGGTGTTTCTACAGCATTAAAACACTGTAAAAAAACATTATCAAACTAATTTTATAAAATTGAAAATTGAACAGAAACACACTACCAATTATAACAAAATGGATAATACAATACAATGGCAATTGAATTAAAATTTTTAATGGATGTGTTGAAGAAGTTTATGAAGAACACGGGGGTTATAATCCTGTATATAAATTCTATAAAATGAGAACACTAGGCGATATCGAATACATGAAATATCAGCGTAATTTATTACGCTCCGATAAAAACGTTGCATTTACAATATTATACCGACAATTATGTGAACTATACAAGAGGCAAATACAAACATTAAGACGGATAACGCGTATCGGATATGAAACTAAGGTGTATTATATAAAATTGTTAAAACCCAACGATTTATTTACGAATATACATTTCTACGATATCGCTTATAAAGATATTGAAAACATTATTATTGAACAGAACTAATTAATTAATTTTAATAAAATTATTTATAATATTTTCACCAACAAAGTTAGGTTTATATACGAGAACTAAACACAGTTCATTGTCGGGACGCCGGCACTAATATCTCAACAGTGAGATAGGTTTCGCCACATGTACTTCACTCTGGCCGCTCTACACATTATAGCGGATGGAGGTAATGAAGAGGAGGGGTCCGCGGTATCGGTCCAATGATGGGGTGGAGGAGATGTGAGCGTGACACATCCCACTAAGCCAAAAAAAACGAGAAGAGAAGAGATTTAAAGCGAAGACTTAGTGGGATGGGCCCAGAAGGGTTTTGCTGGCGCGGGTTCGAGCCTCGGTGAGACCTAAACTTTTTTTTTTTAATTGTTAATAATTTTCCTAAAATTAATTAATAAATTGTTTACTGCACCAATATAATTAATAATTTTGAAAAAATAGGAAAATTATTATTTTTTAAAAAATTATTTTATAAAATATCACAATGGTGCTGTAACATTTCCTCCGACTTTATTTCCAAGTTTTACCCTAAATTTATCCCAATCAGTACACTCTATTTTGGGCATGGTGGCGTGCGCCTTGATTCTTATATCATTTTTTAATTCTTCATATATCTCCCCATTTCTTCCACCACGGATTCAAACTCTAAATTTGATATTTTCTTATCGGCCAACGCTTTGGACACCATAACGTCGATGCTATTTTTCTTAGACTAGCGAGAACGGATATTCTATCATGTTTTCTACTTTTTTTCTCGAGTTTTCCACCCGCCGCCCTAATTACCATACAAAGTATTCCAGATAAAACGGTAATTCCACTCAAAACCCTGCAAGTGGAACCATTACAATTGTAGATAGCGTTGCAGCAGTCCCCGCCCCATACAACACAGAAACACTTGCCAGAACCGTACTAGATGCTTCAGCTATGTTTGCCGCGCGCTTATATTTTTTAGCGTGTCTTTTTCTATTTGCACATTCTCTAACTAAAATATCCTGCATAGCGACGATATTATTCAACCTAAAATCTGAACTTTCTTTCGTTAATTGGATATAGTGTTGGTGGAGTGGTATTGAGAGTTGGATACAGTGTTGGTGGAGTGGTATTGAGAGTTGAATATAGTGATTCGTTCATAGTTAAATTTATTTCAATATATTAGTATTTACACAATAAGTTCAATTAACAATGAGACAATAGTGGAAGAACTCTCTGAGTCACCGATTTTCGTAACAAAGTTAATAACACTGCTTTGGGAAAGTCTAATTCGATCATTACCGGCGAACGAAACAATCGTCGAACTATCTCCAGAGATTTTAGAGACTCCAACCCCGTTCCTTCTTCCCATCTACTACAATATTTATCGCGACCGCGCCCACAGGTTTACCATTAGCATTAACCGAGCAGACCGCCATTTGGATAACTTCACCTGCAGCTGTCATAGTGTATCCCCCATATTTATTACTCGCTTTGGCACCGAACGAATATTCATAGTGCCCCTCAACCAATGGGCCCCGCTTCTCAGCCCAAACTGTTATGACACGTTTTGGTGTTTTCATTGTTTTCACTATTCCGGCAAGCGCCCTGTTTGCGTTATATGCCTCAGTACGAATCTTATAAGAGGCCTCCTCAAGAGCTTTGGTCGCGGCTATACGATCATGTTTCAGTTTATCGGAAAACTTCGGTTATTTTTCCATCTAGTTCGGTAAGTGCCGCTTCTCTGCTGAGAGAGTCCTCTAAGCGCAACGCATCATAAGCCTCCGTAATGGTCGCCTGGTGGCCTTCTAAGGCTTTATCAATACCCGACCGGGTCTCTTTTTGAAATTCGGTTATTTTTCCATCTAGTTCAGCAACCGCCGCTTCTCTGATGAGAGAGTCCTCTGAGCGCAACACCTCATAAGCCTTCGCAAGGGCTGCCTTGTGGTCTTCTCGGGCTTTCTCAACACCCGACCGGGCCTCTTTTCGAAATTTGGTTATTTTCCCATCTAGTTCAGTAAGTGTCGCTTCTCTGTTGATAGAGTCCTCTAAGAGCAACACCCTATAAGCTTCCGTAATATCCGCCTGGTGGTCTTCTCGGGCTTTCTCAATACCCGTTCGGACTCCATCAAGATCAAACTGGGTCTCTTTTTGAAATTCGGTTATTTTTTCGTATATGTCAGTAAGTGCCGCTTCTCTGTTGAGAGAGTCCTCTGAGCGTAACGCCCCATAAGCCTCCGCAATGGCATCCTTATGGTCTTCTCGGACCCCCTCAACCCCCGACCTGGTCTCTTTCAGAAATTCGGCTATTTTCCCGTCTAGTTCAGTAAGTGTAGCTTCTTTGCTGAGAGAGTCCTCTAAGCGCAACGCATCATAAGCCTCCGCAAGGGCCTCCGCAAGGTTCGACTGGTGGTCTTCTCGGACTCAATACCCGACCGGGTCTCTTTTCGTAAATTGGATTATTTTTTTATCTAGTTCAGTAAGTGCCGCTTCTCTGATGAGAGAGTCCTCTGAGCGCAACACCTCATAAGCCTTCGTAAGGTCCGCCTGGTGGTCTTCTCGTGCTTTCTCAATACCCGACGTGGCCTCTTTTTGAAAATCGATTATTTTCCCGTCTAATTCAGCAAGTGTAGCTTCTTTGCTGAGAGAGTCTTCTAAGCGCAACGCAGCATAAACCTCCGTAATGTCAACCTGGCGGTCTTCTCGGGCTTTATCAATCCCCAACCGGGCCTCTTTTCTAAATTTTGTTATTTTTTTACCTAGTTCGTTTAGTTCCGTATGCGTTTCTTCACGACTTTGTGTATTCACAGCCAGGGCATATTCTCTAAGTTGTGATAGTAGACTTTTGTGAATCTCGTCCGTGGCCCTCGATATAGTTCTATTGATCAAGGCCTTTGTTTTTTGGGTAGTTAAAAAGTCGCCCTCTGTCGGGATGAATCCCCCTTCTGCCGGTTCCAAATTATTTGAATTTGTCACCCAATCGGAAGAACTACCTGGTCCGTATATACTCATAATGTTGATAATATATATTACGAACATGCGTTTAATTCTAAATAATTTTCTTAATTTTTTCATTTAATTTGAAATTTCTAGGACGACCGAAATCGGGTAATCGTTCTTCAACTCTCGCCCTTTATCATCAAGAATAGATAAAAATCTTCAACTCGTGGATGTGTCCCGATTCCAAAACTTTCATCTCGGGGTGTGGGAAGTCTAAGGTCACAGTCTCGCCATAGAAACAGTCGCTGGCGGGCACAGTTTTCAGTAATGTGCTGGGGGATCCGTCTACCGTGTTGTACGATGTGTTCACCCGATCAAGGTGCACCCCGAGAGTTTTCTTGAAGGCGAAGTTTACTGGGGTATCGCCGCGGTGATCACCCACGGGAAAGAGAAAGGTCCCCGGGACCCGTTGCGATCGCCCTTCATCCTCGTTGTAATGGGGTTCATATTTAAATCCTAACATTGAGGCCAACCCCGGAGTGATCTCTAATTTTTTATCAACGTCCAATGTCGCAATCCCCGTGGCTTTTGAGATTCCGAAAGTGCAAATACCGGGCATATTCCTTGCGATTAAAGCTTGGACATCTCCGAAACCCCAAAGGCCAGGAAGTAATGCGACAGCTGATTCCCGAATGCGTCTCTCTACTTCTGCAGGACTATCGGCGGTCTCTAGATCTATATCATATCCGGAATAGATAGCCTCTATCCGTTCTATTCCGTTGATATCCTTGTACCTTTCAAGGTTTTTCCACCCAACCGTGAACGTGATTGATCTAAGGCCTACCCGGCGTTTTCCGCAGCAGTTGTCTATTAATTATTAACAACTCTCTTTTTGAACATTAGTTATAGTAGCAAACATAATAATATCTTTCAATGGATACCAAAGCATTTAGCTTTAACTCTAATGTAAAGTACGCGGTCGGAGGTAAATACACACAAAAAGACGTTGTTAACCTCCTTGTACACCCAACCGTAACGGTTAGACCGGACAGCGGCTTTGCCACCAATTTCCCTAATATCTTTGAACAATTTAGGCTGCCCAAGATTACTACGATGGAGGTGGTAAACGGGTGGAAAGCAACACCGATGCAGTTTTGGCAGAACCAAATAAATTTCGCTGTATGGTGCGCAACAGCCGGGTGTGGAGTTTCATATAAAGACCATCTGACATCCAAGAATGTCATGCTCCGAAGTGTCTACAACTTTCACGTGTATTATACTATTAGGAGGATTCTCAAAGAACTAGGTATTTCACTACCTCAAGACGACGCCTGGAATCCCATTTCCAACGCATACGACCGTATGGTGTTTGAAAGACTGTGTAACGAATTTAACGTTTCAAAAGACGCGGACTGGAGACAGAAAGCATTTCCTACCAGCACCGGCCTCGGGGACGTTCTCATTCACGGCCAGTCCGGGAATTGGACGCAGACTGATTTTAGACACTCCGGTGAGTCGGAACGCCGGGAATTTTGACCCCGCGACGATGACTTTCGGGCCAGAAGTGTCTGGAGGTCGGCACTGTGGCGTGTTTTCTTGTAAAATGTTACCTCCGAAACGGGCTCACGTCGATTACATACAGAAGGCTGCTGAGGTTCAGAACGCGTGGGGTACATTTATGTAAGATACGGGTCTAGGGTTCACGCAGGCCGGGGTTACTCGCGTCAACGACTCCATTCGTACGTACGTCTGGGCCATCCTCGGCGCACAGAAGCAAACTCGCAGTTCAATACTGGGCACGGGAACAGCGTTTGATGCACAAAAACAATTCTTGGCACTTGTAGAGGACGCCATCTCAGCTAGGGTGGACCTGGAGAAGGCGATCCAGAATTATCAAGACGTTTGCAGAATGCCAGCACCCCAGTAGACTATGTATTTGGAATAGGTCTTTATATGGCGCAGAGCAATATGATACTACGAGACGACCCGGTTGACGGTTACAATAATCAGATCGTAATCGCCACCGCCAATCAAAAAATCGGCCACAACGGTAACGTGAACACGGATATCATCAAGCGCACCCCCAACATGATCGGGTTCAACAGTGGAACCGATTTCATAAAACACAAAATGGATACACCTCCCCCAATTCGTAAATTGGATACACAATCGAACCCAGTACCCCCAATTCGTAAATTGGATGCACCATCGAGTTCCATTAACAATGTTGAAACACCAATCATCAACAATGTTGAAATTGGAAGCACAACACACGAGGAGGAGAAATTAGGGCTCGTCGTCGCCCTCGTGGCGATCGGATTATTTACGCTTTGGTTGTAGGAACTCTCTGGCGAAGAATAGTAGGAGACCGGCGATTGTCACGATTAAAGCCCAGGTATTTTTGGCTAGCCATCGGCCGTTTTTGATCATAATAGATAGCAAGTAAGAAACGATACTTCCGATCAGTCCAGGTAGTGCGGCAGCCGCCTTTCCAGCTAATTTAGCTAGAAGACTGGCGAGGGCTTTTAGTTGTTTTTTTATCCACTCCTTGGCTCAACGGATGGAGCGGGTGCTGGTGCTGGAGCGGGTGGTGGCGCCGCACCACCAGTGAAAGCTAGAACTATGGTCGATATAGTCATGCCGATAGCAACGAGGATGCTTGCTATCGTGACGCCCTGCTCTCTGAACAGAGTGCGAAGACGCTCACCGAGTGTCGTCTCCTCGTGCAGGACCCTCGAGATTGATTCACGGATCCGACTTTTTTGTGTGCGGATAGCCTCACGGTTAGCCGAGGCGGCCTCCAAGCGAGCTTCTCTTTCATCCCGCAAAGACCGCAGTCGTTCGGCGATCCGCTCGGTAGATTCTCTATCGTCACCGGCTTCCTCCAGTTTTCTTTCTTCTAGCGCGATATGTTCATCCAGCGCCGTGAGTTTGGAGAGGTTAAGGACCAGTTCGCCCCGGACCGTTTGTAGAGGCCTTATTTTCGAGTCACCGAGTTTCTCGAAGGAGGTAACGGTGGGTCATCGTTGAGTATTTTCCCCAATTGTGATTGCACGCTGAACGTGGTCTCCATCGTGTTAATAACGTCGGTGGCTATTTGAGGGACCTCGCTGAGCTCGACCGTTTCTATCGCGGTGGCCGTCTTCGCCATAGTTTCGTCGGTAGACTGTAGGGCCTCTACAGCGCGGGCCGGCACAATTGTTTTACCACGCGTCCAATCTGGAAATCCTAGTTCGTTCTTTATGATTTCGCCACCGCCCCGGTTTCCGGCAATGGTTTTTATTAGCGATAGGGGTTTACCGGTATTCGTGTTGATGATTATGATGATTGATGATTTTGATGATTTTAGTCGCAACCTACCACGCATATCCAATTCGAACTTGGAGTAGTCGCGACCGACAGACGGGACCAGACCGATTTCTGACAAATTGTTGTAGTAGTCGTTTACAGCTCCCTCAAGTAATTCCTGACTTTGACCAACGCTGCTGGTAGCGCCACCTATTTCCCCCAATTGCGATTGGATTGGAACTGGAGTCTCTATGAAGGGCGTTTCGTTATCATCATCATCACCATCGAGGTAATCGTCTCTGCCGATTGCATCCATTTCAACATCGTAATCAGCCATCTTTAATAATGTGTTTACAAAATTAATTATGTATTAAAGACAAAACCATACGTGTTTAATAGTTTCAATAATTTTGAAAAAATTAATTATGTCTTCGAGTCAATACGGTCGCAAACTCAATCCATACCGCAGACTGCGTGAGCCCCTCGGGGCAAAAGGCGTGAGACAGAGTGTCGTTATTACGAACAACCCATCGACGATCGACCAGAACCAGCAGCTCTTAGTCCGCTTCCCCAACCTCGGAACTCACGACGTCATTGTGCCGGGTACTGTTCGCCTCGCTTTCACTATTTCGCTGACGTCGACGGGCGCGGACCGAACCGTTGTTCAGAACCTGGGTCGCGCCATAGTCAAGAAGACCATGATAAAGATTTCTGGTAATGAGGTGATGTCGATCGACGACAGCGACGTCTACCATTGCTATCAGGACCTGTGGAAGACGTCACACGAGCGTGAAAACGCTGTCTATCAAGGTATTGACACCAGCAAAAATAAGAACGTAACCAAACTTAGAATCGGGGCTGCTAACAAGGTAGATAACAACGCTAGTGACAACGCGGTCGCGGGCGCTTACGGCAACCGCTTCTACATCCCGCTCGACTTTGAGTTGCTGGAGAGTCACATGCCCTACTATCAGAGCGCTTTGGCTGACCGCCTCGAATACGAACTAACGTTCAACGACTACGGCCGAGTTATCATAGCCAGCGACATGTTATCGACGTATACGATCGATAATGTTTCGCTGGAGTACGACATGGTCACGATGCCCGAACTCGCGCGATTGATCAGAACCCAGTACTTTACGACCGAGTTCTTCGCCATCGTAAGATGACGAAAGACAAAGGCGACACATTGTGGAATATTAACGTCAACGTACCCGCCCGCTCGATGAAAGGTATACTGATGCTGTTCGAGGAGGCTCGGGTAGCGCTCGGTGTTAGAAAAACAGACAGATTCTATAACCCCAAAATCACGAAGGTAGAGGTGACGATCGAGGGAGTCCCCAATCAACTCTACAGCGCGGGTCTTCGCGCGCACCAGCAGTGGGACGAAATAAGAAAGCAGTTTGCTGCCGGCTCTAAGCGCTCTCCGGAGGTTGCAGCAGTTACCAAAGACCTACATCTCTCGGCCGTCTCCCTCGCAGAGTTCCTGAATACCAAATACGCGTTATGGCTAGACATGCGAGCCAGCGACGATGACCAAATACACGGTAGCGGACGCCAAGTTGAGAACGCTAGTGAGGGTGTGACGATCCAGATAACCAAAGAGGCGGACGGAGCCGGGCCATTGAACGTGTACTTATATATAATTACAGACGCACAACTCAACATCGAAGATGGTCGATACGTATCAGCACTACTGATTTAATAAAAAAATCATCTAACGATTTATTAATACATAATTCTAAAGAATTAATTAAGAAAATTAATAATCAATACCAATTCACGATTGGAGATGCTCACTCTGCCATAATATGTGGGCAGACAGGATGTGGAAAAACTGTTTTCATCCTCGACTTGCTCGAGGAGTCCTACCGCGATGCCTTTCGTCACATTGTGATCCTGTGTCCCACTGTGCGGCACAACGATACTTATCAGCGGCGCCCGTGGATATGGACCGACCCTGAGGTATACGTTATTGACCCGGGTGATAGGCTTCACGATTGGTTGCGTGGTTTATACCAAAGATTCCAGGGTGAGCCCACCCTATATGTGATTGACGATTGCTCGGCCAAGGCGGCATGACCAAAAAGAAGGACATGCTCTCCGAGCTCGCATTTTCTGGCCGCCATGCGAGGCAAAGCGTATGGATCTCCACTCAAAAATACAACGCCGTCTCAAGGATCTGCGCGAGCAAACGAAATGGGTCGCCCTCTTTCACTGCAAGGACCGAGACTCATTCGATGACTGTCTTCGAGAGAATGACGTTATCCCAACGCGCGAGGAGGAGCGTGGAGGTTCGACAGATGCTTTCCGAAACTAAGCACGCCAAGCTTCTGCTAAAGACTGATCAACCAACTGCTTATAAAGTTATCAATTAATTAATAATTTTGAAAAAAATTAGGAAAATTACAAAGTAATAAGCTATTGCAATGCTTAACAATGCTTAGCAATTGCTGAACAATGCTTAGCAATTGCTGAACAATGCTGAACAATGCTGAACAAATACTGAACAATGGTTAACAATGTTAACAATTTTCTGCTCCGCTGCGAGCTTTGTTGCGAGCATAATGGTGATCATAAGTATCGGGTGGTGCGCTTGGCAATATGTTAAAGTGATGAGACTTGTTAGAATAGTTAAATTACTAATTTTGAAAAAAATGAACTGCGACGAACTTCTCGATCAGCTAATGGAAGAAACCTCAACTCCGACTGCCAAAGATAATGAAACATCAACTCCGACAGAGCAATCGGGATCAACTCCAACTCCAACGGCAGTTGGTATTGGGTTGAGTGCAACGACTCTGAATGAAAATGAAAATGCGGCGCGACGCGAGCGTCTAGCTGCGCTGGTTGCTGGGGGGCAATCGGAGCATTATCTAGGTAGGCGTCTCTCAGTTTGTCAGGTGGATAAAATGTCAGATGCGGAGATCGATAAAATGTATGCGCGATACGAATCCAAATTGGGAGCAGAGATGACAAAAACTCTTGGATCGGCGGCTATTCATTTGTACGCTACCGCCGTTAGTAGACTTCTCCCTATACCAAACACCGAAGGGTTGATTCACGATCTAGAGACTGACCCTTTTATAGGACACACTCTTAGAACGGCATGCTGCTCAATTTATCACAAGTTTGGAATGTACTTAGCTCCACTAACAACCGCGTTGACCACGGGTAAACACTGTCAATTTGGACATATATGCCCACGAACTATAAGCCCTGAAAATGATGACACAAGACACACCCACGAGAGTGACGGAGTTGAACCAGATTGCTCCAACATAATCGAACCAGATTGTTACTCCGCCACTGGATGACATACCGCATATAAAAAATCCCAAAAGACAGGCAGCTGGGCGGGCGGCGGCTGCCACCCGAAAAGTTAAACAAGATAAAATACTCGCCGAGCTTCGAGAGGCTAAACAGAGTCGTTGCAATCGGGGACGGAGACAGCAACAAAACATCTGAAGACAGAGCAATCGGGTTCAACTTCAATCCCGAGTGCAACAACACCCCAAACTTCACAAATTAGAAGCACACCCAAATTCTTTGAATTTGTCACCCAATACCAACTCCCGTTGGAGTTGGACTGAACCCCAATTCACGAATTGGAGTTGGTTTGTTGGTGGTAGTCTGGCAGAGTAGGTGCCCTGTGCGTGTGGAAATACCCGAAAAAAAACAACCAGCCAGTGTACAGAAGAAACACCAAGCATCAACAATGTTGAATTTGGATGCGCCCCATTTAAACATTGATCGCGACCCCTTTTATATGCAATAATTATAACAATGGCTGAACAAGATGGTAAAATGTTAGTGAATGCGCTTTATCACGCCGTGGTGATATCGGGTTTCAGTATCGGGTATGCTCGACTATCAAAGATGGCCCTAGGAGGAACCGCTCCCAAATTGGACTTTACTGTGAGAGACGTAGGGCTCGCGACCTTAGATGTAGCGGCCGCAGTTTGGACCCGAGATTATCTAGTTAAAGCTGGAATTCTACCAGTTAATATATGGAAATAAATGGCTTCAATCGCAGTAATAGTAGGTGGTGCGCAAATTGTAAACGCATTGGCGTTCAGCGGTAGCAACTTTATATTCTCTAAAATGAAAAGCTCGAACGTGGATGAGGAGCGTAAGCGTCACGATTTAGCTGTAGAACAACTCAATAGCGCAAAGGAAGCGTGGTCGAAAAAACGAACCGCCCATCTGGACTGGGTCAATGAAGAGGTTCGCCGCGAAAATCACGCCGCACAAACTTTTCAGAACGTTGAAGAAGCCAACCGCGAGTACGCGCTGGCATATCCGCACAAAAGTCTCGATCCAATGGATCCCGAGCCCCAACTTTCAGATTTATATGTACCGTCAGAGGCCCAAAAGGACCGCGAGATCGCGTTCATCGTCGTGGGAATGGGTGTGGTGGGTCTCGTCGGCTACTATATAAAATAATTAATTAAAAAAACATTTTTTTTTTTTATAAATATATATATATATAGAACGATGTTAGTTGACGAACTTTATGACGCTATGATCGATGTAGGCTACACTGCCCAAAAACATCGTTTACCTGGTGCAAAGAGTATGATTCGTCTGGCCCGAGATTGTCTCGAGACGTGGCGCGAGGACGAAAAAGAGGCCACCCTTTTCGCAAAGCGGATGTTAGATTCCTCCATCAACTCCCAATCGAGATTGGATGAATTAGATTCCCCTCTCCTGTTCCAACCCAAACGCGATTGGGGCTGCAGCGAAACTTCCAACAAAGGTTTATTATTAACGACGCAGTTACCGGACGAACTGGCGAGGGCATGTTGGAGATTGTCCGATATATTAGAATACTTCGCATACGCTGAACACGCGCAAACTTGATACCAAACTAACGCGCAAGCTGTCGAATACATACTATAGCCCACGCGGCTACTGGAAGGGACTCACGGCCATCAAGAACCTCGCGGCGGCGACCAAGGTTTCAGAAAACGCTGTCAAGGAATGGCTCAAGAAGCAGGCCATCTGGCAGATCTATTTACCCGCGCCTCACAATATTCCGCGGCCGAAATTCGACGTGCCGGTGCCGAACCAAGTTCACCAAGCGGACCTCCTGTTTCTACCTCACGATCGCGTCGGTCGCAAGACGTACAAGTACGCACTGACAATCGTTGACGTAGCGAGTCGTTATAAGGGGGCTGAGCCGTTGGCCACTAAAGAGTCTAAGGAAGTGGCTGAGGCTCTTTCCCGAATATATAAAAGGAGTCCTCTCAAATGGCAGAATCTTCTCCAGGTCGATCCCGGCCGCGAGTTCATGGGCGCGGTCTCTCATCTATTGTCTAAGCATAAAGTTTCTATCAGACGCGGCCGCGTCAACATCCACCGGGAACAGGGGATCGTGGAACGCTTCAATCGAACCCTGGCTGAGAGACTGTTCGGACACCAATACGCTAAAGAACTTGTAGACCCTCATTCGCGATCGACCGAGTGGGTGGCCAGACTGCCCGCCGTGGTCTCCGCACTGAACGGAGAGGTGACCAGATTGATAGGTAAGAAGCCTGTAGATGCTATCAAGTTTTTTAAAAGGGTGACGAGCAAGCCCTCTGCCGTCTCGCGCGGGCGACCCGTTGGTTTAGAGGAGCAGCGGCTTCCATCAGATATTGACGTCCGGTACCTCTATCAACCGGGAGAGCTTGAAGGTGGCAGCCGCCGCGCGACTGATCCCGTGTGGTCAATGAATGTATATTATCTGGATCGCTCTATTACCAAACCCGATGAGCCCGTTCTCTATTATTTGGCTGATGGTCCATCTCGCGGTTTTGTTCGCGAAGAACTTCTTATGGTACCTTCTGACACCCAGTTACCCCCGGATCGTTAGAGTCTTTAGTATTCTATCCTTTTTTCAGAGTTCTTTTTTTTTACCTATCCTATAGGCTCTGTGTGCAATCCGTCTTCCATCACTCTCCTCTTGTCGTAGTACGCCGAGAGTCCTAATTTTTGTTGACAGTACGTCTTCATCACCCCGTTAATCATTCGGAATCCCCTGTTCTCCGCCATATCCCTACCCCCTTCGAGAGCACTCTTATACCTTCCCCAAGTCAGATCGTTAGATCTCTTCGACATCCCCTTGGCCGAGTGCTTAGATTTTCCATCACCACTCACGTAGTAACACTTGCTACACAGAGCGATGGCTCTATCCCCTTCGAATTCCAGCTTGAACAGTCCCGGAGTTCTGTTGCTCCACACGTCCCACGCCAACCACTCGGTCTTCTCCTTAATAAACTTTCTCTTCATATTCTTTCTCACCACCGCCGCCAGCGTCTTCTCCGACAGCGCGAAGTACATGCTGTCAGTGTCCATCTGTATCAGTTCGAAATCTCCGCGATCCACGTACTTGTCCAATGAAATCGTAGTAGAACTCCAGCATCCGGAGCTTGGCCAACTGGTAGACCGCTATGCCACACTGAAACGGTCTGTTGATCACTACTCGAGTCTTCCTGCTCGATATCTCGTAAGCCTCCCCAATCTCCTCCAGGTCTTCGAACCACGCCGACCTCAGTGCCCGGTCGACAGTCTTCTCATCCTTCGTATATGTGGTGTTCAGGTGTCTCTCTTGTGCCTCTATCAGCTTGCCACAACACGCGTTGCCAACCAGTTTGAATATCTCCGCCAACACCGTCTTGCTCTTGTCTACGTCCCCCGTCCGTCTGGCAGCGGTGACCTCTTCCACGAACCATTGAAACGGTTTGCCGGGCGTGTAGTCTATCACCCTATGCACCGCCTTGATGATCAGACCGTGCTCCAGATACCACTTTAGCAGTGGGGAGTATATGATCATCTTCTTGGCGGACATTGCCCCCACGAGCTTTCTCTGTCCTTCGACCCTTTTCCTCCCGGTACCGGCCAGGTAGTCCTTCATGTGCTGCGGAACATCGTTCTCATCGATTTCTCGATTAACAAACAGCGGTGACATTTCCGAGAACTTGTCTCTCAACGTTTCCGGGACCTCTATATCCAACTCCGCAAATCCGAACCACTTTTCACTCCTGACCTTCCTCACGAAACAGTCTATATACGACTGTCTTTCCGGGTCGTCACACGTCCATATCGTCTCCTCCCCGCACGGGCATGTCTTTCGACAGGGTAGACAGATACAGCGCATTGCGTCGTACCCCATCACCGCCTTGCACATTTTCTCCTCCCGACTACCTACCTGACCCCTGATCGTCGACCTGCCAGCCTCTGCGTATCTGGAGAACACTATGGACGGACCACCGACCAATCCCTGCTTCATCATCTCATAAGTTTCAGACTTCGGCGACCACAGCTCGGGTGTGTCCGCCTTCCCATCGACCGTCCCACGAAGTAGGTACTGAAGGGAAACACCGGGCAGAGACACAGCATCCTTGAGTATATCCACACCTCTTCCTCTGTAGAACTCCGTCATCTTAGTCAGAGCCTCCAGGAACGGTCCGACATCCAAGTCGTTGTAGTGTTGCAAACCATTCCTTGAACGTCTTCATCCCATTTTCTTGGAATACCTTCTTACACTCTTTCCACTCGGACAACGACAGTAGGAACTCACCCTTCAACTTCGAGTACCACTCGGGATAGTCTGGCAGCCCCGGATGGTCGAGCTTGTCCGCGCTATCGAACCACTCGTACGGGAAGTGAGACTTTATCGTTTTACAGTCGTACGCCTTAACCCACCGGTCGTACGTGGTACCGGGTCCCAGATACTGGATGATGTCGAGAAATCTAAACTCTGGGGTAAACAGAAACATCGTCGTGCTGGCTCTCTTTCCGACCATCACCTTAGTCACGGTGGCCGCCAACTTCTCGACAAAGTACTGCTTGATGAGGTTCAGGTCGTACCTGCTACAGTTGAACCCCACCACCGGGACTTGGTCAATCCAAGAGACAATCTTTGCTTGCTGAGACTTCGATAGCATATCTATATCGGCCGGCAGATACTTCTTCCTAACCCCCTCCCTGATTGCCTTGCCTCTCATCTGTAGCTCGGTCACGAACTTCTCGACTAGCGTGTCAGGATCTCGTTCGCAGATGTGGGTTATCCCTTCATGCATCGTATCCCCCAAAGACACAGATATAGGAATGTGCTCGACCTCGAAGGTCAGATCTTTGGTGGGTTGAGTGGTTTTTGACTTGTCGAGATACGCCTCGAAGTCATAGACTATCTTATCTGGTGAGGGTACAGAGTCGTCTCCTCCTCGCGTGGCAATTGTGGATAGTAGGTATTCACCTCATTCAACCACTCGCACTCCCACATCACCACCAGCTCGTAACCCGCCTTCCTTATCTTGGCGTCTTGAATTTTCGTCCTCTTGTACAGCGATCTCGCGTTACCTCTCATGCAATGCCTCGGACACCCGTGCCAGTAGCATTCATGAAACTGAAACACGGTCTCGGTCTCGTGACAGTAACCGTCGACCGGATCACCGGCCACTCACCTCTCACCACCGTGACCACAGTCGGCGTGATGTATGTGTTTTCCCACCCTCTCCTCTTCTCTGTTCAACCATTGAATCGACCTCGCACTCGCTGATCCCTTAGGATAGAACGCCTTCTCGTAGGCCGACTGCGGTCTCTCTACCCTCTTACCTGGACATGTCACCACGGTCTTCCCACCCATGCAGGTGGTCGCGTGCCTGTGCATGTTACACGACTTTGTGAACCGTTGTTGGCATCCGGAGCACCCGTACTCGTTCGTCATCTTGCGGAGGTTCGTTATGAGGAACGAGTGACCTCCAAACATTCCTATCGTCATTGTCTTCTCCCCAACCGCGTCGTAGTTTGCCGGACACTTCATTAGGTACCACACTCCCTCATCGGTGGGCTCGTTAACGCGAATGCCCATCTTGAAGTGCTCTTCGACCTTCTTAATATCTTTCAAGGGAATTCCCTTACTATCCGGTCCGTTATCGTGACCGAGATATTCGTTAGCTAGAGTTCGTGCATTCTCACAACAGCTGTCTGGTCTCCCTCCACGGTGGATGGCTATGCACCTAAACAGACACAAGTAGTCGTCGTACGAGTCGACGGAATACATTCCCTTTTTCTGTCTTAACCAGTCTGGGAATTTTCCCGCTCCCATGAGAAGTTGTTGAGCGTCGATGATCATCTTCACCTCGACCGATATCCAACGAACGAAGGTCCATTTTGTGTTTGGTCTATCAACTTTGTCGATGTCCATTCGACCTTTCTCTCTATCGGATATCCAACTCTCGGCTTTGGCGATCTCGTTTATCCACGGACTGCCCTTTGATTGTTTGTGATAGATCATAGTAGCGTCGGTCTCTATGTTCCTAATACGATACGAGCACGAATACCTCAGATAACACGCCGTGGTCATCTCTGGACGAATTTTATTCATTATGCGATTAGCGATCTCCCCATCTACCCCCCTCTCGAAAGTCCATACTATCTTCCTCCTACCCCTATCAACAGTTTCCCTAACTTCGGCTTCTTCGGCGAGAATCCTGGGACCCTCCTCCACCAAAGCTCTGGCGATATCTCTCCTACTCTTAGGAGGTCTCCCAACCAACCCTTGATAAATCTTATTGTAGTGCGCCTTGAATAGTGGTTTTCTACGCGCGCTGGGATCTTCTTTTACACGCTGCGCGTAAGCAGTGGCGCGCAGACTGGCCGTCGTCTCGTTCTCCAATTTCTCGGAGCGTTTTTCAGGGTCAGCGGGCAGTGTCCGGTCGAAACCGCACGTCGCAGCCTCTCCTCGTAGACGATGGCTCGCGCGTCACTTATCCTATCTGCTATATCTTTCTTGAGTCTCAAACCTCTTAGGGAAATTCCCCAACTCTTAGCTTGCTCTCTCATTTGCTTTATGGTAGACATTATACTGAGTATAACCAATAGATTTTTATCTTCAATAGGGTGTAAGTTTATTTGTAATAAATGTATGACAGATTGCTGTAATATACTGAGTATAACATAGGGATTCTTATCTCTAATAGGGTGTATCTTCTCATGTCATAAATATATGGTCTCGCGGTTGATGAAAATATGTTCTCATACATACCCGCCGAACAGTATGTGTGTTTTTAAAAATTATGCTTACTCCCCCCTTTGTGTTTTGAAAAATTAAAATTATGCCTATTCCCCCCTTCGTGTTTTGAAAAATTAGAATTACTCCCATTCTCATAAATATTCTCATAAAAATGGAGGAAAATCTGAGTAGTATATAAGAGTCATTAATTATAGCACCACCCGGTGGGAGGCTCCGCGCGTAGCCATTGGCTTCCAGAGGGTGGTGGTATCATTGTGACTCTTATATACTACTGATGCACAAGGCACACGATACACTGGTGTCTCCGCTCCAGGGTGTATGGGTGTCGCGAGGGCCTGTCGCAACCCAAACTCCCACACTTTCAGGGTCTGTGGTGATGTCGTGTGAACTTTGGTCCATGACCGAACGGCATCCATTGCCGCAACGGCACAAGCGTTGTTCTGTGGGGTGGGATCCACCACGGTCACATAATCGTGTGGATAGCGGGCGAAATAAAATAAGGTTGATTCCGTGAAGAATTCTGCCTGCAGGAGGGCTTCAATACCAGTATGTTGCTTGATGACATGCCTGCGCAGATCGGTTACCCGGTAGTCCCGCTCCTTGTCGTAGCACCAGGCACAGAAGACGTGCAGCCTGTTGTGAACGGAGCTCATTATGTGCTTCTTTAGACGTCCCTTGGTCTGAAACCTCTCTGGACACAGTTCACAGGTGATGGTCATTTTGTAACATATATTTATTTTCTGGAGTCTTCGCGTCACACTGCGTTGTATTATTTCACATGATAAGTATTGACTTGGGTATCAGATATGTCATTCATCATCCAGATAACATTACTTGTAACATTTAATATTTCATTGTTAAAAGTTTCTGTTGCAATTTGTTCCCAGTTGAGCATATTGTAAGTACACCTTTTATTGCAATTGGTTCATGGTCACACTTTTTCAATTTACATTCGGAGAGAAGTTCTTGTTCAATTATTTACACTGTGAGAAACAATTGATCTACTGCTCCTTGCATTAAGATTTTTTTTTATTTGCATTCCTACAAGCTATAGCTTAATTACTTCTGATTGTACCAACATTAAGCGTCATATGGTATTATCCGTTGCCATATTTGGAGTTTTTATACCTAAGACCTGAGTTTACAGACACTGGAAATAGATTTGTTTTTTTACCAATACCAGTATTCTATCCCTTGGATATGGCGAATAATTACTCTGTAATTACATACAGATTCTCATCTATCGTAAAACCCTGGGTGATCAGTCCAACTTTTAGCTCCCTACATTTCATTCCATATTTAAATTTGTGCTGCGCAGCAACTTGGGCTTAATACTATTCCAGGACTATAACTGGTAGGTACAATTAATACATATACCTCAGTTCAGTTCCGTTAGTCAATTTCAACTACAGGTGAATATTGTGTGAAAATACAGTACATGCACTCAAATGTTTTTCTTATGGGATATCTATTTAAACGCGGCTAGGAATCTATAATTTCATTATAGGTATATAACCTATCCGAGACACACAAAGTTCCTTGTTTAAGCTATGAACTATTGCATTACCGGTATGTATTGGTACTGACTAGTAAAGTTGAACACTAACAATAACTTGAACACAATAACTAACAAATATTTTCTGTTTCAGGTTGTCTTTCAGAGATAATGCGCGACTCTTCGACACTACAACTTAACCCTAGAAAACCATCGCCGTAGATCCAGTCCATGGTATGGACGAAGTCGGTCGATATGATGAGCCTTCGCTGGTTGCATGGCCTTTCGTTTCACGAGATACATCATGTCGTCGATCTTGCGGACCACGAGGCAGGGCCCTTTCCATTTACTGGTGAACTTACTCCCACCTTTCGACTTGGGTCGAATAACCAGACAGCTGTTTGGGGTTAGTGTCATAATGCCGTTTCCTGTATAGAGCATGTTGTTTCAGAGCCTTACGCGCCAAGTCATGGGCACTAGTGACGGAATTTTGTAAGTCCACAACATAGTCGTCGACACTCGTCGCGGTTACGTCGGTTGCAGGCAGGCCGATCACTGCCGTCATGGGGAGGGAGACTTCTCTGCCGAATACCATTTTATTTGGTGAACAACCTGTGGACGCATGTCTTGAAGATCGATATGCCAATAACACTTGTTGGAGAAATCGGTCCCAATTCCGTTGATCATTTTCACAGTACATTGTCAACATGCTTGTCTGTGTCCGATTAAAACGTTCTACAACTGCATTGGCCTGTGGCCGCATCACATATGTTGAAACCTTATGTATGTGCAGGCACTCGCACATTTCCCGAAACAGCTTGGCCTCAAAACATTTTCCGAGATCTGATAGGATAATTAACGGCGTACCCGTTCTTGAAATAAAATGGTCGATCAACGCGGTGGCCACGGTGGTGGCTTCGGAATCTGGTAATGCGATAGCCTCTGTCCATTTGGTAAACAAGTCGCAAATAACCAGTACAAATCGATTTCCTCGGTTGGTTATTGGCAACGGACCCAAAATGTCAATGGCAACTTTCTCCATCGGTTCACCCACTGGACATGCTCCCAATGGTGCCTTGGTAAGTTTTGCTGGTTTTCGCGCGGAACACTTATTACATTGCTTGCAGTATTGACCAATGGAATCTGACATGCCGGGCCAGTAGAAATGTTGTCTAACTCTGTCTAACATTATATTGGTAGCTAGGTGGGCTGCTGTCGGAATATTGTGATAATGATGGAGAATGTCTGCTTGTTTGCATTCAGGCACTACGAGCTGAAGGTGGCAGTCTCTGCCATTCTCCACAAGCCACTTCCTGTATAACATTCCCCCGTGTAGTTCCAACCGGTCCCAGTGCCTCCACAATGCTTTAGTTTTGGAACTAAAACCTGAAAGTTGGTTCCATGTTGGCTGGTGATGTGTCTCTAATGCACTAATGATTGGGCCTATATTCTGATCATGAGCTTGTGCGTTAACTATATCCGTTGGTTGCCACCCATCTAGTAGCAATGTGGTTGGTTTCAGTTCATCTGATGCTAGACTTTGATGTTGACCACGTGTTATAACCCGAATGTCAATATCCTCAGACCCATCCATCATCTCGGTGGAGTCGCTTGTCAAGACCGGTACGGTGCTCGCCTGTTCAGCTTCTTGGCTTCGCGTTTCTAGTTTACTGCATACCGTACATGGCCGTCGACTAAGTGCATCTGCGTTACTATGGAGACGACCTTGACGATGGGTGATGTTCAAGTTGTACGATTCCAGGTACTGCAACCACCTCGCCGTCTGACCCTCTGGACATTTGCGCATTCTCATCCAGGAGACAGCGGCGTTGTCTGTACGTACATTCACTTCCTGTCCACAAGTAGTGATGGAAATGCTTAACGCTGGTTACTAGGCTTAACAATTCTTTCCGCGTTGTACAATATGAGGTTTCATGCTTATTCAAGGTTTTACTCATGTACGCGATAACTCGCTCTTGGCCATCTTGCACTTGACTCAGCTATGTCTGAACAGTCGGTATCCAGCCAGAATGGATTCCCAGCCTGAGGAAACCCGAGTATCGGAGCAGATGTTAACGCCTGCTTCAGCTGGTCAAATGCCAGCTGGGCTTCTTCTGTCCATATAAATGTTACTCCTTTCTCCCCTATCCAGTACAATGGCTTGGCAATTTGACTAATGTTTTGTACATAACGTTTGTAATAGGATGCGAGTCCAATGAACGACTTCATATTTTTCGCTGATGTGGGTACTGGCCAATCACGGACTGCCGCAATTTTGTCGTCGTCAGTGGCCACCCCCTCGGATGACACGATATGTCCGAGAACCTTTACAACTTTTTGGAAGAACGTACATTTCCGCGGTTTTAATTTTAATCGTGCTTGCTGGAGTCGCTGAAAGACGTGTTCCAGTCGCCGGAGGTTTTCTTCGAATGATGAACTTGAGACAATAATATCATCAATATAGACACAACATTCAGTCCATTGTAGACCTCGCAGTACTTCACCCATGAGCCTGCTGAACTCCGAGGGTGCCGTGTCTAATCCATACGGGAGCCGTGTGAAATAAAAAAGTCCTAGGCTGGTGGAGAATGTAGTTTTCTCCATATCTTCCGGTGCTAAACCCATCTGTAGATATCCCTGATTTAGATCCATACAGCTGAAGTATGTGGAGCCCTCCAGAGACTCCAAACATTCATCAATACGCGCCAAGGGAAAGGAGTCCTTCTTTACCACTTGATTAACAGCGCGAAAGTCGACACAAAATCTTGTGCTGCCATCTTTCTTGGTTAACAGCACTATTGTTGAACTCCAAGGGCTGATACTAGGCTCAATTATTCCTCTGGACAGCATTTTCTCCACTTCTTTACGCTCGGTTTCCCGTTTTCCCAGCGGTTGTCTCCGATGCGGTTGCGTAATTGGTGCCGCGCCTTGTGTATCGATATGGTGTTGCACAATGTTAGTAACACCCAGGTCATCATCGGATTTTGCAAAAGTCTCGTGAAACCGGATTAGTAATTGCTCAAACTGTTTCTTTTCACTTTCACTAAGATGGGTTGAGCTACGTGCCAGTAGATCGGATAGGTATTCCGGGACCTCTTGTAATTGTTCTGTGGAACAGCTCACCTGGGCACACCTATCACCTAATTTCTCTTTACAGGTTACCGATTCACATAGTCCTATATGTGTATTCGAGAAGATAGTGACATCCTTATCCGCAGAGTTTATTATATTTATTTCAGTGGACCGCTCTGGTGATGAAAAAACACTGTCCATGACGTGTACTGTTTTTGAGCTCTGTCGATCTGCTGCGGTTTGAATATGTACAGTGTCGGCCATATGTTCCCCATTTGGAATGTTAACTTTTATTCAGGCTGATGAGTAGGCTGGTACACTAACAGTGTCTGATGCAAATATTCTGCACACATTGCATGTTTCCCCACCAGTCCAACACTGAATTTCACCCTGTATAGTGTTCATGATATACTTCTATTTACTTCTATACTTCTATCTATTTTCTGAATATGCTTCATTAAGAAATCCTGTCCAATAATTCCTTGCGGTTTCATTTCACAGACAATTATTTTATGTGTATACTCTGTATTCCCAAGTTCAATTTTCATGTCTGTATGTCCGTACACCTTCAAAGAACTGCCGCTTACATCAATAACAACATGTTTCATATCTTTCAGTGGTGGACGCGTGGATGAAGGAATTTCCTCATACAGACTGAATGAAATGAGGGAAGCTGTTGACCCAGTATCAATAAGAAACTTTGTCGCGACGCCTTCTACTACTACCCGTGTGTATAATCCATTTTCCCAGGATGAAATTTGTCCCATTCGCAACGAGCGCGTTTCAGATCGAGGCCTATTTTCTCCTAAAACAGTTGACTCATGGCCTACTGTGCCAACTGTGATCCGTTTCCCGCATTATTATGTTCACCTTGACCTTCCAATCTGCGCCCCGGCTTTGCACGTTCTCCCTGTAGCTGACCTTGGTTATTGGCATTTTCTCGGCAGTCCCTATAGAAATGTTCAGGTGATCCACATCGGAAACATGTTTGCTGACCCTGTATTTGACCTTGACCTTGACGGGTTCCCTGACCATGGCTTCTTCTATGGATCTTTTGACTCGGGCTTCTTCGCTTGCACCATCCTTACGATCGGTTTTGTTGACCCTTTCTGCGTGGTTTCCCCAACTATGTCTTCATATGTTTGAAGTACATCTACTGCCTTTTCCACGGTATCAACTTCCACGCCATCAAACAACGGTACCTAAGTTCTGCTGATGTAGACTTCAGAAGCTGTTGCATTCTTAACATGTCCTGAGCAGCAGTACCCAAATTCCCATATACCTTCCTGGTTAATCGCCTGATATCGTCTCCCACTTCAGCTAATGATTCCCCCGGTTTACGTTTTATATTTTCCAAGCGCGATGACCACATTGGATTCTGCTTATGTCCCCCGAACCGTAGCTTTAATTTCCTTACTAATGTGCTGTATGAGTCCTTCTCATCTTCAGATAAATTTAATAGGTACAGCTGAGCTGGACCTCTCATGCAAGCTAAGAGGGTTAGAGCCTTGTTCCAGGGACTCCATTGTCCTAGTCGCGCGCATACCTCGAAATGACCAATAAAAGCGTCCCAGTCTCTTTCACCCGTGTAAGTATCCAGCTTCATTGCTGGTGCCCTGCGATAATTATGTGTAATGTCCTTCCTCATCAGAGACGCGGTGCACTGGATAATGTCTGGTGCCTACACCCTCACAACTCCTTGTATATCGTGGCGAATAATCGGTCTGCCGTCTGCTTGGATGGGCCCGTTCCATATGACGCCGAGTGCGAAATTTTTTCGCATCGAGGAATCACATCATTGCTATCGCCCTGTGGAAGTCAATGCTTGTCAGTACTGTGTCAACTCCCAATTAGCTGATCCACTAGTGTACTGCAAGGTACTGTTCTATTAAATTAAGTATTAGTTATAAACAGTTATCCGCTCTCCTATAGTATAATAGTTGTAGATCTACCATCACACTGCTTGATATCCATTGTCATTGAAGCTGTCTGTAGCTCCACCGTAGAGTTGTAAGTGTTGACTCAAGTTCTTTATGGACGCTCAATAACCATCCCACTTCCGGACACCATTTGTAAGGCCACATACACTCTGGTTGCAGTGCAGGTAGGTTACAGTAAATAACAAATAACAACAGTTCTAACACTCAACAAGTCGTGTTTAATAACTTTACTAGTTCGTCAGGTACCAGTTTTATACGGAGTGCACCCTCTAGGCTCTAGTTAGGCTTTATTTAACAAAGTATCAATACGTCAGGATTCCGATTAAATGCACTCTAAGAAACGTTATAGTAGAGTAGGTATTAGTGCAACAATAGACGATGGTTATTATATGGAGTAGCAGTGTGACGGGAAGCGATTCCTTGACAGTTCGAAACAACAGTAAAAGTATGTTTACATTAGTGATGGCGTAGCAACGGTGTCGTAGCAGTAGACGAAAGCTACTTCGTCTCAAACTCGTAATGTACTACGTTCACGGCAGTGGTGAATATAATTGTAGATAGTTATGATGTATATATCTTATGTCTACAAGACGTAATTAGTTAGGAAATAGTTGGAGATGTCGAGTTTCGGTTCTGTCGAGTAATGGTTCTACATTAGGAGAGCGATGGAATCGCTTGGCTTGACTGCCAATTGCACTTGTATTTATAACATTCTGCGCAAGATGCGGCCAGTCGCACAGATGCGATCACCAATCAGACTGTCGGTCGCATTTGCGACTAACCGATCTGTTTGGCTGAAATCTCCTGTGCGGCTGCGCGTCCGCCATCTTGGAAAAGTTTATAAACACAAATGGCATAACACATGGAATGAAGTGACTCTATGCGGTCAAACTATAATGTGAACACCAGTGAACAGTGGAATAAATTAACACCAAGAAAGGTATCGAACAGTGTGTAGACCATGGTAGTCGCATGGAAAATAGGGTCAGTCGCATCTGTAACTTCGCGGTTCCCAAACTTGAGGGTCGACATGGAATTTCACTTGGATGCAATAATGCAACGGTAAGTGGAAACTGGAATTTATCAGAATTGAATTACCCAATGAATTATCTCGGTATCGACATATCGGACAACTTATAAAAAGGTAGTAACATGGCTGTAGTGGACAGTTTCTCAAGTTACGTGATCTCAGAATAGGAGACGACAATTTCATTTCGAACTGCGGAAACCCATGACACTGAGATCACCCGATCAGAGATAGAGCTCATCCCAGCCCTGTCACAGCAGTTTATCACCACTGGTTACTGGGCTTACAGTATGTAATGAAATTACGCAGATGTCCGAAGGTATATACTCGCATGACGTGCCTCATTTGTTCCCGACAGATATGTATGACTTCGGCGATGACTGCCGGTTCTCCCACCTCACCGACGACAGGCGGCGACAACTCGAGCAGCGAGGTCAGTGCTACAACGTACAGGTGGAAGACTCGTACCTGTGACATTTAGAAAACAATGTTCATTAAACGATCTCATTACCCCACCCACCTGTTGTCGTGCTGTACATTACGTCATATGCCTATTAAAATCCCCATTACCCCACCAACCTGTTGTCGTGACTTACATTGTGTCCTAGTCCTATTAAAAATCCCATTACCCCACCAACCTCTTTCATACCGTGCATTACATCATGTGACCATTACAAATCACATTACCCCACACACCGTCTTGAATTACTGTACAGTATGTCATATGCCCATTAAGAACTTCCAATTACTCCACCCACCTGTCGCCCCGCCCCTGCTAAGCCCAGGGTCAAGGTCACAGACGACTTGATGCGTTCAAAACCTTAACGCTCGGGTAAATGGCTTATAATTTATGTTTCCTTGCTCCGATCTGCTTCACCTTTCACACACACATTTCTCCAATGGTCCTCTGCCGCCCTGTGACAAATCCACATTCGTCCCGCCCCCGCTAAGCCCAGGGTCAATGTCAAAGACTTTGTGCGTTCGAAACCTTAACGCTCGGGTAAATGGATTATCATTTCTGTTCCCTTGCTCGGATCTGCTTCACATTTCACACACGCATTGCTCCAATGCTCCTCTACCGCCCTGTGACAAATCCACGTTCGTCCCGCCCCCGCTAAGCCCAGGGTCAAGCTCATAGGCTTGGTGCGTTCGAAACCTTAACGCTCGGGTAAATAGCTTATAATCAAATATGCCTCGTTTTCTTTGGCTGCCGGCGGGGGCATTCGTGTGCCGACAGACCACATTTCTAGTCTTGTTTATTATGAAATCAGTCAATGAGTTTAATAAACCTTTTATTAAACCAAAACAAAGTTTACATTCTATTTTCACATAAACACAGAAACATACATTGAAGCTGTACTGATCGCTTAACATGCTTTCTACAGTGGTCTAATTTACATATTGTACCCTAATGTATGATGATTTTCAATACTCTGTGTTATTACACTGCGAAAACCAATTTTTGTCGCGCCTACATTAACAGAAGTTGCGACTATAGTTGCCGCTTTTTCCGTCGTTGTCGTCGTCGTCGTCTGAAATGTCAAAAACTTTGTACAAGCTTCGTCATCATGCTATAATTTTAATATTACTTTACAATATGTTTGACACTTGAAACATGTAAGCATTAGGAACACACTAAAGCCGTCAATTCACATGACCTTGACATTATTTAAAGGTCACATTAACTTATCACTTATTTTCTTCAAAACGCACTAAAAACAACAACGGCGACCCTAATAACCGATTTCCGGTTCGTTTGTATTTTTCGTGATATTGAGATTTCTCATATTGCACCTTATCTGACACCTATACAGAGTCATGCAATGAATTGGTTATCGCTTATCTCTCCTGTTACTGCGACCTACTGGCGCGAGGTGGCGCTGTAAAAATAACCGCTATGACGTAGCAGTAGAACAGCTTACCTGACTGATGCCCGTCTGATTTAGCATTATATATAAGTACTATCGGGGAAAACATAGATTGTAACCTGAAGATATAAATATAAATAAATGTTTACATAGGCTGGTATCCTACAGCTGTTGAAAATTGCACAGTATGTCCATTTTGTCACCCACTGTCGCATTTCAGTATGTAACTATAGGTCATTCTTATATTTTTACAGTACAGTACAGTCCCATATATTTATAGCAGCGGTCTAATAAACTGGTGTTCTAAGTAGTCTGTTGAACTATTGCGTGTAATAATCGTATTATGCATACATTTCGAAAGTTCTACTGATACGTCATATACCCACGTGACCGCAAAGGGAAATAACTGTGGGAAGTTAGTCATGCAGTGACGGCTTGAAAAACTGGTTGTCCGGAATATGAAATCCGTAAAAGAACGGCACATACTGGTCGGATTACTGTAAAATTTGTTTTATTTGATATATAAATGATGACTACAAAAGCGTATCGCGAAAACAGTAGCTTGTTATATCTCCTTTAACTGAAACACTTAGCCATTTGTTTTTGCGTCAAAAACTTTGTACAAGCTTCCTCATCCTGCTTTTACTTTCATATTACTTGACGCATTCTTCCAATGTTTGGACACTTTATACATGTAAGCATTTGGAACACACTAATGCCATTCACACGGCCTTCACCTTTTTTACCTTCAAATTTTTGCTGAAACACTTAGCCATGTTTTGTCGTCAAAAACTTTGTACAAGCTTCGTCATCATGCTATACCTTTCATATTACTTGACTCATTCCTTCAATGTTTGCACACTTGGTACATGTAACCATTAGGAGCACACTCATGCCGCCATCAACATGACCTTCGCTGTTTGACCTTCACATGGTTGTGGAAACACTTAGCCATTTTCTTTTCTATCAAAAAGTTAATCAACCTTGACCTTTTTCATGTTTTAAGCATGCACTTCTTTGACAGTTTGTGTGATGCCTACTTTAGCACATACCCATGATAATGTTACGATCAAATGCCTCGGCAGGCGCGACACCGCTTTCGTAGCGGAATTCTTGTATTCAATGCCTGGCTAACCCCACCATACCCTTTCGTTTACTGCAGCCTTCAGAGAATCAAAGGTTAAAGAAGATGCTCACAGGGATTTGCTGCTGCGGCCAGAACCGTCTGTGGACGAATGACTCAAGTCGTATACAGCCCGGCATTCCACCAGTGACGAAAGTCCAAGGACCGAGGGACGGGCGGTGTATGAGTTGCCGTTGTATTTAGCCGGCGTTCCCAACATCCCGCCATCCCTGCTGCCTCCCTTGGTCGAGGATATGGAGAACGCGCATGTGGCCGACTGGGGGTAGCCCATTTTGCTGTGTAGCGTTAAAACGTTAGCTCAAACATACGGTTGCAGAGATATAACGGATACAAATTTGCGTTAAAGTGTTTGGCTAAGTCATTTGCTGTTCATCCTGGTTTAAACATATTTTATTTTTATATCAATTACAAGTACTAATATAAACAGTACCAGGGCTCCAGATAAGGAATTAGTAATTGAGTATTGTCACTCCATCATTTCTGAAGCAATTGGGTATTTCATAATTTTAATTGTGTTAAATAGAATCACACTACTGTTTACACATTAGCAAACCGCACTTATTGAATAATTTACTTCTAAATGAAAACACATCTTGGTATTTCATTAGAATTGTCCCCTTGGAGACAATTCTAATGAAATATCAAAATGTGTTTTCATGGAAAAATAAGAAAATATGCTATATTTGTGGTCTGTTTATTGTTTTCTGTAGCATGATAAAGATACCACACATTTTTCATTGCTTTTTGATACTCGCTACTTCTGATTTCAATTGGGTTTTTGGCAATTTTAATTGGGTATTTACGCAAATACGCACCTTATCTGGAGCGCTGCAGTACTATGCAAATGGGATTGGATTGAAAGCAAGCTTATCGAAAATATCCTCTTCCTAACATGTGACCGACTGCCGAAACCAGGACATAAAAAACATAAATACACAACCTCCTGCTTTAAACTAGCCAAGGTTTCAACGTTTCTGAACATATATTGGCAATCTCAACTCGCAATCAGGCAGTTTGAATGTCTGAGCCTGAGCTGTCGCACAGCTCAGGCTCAGCTAATCAATCTGATAGATTCCAGGCACAATATTCAAGCATTCTGAAAGCAAACAATTGGCAATATTAGCGCAGACGTTGGTGTAGTACAGGTATTAGCAGAAATAGGATTTGTATGCCCCCGCCACCGAATGGTCAGGGAGAGGGAGGGGCAGATAGTGTACGTACGTCCAGGGGGCCGTTTCAATAAACTTCTTAAGACTAAAATGTTCTTAAGTGCAAATTTAGGATCGTCTGGAAATATCAATTGATGGATTTACATTTATTGAGCATAGGCTGCATATGCAGCCTTTGCTCAATAAATGTAAATCCAATAATTGTTTACAAGACAACATTGTTAATGTGAAATTTACAGACTATCATAATTTTGCACTTACGAACATTTTAGTCCTACGAAGGTTAGTGAAACGGCCCCCTGAGACCTTAACGCTCGGGTAAATGTCTTATGTTTCCTTACACGGACCTGCTTGATATTTCACACACGCATTACTCTAATGGTCCTCTACCGCCCTGCGACAAATCCGCTGATCGTCCCGACCCTGCTAAGTGCAGGGTCAAGGCTACATACATTTTGTACTTGGTGCAATTGAAACCATAACACTCGGGTAAATGTCTTATAATTTCTGTTTCCTTGCACGAATCTGTTTGCTATTTCACACACACATTGCTCTAATGGTCTTCTACCACCCTGTGACAAATCCACGATCGTCCCGCCACCTCCAAGCCCATGGTCAAGGTGACATACATGGTGCATTCGAAACCTTAATTCTACGGTAACTGTCTTATAATTTGATTGCACTCATCTGCTTTATATTTCACACACATATTGTTCTAATGGTCTATCGCCCTGTGACAAATCCACGATTGTCCCGCCCCCGCTAAGCTCAGGGTCAATGTCAGGTCACCCACTTGATGCTCGGGTAAATGTCTTATGCTGTCCGTTTCCTTGATTGGATATGCTTGATATTTCACACACCCATTGCTCGATGGTCTGCTTTCATGCTGTGACAAATCCACACTTATCTGGCCCTCTGTGTTTTCAAATGTGCCTCGTTTTCTTCGGCTGCTTTCATGTGCCGACAGGCCACATTTCTAGTTTTATTAAATTGTGTTCCATGTTTCAGCTGCCTGCGATACCTGCACACGTATTACAGATGTAGATATACATGCAGTAACCATGTTAACAAAAGGAAAATAAAGAAAATGTAATATTACAGCAAGTACGCTGATGATTTAGTTCGTTAATTTTCAAATCCAAGAACTTTGTACATGTACTAGATGTTACTAAAATATGTACTATTAGTAAACAGAGAAATAGAAAATGATTTAGAAATATAATGATGTTGACCTTGAACAGAGGGGCCACGTGCTGTGCTGTATAATGATAATATGGATGCTGACAAACTAGTATATGAATGTATATGGGTTGTATAGCTATTACAGAAAACAAAACATTGAACTCCACTGTCTAAGCCATTTGACCCTGACCTTGAACACATGGGCCGCACGCGAGCTATAGAATGCTTGCGATCATATGTACAAATTTGGATCTGGAAAGCGCCTTAATATTGTAGTGGTCCATGACGAGCCGTCCCCGATTGATTTCGGTTATGAAATGGACACGGAACATGGATGATGGCGTCCTGTAATGAGGACCCAATCTAGAGCAGCTCCATTAGCCTATTTCACCAACATTGCAAAGTATACTTTTCTAGCAAAGTATACTTTGAGTGAGAAATCATTTATTTTCCCCCGAAATGCATTATGTCGTATAGAACTAACGACTGCATATATTTGATGATAAAAAGTATGCAGAATTATTATACTGAAGTTATTACATTATCACAGCCAAAATGGCTGTGATAATGTAATAAATTCAGCATAATAAAAATTAATAAATTTATCATTAAATTCAAATTTCTCTCTCAAAGTATACTTTGCTAGATAAGCATACTTTGCAATGTTGGTGAAATAGGCTAAATAGTTACTCAATGACTTGGTGTGCATTTGCAAAGGTATGTTTTCTAAACGAACAAAGATGCACTGATGCGTGTAGTTGTTTGGAGGATGTATGTGATCTAGCGACAAGGAAATAAGAGAATCAGCACGCACAAATCATTATACACGTGCAAATGTCTTGAAACAATGCGGCGACAGTGATTTCGTCAATGACGCGGACAATATGTAATGATCAAGCAGAATCTGTATAACGGGGCATGTAAGTAATCCTTCTATTTATATGTTTCCTGTGTACTGTAAAACAATTTATAGCGAATATTTCACATTTCCGTAGATGGTTTAGTGTATTAAAAAATAACCGGTATAAGGCAATATATGCATTATGGTTCGCGTGTACAGTCACACAAAGCTAATTAGTATAAGCTTCGCAAATTATTGTATTCTTATATTTCTATGAATTTCGGCCATCTTGGATGACATATTGAATGGTATAATCATCGATGTGACTTGTAATGTACTGACAGTTGTATAAAAACCACATTACATATCTTACTCTGTAGTCCGTTTATATAATTATTATATTCTTGTAATTTTACAACGCTTGGCAATTTGGTGGCCATTTTGGATATCATTCTTGATTATATAGCTTGCGATGTATCCGTACATGCGTTAAAAGTGTATATCAAACCGAAAGTCGGTATATTTGTTGCCATTATTGGACGTTATTATGAAACATAGATTAATAATCTAGATTTGTATTCCTTGGCAGCCATATTGACATCTATCTTGGCGCTGTGTGTTACTATTTCCCTTACAAAATTAACTGAAACGAAAAAAAAGGACATACCGATATATGTTATTCTATTTTGAATATCGAATGTTGAATGTGTGTTTTGGTATTTTTAGCGGCCATATTGGACGCCATCTTGAATTACGACTTCGTTCCACAGATGCCGCAATGGCATCATACCGATCTGTAATCTAGATACCAAGAGGAATATTTTGGTATATAATAACACATGTGCCTATTTACCGTCCACCACCTCCTTAAATAGGCCACTAACATAGTCATAATGAGAAATGTATTGGTCACACACCGCCAAGGCTTTAGAAATGTTGATTAATTTTGAATGTCGGATACGATGCACTGGAAACTATTCGAGCTACGGACAATGAGTACGGTGCATCGAGCATTACAATTGCTATGAATGAGTGTCCACCACCCCAGGTATGACAATTCGTTGATATGTTGCATTTGCTATTACATAATGATATCCTGCAATTCACGTATTGAGGGCTAGGTATTACGACGTTTCCCACCAGTACGCATTGCCAAGTTTTTGCCCCGTTTTGAGCGATATTAGGTTTTACTAGGTTTCTAGTAGGTTTCCACTACGTTTTGCAAATATTTACTACGTATCGCCCCGTCTGACATGTGACAGGCCGGGTATCGAAGCGGCTTATTGTCATGCTTTCACTAGGGATTAGTAGGTTTTACAAGCTGACTGCCACTTTTCGCTACGTTTTACTACGTTTCTGTCGCGCCTACTTTAGCAGAAGTGGCAACTATAGTCGTCGATTTTTCCATCGTCGTCCGCGTCGTCATCGTCGTCGTCATCGTCATCGTCGTCGTCCGAAATGTCAAAAAGTTTGTACAAGCTTCGTCATCATCATATAACTTCAATACTACTGGACGGATTGCTTCCGCTGGTTGTAACTATTTGTATCGTTGCATGTTTTCTCTTGATTTCACGTCAATATTAACGAGATTTCCACCGATTATCGAAACTAGTATTGGTGAAAGTGTCACAAATTATAAAATTGTCAATAAATGGAAATGTGTTGTTTTTATTTACAGGGAATTAAGCAGAATCATCTCGAATTATTTACTGCAAACTAAACTTCCTTGAACTTTATTTGTACAAAGGAAGAATATTTGATTCCACATTTGGCATAAAATATATGCGATGTCATTTACGGAAACGATATTTAACTTTGGAAATCATTTTCACGTGGTCATAAATGTCATTTTCAATAAAATAATTGTGGATCGCCACACTACATGTACATGGATTACCGATTTACATATCGATAAAATTGCATACATCACGTGACACCTATAGATTTCCGAGAGATTACGGAAAAAGCCGATATTACGGAAATTGCCGACAGACCATCACGTATTGGTCAGCTGAAATTGACAATGTGGTCACTGGATTTGTCCAGGTAAGGTGGCCGCGAAAGTTGGATATGACTATTTAGACACTTGATACATGTGAGTATTGGGAACACACTCATGTCGCCATTGACATGACCTTGACCTTTTTTATCGTCACATATTTGCGGAAACACTTACTATTTTGTTTGCGTCAAAAAGTTTGTGCAAGCTTCTTTATCATGGTATGACTTTAATATTACTTGGCGGATCGCTTCAATATTTGGACAATTGATACATGTGAGCATTGGGAACACATTCATGCCGCCATTAACATGACCTTCACATGTTTTACCTTCACATTTGTGCGGAACACTTACGCGAACAAGTTTGTACAAGCTTCATCATGGTATAACTTTAATATTACGGACCTTTTTTATCTTCACATGTTTGCGGAAACACTTCTGCATCAAAAAGTTTGTACAAGTTTTTTCATCATGATATACCTTTAATATTACTGGACAGATTGCTTCAATATTTGGACACTTGATACATGTAAGCATTTTGGAACACACTCATGATCCCATTAACATAACATTGACCTTCACATTTATGCGGAAACACTTAGCCATTTTATTTTGCGTCAAAACGTTTGTACAAGTTTCTTCATCATCATATAACATTAATATTATTTGATGGATTGCTTCCATAGTTGGACACCTAATACATGTAGGCATTTGGGAACATACTTATGCCTCCAGTAACATGACCTTGACCTTTTTGACCTTCACATGATTGTGGAAACAATTAGCCATTTTTTATGTCAAAAAGTTTCTTCAACCTTGACATTTTTCATGTTTTAAGCATGCACTTCTCTGACGGTTTTTGTGGTGTTTACTTTAGCACATGCCCATGTTACAGTCAAATGCCTCGGCAGGCGCGACACCACTTCCGTGGCGGAATTCTTGTTGCTTAGTCTACAAGATGCATGATCACGTGGTTACCACAACAACAATGTCTGAAAGTGTTGAAAGGGCGCCCACTCCAAAGTAAAATAATTGTTGTTGTTGTTGTAACGACGTGATCATGCACCTTGGTATAGGGATTGCTAGTTAGTGTCAGCGATTACTACGGGGTCGGAAAACCGGAATTAAATGCGGCCGCATTGACAAGCCAAATCAAAAACGTAGTAATATACGTATTTAAACGTAGTAATATACGTATTTAAACATAGTAATATACGTATTTAAACATAGTAATATACGTATTTAAACATAGTAATATACGTATTTAAACATAGTAATATACGTATTTAAACGTAGTAATATACGTATTTAAACATAGTAATATACGTATTAAAACGTAGTAAAACGTATTAGATACGGCTTTATAAGTAATGGTGATTGCTTCCGCCACGATTTGTTTTAGACGTGTTCAAAATTAAATTGACAAGCCAAATCCAAAACGTAGTACTATACGTAGTAAAACGTGGTAAAACGTATTAGATACGGTTATATACGTACTGATGATTGCTCCCGCCACGTTTGTTTTGGGTACGTTCAAAATTTACGTGGGGTTTTGATATACAAAACGTATTAAAACGTATTACAACGTAGTTAACACGTATTAGATACTTACAAAAACGTACTTAGCCATACCTACTGAAACATAATAAAACGTAGAAATAAAACGCAACAAGATGTAGTAAAAATAAAAGAAGTTGTAAACCGTGGAAAACACGTAGTAGTACATGTACGTAGTGCGCCTCCAGGTATAGCTGAGTACGTTTATATACGTACCTAACACGTTTTACCTACGTTTTAATAAGTTCCAATAGGTATAAGCTACGTATATCGAAACCCCACATTCATTTTGAATAATATCCATGCGGGAGCATGACGTCATTTCCGGCGAAGAATAAATTAATACGCTAAGTAAACGTCAAAATTGTCAATTTTGGCAACGCTATAAGCTGGCAAATTTCACATTTTTCGAAGAGCATGTAATATACAATATATTTAATTACCATTTTGAAATACAGGATTTATTTCCCTTGACATCTGCAACTCCGACAAAGAAACTCGTGCGAAGCAGGATTTATTTCCCTTGACATCTGTAAATCCGACAAAGAAACTCGTGTGAAGCAGATATTTGAAAATGGCAGTTGAATAGGCTCAAAATATCGTGTAAACACGTGGGCACTATTTTAAACGTGTTCAGAAATAAAATGCCGATCATGAAACGGTCTGCATGTATGTCGTCCCAATGCCAGGTAAATCTTCGAATAACAACTACGTGTTCGATAGTCCAAGACTGATTATTTGCCTCGTGTTCTACAGTTAGATAAGTTTATACCCCACACATATACTAAATTATAAAGGTTGTTTATAAGTCGTCTGTGACTGGAGACATGGGGCTTATGGGTTTCACGACCAGATCAGCATGTATATCTCCTAATTAGGACTTACTATCTCCTAATTAGGACTATTATCTAATAATTAGGACTTAGTATATCCTAATTAGGAGTTAGTATCTCATAATTAGGACTAATTATCTCCTAATTAGGAGTTAGTATCTCCTAATTAGGAGATAGCACATTTTTTAGCATTGACATATATATTAAGTCCTCATTTGGAGATAATAAGTCCTAATTATGAGATACTAGCTCCTAATTAGGAGATACTAATTGCTAATTAGGAGATAGTAAGTCATAATTAGGAGATACTAACTCATAATTAGGAGTTAGTATCTCCTAATTAGGAGATAAACATATTTTAGCATTGGCATCACGACCCAGGTATGCACTCAAGCTAGATTAGCCATTCGTTTACATTGCATCATTTGTACAACATATTCGTCGAAGGTTCCCGAAAATGGTTCACAAGTACGAAATTGCTAGAACATACTTGTATGTCTGTTTAACCTCCAAATACAAAGCGTAAACATGTGTGATTTGAAGCTTTTTGCTCGATTTAGGCATTCTGAATATCGACATTGATGTGGTAGGAATAATGACGTTAGGATTGAATCGAGCACGAACCAATGTTGTAAATTTGCCTGACCAAACCAGTGTTGTAAATCATTTTACTTTTTTTCTTCAGATTATGCCATGTTGAATGATGTAAATTATTCGTACTACAAATTGATGCACACGGCTGGACACTCCCCTTGACTGTTGATTGCTAACTACTGATACTGGGGTGACGTGACAGGTGACTCTTAACGAGCAATGGCCACACTGTAAGTATAACAAGTAAAACATATGTTTGCTGGTCGCTAATAAAGAGAATACCACGATATTACGGAGTTGACATGGATTTCTCTTCCCACGAAATAACAATTCGTTCCCTCAATTTACCAATTCGTTCCCTCGAATTAACAATTCATTCCCACGATATTACAACTCGTTCCCACGAATTAACAATTCGTTCCCGTGGGAACGAATTGTTATTTCGTGGGAACGAATTGTTAAATTGAGGTAACGAATTGTTAATTCGTGGGAACGAATTGTTAATTCATGGGAACGAATTGTTATCGTGGGAACGAATTGTTATTTCGTGGAACGAATTGTTATTTCGTGGGAAAGAATTAATAAAAAAAAGAAAAGTCTACGTCCCGTACGAGGCTCCGTACGATAGTGTCTTTTTATACAGAGTTTATGAGGCTGATTAGCTATAGTCCAATCAAATATAGTAGCATAACCCGAAACAAATTGCAACAAAAAGTTTCTCTTTTCATTTCGACTTATCAAACATCCATATAAAACATAGTAAAATCTAAAAATATATATATATACATTGTTTTAAAGTCACTCTTTTTATTAAATTTTCGACCACATGGTCTTTATCAAAATAAGTGTGAAAATGTATCATCGGCAGTCCTATGTGACGTCCATAGTGTAGCAGTAAACTATCATTTCCTGTCAATAGTTCATAGTTAGTGATAAATGTAAAACCACACTGAATATTGAAGAACATAACGAAATATAAAGTCATAAAATAGTATCACATGTAAATTTGGTGGTTGGGGTTATCAAACATCCGGTTTACTGCTACACCATGGATGTCACATAGGACTGCCGATACATTTTCACACTATTTTGATAAAGACCACGTGGTCGAAAATTGAATAAAAAGAGTGACTTTAAAACAATGTGTATTAAATGTGCTTCCCTTCGGAGGTTATTGCAAATTACTATACATATCGTCAACGAAGTGCCAAAAGGTCGTATCCGCATTTTTCACAATTTTCAGGAGAACAAAAAAAGTGAATATTTTTTTATTTACAATGTATTACTTCTATGGTCATACTTTTTTTTAATTGAATACATTATCCTTATCAAATAGTAATAAGTGCTTAATACTTGGTGTGTCAAATGTGTGGGGTATGCAAATGCAGTTACGAGTTTTTGACACTGCAATGACAAAGAAAATTTCGCTTACGACATTTTGACATAAATTTGGAGAGCCTAATAATTAACATAAATTCGTCATTATTATGATACCTGCCTGTTCATATATGTAGATACTCTCACCTCGCGGTTCGGTTGAGCAATCACAGTTTGCACGTATCGGGAGATATTACTGTCTGTTTCACGAAAGCTGCCCAAATTTTACGGCTATATAAACAATTCAAAAACAAGATTTCTTTTGATAATATTAAATTAAAGGAAATATTAAGAATGAGCCTTCTTTTTATTTCGTGAAATTTGGTCAAATATTGATTTTATTGCGAAAAATTGATTTGTCTATGGGAATTTAACATGGGGGGAAAAAGGTGGAGGAGTCAAAAAAAGATTTTTTTTTGGAAATTGACTCCGAAACCTAGATAGATAGTTTGGAAATGATCTAACTAAGAAAACAAAAGTTAAATTTTAAAAATCGATCCAGTATTTCTGAAATTCTAAAAAATTTCCCCATGTTAAATCCCCATAGACATCTTCACTCCGTGAAGATGTCTATGGGGATTTAACATGGGGAAATTTTGTTTTCGCAATAAAATCAATATTTGACCAAATTTCACGAAATAAAAAGATTGCTCATTCTTAAATTTTCCTTTAATTTAATATTATCGAAAATAGTATTGTTTTTTAGTTGTCTATATAGCCATACAATTTGGGCAGCTTTCGTGAAACAGACTATAGATACATTTACCGTACACTGTGCCTGAGATGAACAGTGTTGACTGACAAGTCATATTATTATTTGTCATTACTTATACAAGTGATTAAGTGACTCATAATTCTTACCTCTCAAAAGAACGATTTGTATGTGTGTGTATACGTGTATGTGTGGGTGTTAACATTTGTCACTATAATGAATTATACTACTACTACTACAGTTTATAAATGCACATGTATTGCACATGTATTGCACATGTATTGCGCATTAGCAATTTCAACAAATATTGTAGATCAGTCTACTCATAATGAGCTGTTTAATCAGTATTCTGGGAGTATGTCTATGATTTAAAAAACATGAAACTAGCCATATTGGGAAAGAAACGTTCCACAAGTCAAAATATTTACGACTCATTTAGTGAGCAAATATGATGTAATCATGTAACATGTATTTGCTACTGTACGTGTATCTCACGTTATAGAAAATGAAAAGTCAACATCAGAATAATAAGTATGGTTTTGTAGATTTTTTAGTAACCAATTGCTTACGGAATACCAACTCAGCAGGGGTTAAAAACTGTTATGAAAAATGGTGTTTGGTGAAATTACAAATGAGTGTTTGAAATATCAAAACAATTCATAAAGGAAAAATATAACACGATTAATGAGCGATTCATCTAGCGTCTAATATTTAGGACGGACACAGACGGATAGCCCGAATCCAGTATACCCACGCAACTTGTTGTGGGCCTATAACTAACGGAACAAAAAAAATAGAGTAATCGATATTAACTTTGAAAACATATTTCAAACTACGACACATGTCAAACTCTGCATTACACTTTATAATATATTGTAGTTATTAGTTTAACATTCCTGTGTGGAGCAGAGAATCATAGAATATGTGGTAGTCCGCATGAATGACTTGCTTCAGTTGTTGCAGATGATTATATTTCGTCTGCTTTATGGCCAATGGTCCTTTATGGTCCTTTATGGCCAATGGCCAATTGATTCCTTGCCTTTCGTGGAAGGCCAAATTAGTCATCATCGAATTTCAGTTTGTACTTTATTTCACCGTTTGGGCTGTACTTGGGCACTTTATTGTCGGTGACCACATGGTCACCGACTTTAATAGTAATATTTTAACTGCGAGTACTTTTGAAAGAAATTGTGATTGACATAGTCAACACTATACGGCTGACTGGTACGAGCATTTTATATTACTTCCACATACTGTTGCGGTACGTATATTGGTTTCCGTTTTAGTTTTCGCTCGATCACACTATGAACACTGTCGACCTCCATTTGAGTGTGTCCTCTTTCAAGATATTTCTGACTGATCATAATGTTATGCTTTCTCGCCAAGTGACAGAACGTGTTGGACATTGTAATATCTCTATTTTGGTATGTGCATCCATCAGAGTAGAAAATAAACCGTTTCACATAGTTTTCTTCCCTGACATGCCTTCAATGTAATTTGCTACACACGAGACAAACGAATCAGCTGTCAGGTCACATTGGGACTCATTCCAAAAAATAACATTTCACATGCTTTGTTTTCAGATCAAAAATGGTAAAGTTGTGCCTTGACAACTTGCATTCAACCGCGGACACAAGAGTACGGACTGCATGTCTAAGGTTAACACCTTAATAGATCTGCTTGTCATTGCAGAATATTCGTCCTTGGTTTTTTCGCTTCTTACAAAATCTTTGTTAGCGATGTGGGAATTATATTCTTCCGCTGACAGATTTCCCGATTGAAACGCTGACAGATTTCCCGATTGAAACGCTGACAGATTTCCCGATTGAAACGCACAGCTGTGCGTTTCAATCGTGAAATCTGTCAGCGGAAGAATATAATTCTTTATCACACTGATCTTGTTTAGGTTCGTAGATACTTAAATTCATGTCATCGAAAACAATGTACACCTTGGACAACCAGAATACAAAGTGGGTATTTTGTTTTAAAACACAGTTATTGTGCTCGTGCATCTAATTTTATGTAAATGTCAAAACATCGTAAGTATAATTTGCTGCAATTATTAGTCGATGTCAAAAGGTCGTAACTACATGTCAATCGAAACGATAGACTGTCATACAGAGAAACGTTTTCTTTTGTGTATTTTCATGCATTGACATATCGATAATATAACAATATTCATTGCAATTCTTATCTGACGATCTACTAAAACAGAGTTTGATCATGTCTGCAATTAAATTAAAATGTTAAAAGGCCATTACTTTTACTGCATCAGGATGATAAAATCTAGAAAATCTACTCAAATTAGTTATAAAAAGCTGGACATGCATCACATTTTAACACAAGCAGAGTATTAAAATTCTAACTATGCAACTGCGAAAAAGTGATTTCGCGACAAATTAAAGTTACGACCTTTTGACATTTCGTCGACGATATATATATTTTAGATTTTACATACAGACCTTTTTTCAAAACTTTGAATTCCAGCAATAATGATAAATCTGAATGGATAATAATACCAGGGTGCATATTATCCATTCATAACCTGCTACATACATAACTATATGTTGTTCTGTTTTTTTTTAAATATTAAAAATGAACCACATTACCCCACCCACCAAATTTACATGTGATACTATTATATGATTTCATATTTCTTTATGTTATTCATTATTCAGTGTGGTTTTACATTAATCACCAACTATGAACTATTGACAGGAAATGAAAGTACCGGTAACCATATAACAACAGCAACAACAAAAAACAACAACACATTCACCAACAACAACAACAACAACAACAACACACACCAACAACAACAACACCGATGAGAGATCATAACACAATCATATATACATGATATATGGGACGAACAAGTTTTGATGGATCCGCGTGCGGCGAGCTCAATATAGCGATTACCTGATCGTCCCGGCGTCGATCGATGTCCATACATCCATTTAGTCCATGCATGCGTTTTAGACGGTGTCAGAAAGTGAAAACAAATATGCATTTGCAGAAATTTTTGCTGTAGTCTTACATTTTGTATTTCTGTTCATTCTAAGACACTGTGAAGCAAAAAACAAATTGGTACCATTTTATTTCCATCATTATCTTGGCCGCCATCTTGAATTCAAAATGGCCACCATTATTGTCAATAATGATGCATAGGTGTGGGTTTTTGCTACATAATTTTGTTATGATTGATTTTATATTTGTAAATTATACGTTTTTGGATAGTGTATGGAAGCAGTTATCGGAAAATAAATTTCGCTATGTCGTCCAATCCATTGAGGGTCGCCATCTTGGATTTCAAAATGGCCACCCAATCAAAAATATATTTTACAATATCATTGTTCACTATTGTGATATAGAACTAATTTCAACACCATTTTACTTGCTATTATTTGTAAATCGTGTGTTATAAAACCCAGCAATGAGTAGTGCTAAAATATTATCATATAGTATGTCAAAATGGCCGCCAAGATAAGTTAATTTTGGTAAGTTTTTAAAAAAGTCTGTGTTTCTTCATTACACGAGTGTACATATTTGTATAGGACTACCAGCACAAACACTAGATTTGTGTTTATGTTATTATTATTATATATGAAATATATTACTTTGTAACAAACATATGTAATATGATATGTTTAAACAAATCAAGATGGCCGCCATATAAGCAGGTTTTTAGTTAATGTTACTGCATGTTAAAATGTCCCAACTATTATTTTGCTGTCGTTCAAGTGCATCTATATGTGTCATCAATCAATAATAAACATTGTGCTCTAACATAGATTTGCAGAAATAATTATAGATAGTAGAAATATAATATAGCTGCCAATATTCACTACATATATATCTGCTGCCAAAAGATTGCGGTACTCATCATTACAAATTGATTTTATGCTTTCTATGGCACATACTTAAGGCTTTCACAACGACTGTGCTTGTTGCATAATAAGCTCTTCATTGTTATTATACATTATTAGCAGATTATTAATTTATGTAATGGTGTTTACGGCATGTCAACAGCTAAGGTCAGTTTAGTCTGGGTTAGCGGGTCGAATCCCATATTCCAACTATGCAGATGGATTTGGATCCGACACAGACATCGATTCTTCGCAAAAACGACGTAAGTCTGTGACAAACTCAGCTTACACTTTACTTCCCCATACCATATACCCGCCTATACTCCGCCTCCACACCGATATCCAACAAACCCATGTACATTCATGGGCAAAACACATACGTAATACAAGGCAGTATATGCCTTGTACAAGGTGTATGATCACGTGGTACTAACAACAACAACAAGTACCGATTAAAAGTACGTATTATTTTATAGTGTCCTTATTACATAACGGATTTTGATGAAATATGGCGTCTTGTTAAGCTGCATTTGGTGGTCTCTGTATTTTCGCCCAGACTTCTGTCGTTTTTGCGAAGAATCGATTTCTGTGTCTCTGACACGGAAATCGATTCTTCGCAAAAACGGCATGAGTCTGTGCCAAACTCGATAGACCACCAAATGCAGCTCATCAAGACGCGTTTGCTGCGCCATATTGCATCAAAATCCGTTGCATATTAAGGAAACTATCAAATAATACTTACTTTGGAGTGGGCGACGTTGTTGTTGTTGTAACCACGTGATCATGCACCTTGCTACATGTACCTATACATTTAAGGGTACGATTAGGTGACTCTGTTGACAGGCCGTTAACACCATTACATAAATAAATACATTTTCTCAAAATGCATCTGTGTGTTCGACATGCAGATTTTGGGAAACCTCGGCGCGACGCCTGCTATTGCAACAAATCCAGTTATTTTCACACTATGTCTGTTTCATATGCATGTTGTCTGCATGTTTTTAAAGGTATCACATATATGTTTGTTTTCGGCGAGAATCGATGAATAATCGTGTAAATGTTACCTTTGTAAGTATCGACAGACCGTAAAACCGCGTCCAACTAAAGATAGCAGAAGAAGGTTTGTCAAAAATATTACATACAACAATACAATCACTGGTGATGCTGCAGTTTCCTACAAGATTTTTCACAATTCCACTCGCTGAATCATTTTTCACAATTCCACTTGCTTAATCATTTTTCACAATTCCACTTGCTTAATCATTTTTCACAATTCCACTTGCTTAATCATTTTTCACAATTCCACTTGCTTAATCATTTTCACAATTCCACTCGCTTAATCATTTTTCACAATTCCACTTGCTTATTCATTTTTCACAATTCCACTCGCTTAATCATTTGGAAATAACGAACATTAAAGTCTTACATATTTGTTGCACCCTTATATTTTCAACAGTTTATTGTAGGAATGAATGGCCTTTTTGTGGAATTTATCGGGGTATAAACTTGGAAAAGTCGCGGGAATACTGAACGAAGGATGAAATTCCACAAAAAGGCCATTCATTCCTTATAATTCCAGCATTTTAAATAACTTTATCAAGAAAATGTGTTTATTTTCCGTTTTCTTAAGAATTATTTTAACTGCGCCTCACGGTTACGGAAAGTAGTTCGGCGTGGGAGTTTACTGGGATACAAATTTTGGACAGAGACTTGCTACGGGCCAATCAAATGTTATGGAATTGTGTAAATATTTTTGTGCTGGAATTATAATATGCACAAACTTTGATGAGTTATTAAAGCGCAATGGTGACTCAAGGTTTATTTAAAAATATCACGATTTCGAGTTCAATGCATTTCTTAATAATAGCCTAATGATGGCTTTTCCTGCTTTCTGTACAATCACATGACCTTCACGTATTGACAGAAATGTAACGCCCGGTAATTATGACGTTAGTAAACAAGTATGTACAAATCATCCAATGCCTCTGTTCTCGTTAAAGTACATGTATACATAACTCTCATTATATTTCATTACGTTGCATTACATAAGCGTTATGACGGAGTAGTCTTTCCAAATGTGCGTTTGAAGCGTTCTTTGTTTACTTTCTACTTCGCGGAGAGTGACCGAAGAATTTTGCTAATACGAATTTTGCTCGTACATACTTGATTAGGTAAGTTTATGGTAATATGTTTGTGTCATATAGAATTGCCTCTCAATAACAATATTGCGAAGTATCAAATTCAACGCCCTGCAGGTTTTCTTTCTATATTTAGGGCGCGAAATGTAAAAGCTGCAATATTTTATCGTTGACAGTGGTGTAGCGATATAGTCATGATAGCGCAAGCTGTTGCCTATAAAACGGGCAACGTGAAATTATGAATTATTATGAATTATTCAATTATGTCGGTATTTGTTTTATACCATGAATCATTTAAATTATGAATGCTTCCACGGCCGGCGTGGCGGGAGCGAATAGTAAGGAGCCCCGCAGGGGACGTATAATTATTTTTTGTATTAAATCATTCCCGAACGAACAATTCGTTCCTACGAAATAACAATTCGTTCCCACGGGAACGAATTGTTAATTCGTGGGAACGAATTGTTATATCGTGGCAACGAATTGTTAATTCGAGGGAACGAATTGTTAAATTTGAGGGAACGAATTTTCATTTCGTGGGAACGAATTATTAATTAGAGGGAACGAATTGTTATATCGTGGGAACGAATTGTTAATTCGCGGGAACGAATTGTTAAATTGAGGTAACAAATTGTTATTTTGTGGGAGCGAATAAATAAAAAATATCCATGTCCCCTGCGGGACTTCTTATAATAGGAACGGGACAGACACGGGAACATGGACTGCATGAAAATATAAACTTGTGACAGTTATAAGGCATACAATACTTTCGGTGGGCGGGAGTATGATGTGTCGACAATTCCGTCATTCCAGTTAGAACGTTGGAAAAGATGGTATATCTATATGTTATCTCCCTTGAGATAGCATATTGTGTCAAGCAAAGTTCTATGGGGGCAGCCATTGATCGTGTTACCCTAAACGGCGGGTTCGACCAAAACAATAGTGCCATGTGCCAATTTATCCTATGGCGTTTTGGTCTGTCTTGCTTTGTATCTAAAACTCTATATATACTATACTCTATGTGTTCACAGTTTTGTGCTCAGTTTATCAGTTAAATTCTGGAAGATACTAATCAAGACATTTTGTGGGTATGAATACAGCAGCTATTATCTTTAGGTCTCACGGGACAGTTACACAGAGCTAGCAGTCAAAGGGCTGGACGATTTTCTATATATTACTGTACTGACCCTGCAAGATACACCAGTGTGTTTTACAAAGTTAATTTACCCCACACACCGATCAGTTTTTGTGGCGATAACATAGTTCAGTACTTTCAGTACTTTGATTTTATTTTATCTAATTACACGGCGTACAGGCTATCAGTGCCTATATTGGCTGTAAACACCATACTGGTCCATTTGAGGAACGTCAGTAACATACAGAACGCGTTTTAACGTCGTCATACTAGATTTTCACGTTATTTTGAAGCTTTTTGACGTTACACGTTTTTGTAACTTTACGAGGAGTGTTCATAAAATACCCGGATAAGTTCTGTAAAATCCATGTTTGTTGGGTTAACTGTCTGAATGGTCACATACAGGATGATTGATAAATTCTGCATCGATTTCATATTCACAACCCATCATACATATATATATCATAGACATTTGTATCGTTACCAATGCAACGTCATCACGCGATATGCTGTCCAACGTGAAAGTGACGTTATGTAAAATGTGATGCTCCATATTGTTCAACAGAAGAAGAACATGCTCATGTTTTTATTTCATGCTCGCACAATGAGTTATTATTGTTAAAAATAAACACAACGGTACTGTATGCACTCCCGACAATGGTGATGCCAAGAAATGTACCTTTGTTCAAACATAGCACCTGACATACCGGCAGTAACATTATTGACTGCTGAGGTCGCCACAGTCGGTTCCCTTCATGTGGCTTTTCCTGTACGGGATTTAAAAAAGAAGAAATTACAATGGTCAAGATTGGACGAATATGGAGGATGGAATAATAGCTCCCATCCTCATATTTAATAATAGATTAATCCACTGTAACTACTCGATTTGAAAAAATGTACAGATATCCACTGTCCACTATCGTACAACTCAAGCACAATTGGTAACTGCCATGCCCTACTGCTCCATGTTCAGCATCATTGGGATCCATCTATCTCTATGTCTCCTCATATTTAAATCTGTTTAATCACACTATGGACCATGAGTGTGCAGGTAATGAGTTTAATCGATCAGACAGTTCACGCAAAAATGATCCGACAACCCAGACGTTTACTTCGGCGTCACTTTGGATTGGACGTCCATATCTGTAGCCGATTTCATCAACATTGCAAAGTATACTTTTCTAGCAAAGTATTCTTTGAGGGAGTAATCATTTATTTTTCCTGAAATGCATTATTTCATATAGAAGACTGCATATATTTGATGATTAAAACTATGCAGAATTATTATACTGAATTTATTACGTTATCACAGCCAAAATGGCTGTGATAATGTAATAAATTCAGTATAATAAAAATTAATAAATTTATCCTTAAATCGAAATTTTCTCCCTCAAAGTATACTTTGCTATAAAAGTATACTTTGCAATGTTGGTGAAATATGCTACTGGCCTAACCTTCGCGCCTTCCTGTCCACCATCTATCCGACTATATCGGTAGTAAATTGTCACCCAGATGGTGCACTTTCACCATATACATCTCTCATAATCATCTCGTCTTGATTTATGCTTATGCTATGTTTAGATGAACACTTTCATAGCAAATTTTCGTTCTTCCGGCATGTTCTCATAGACAGAGCAGACAGTCTTTAAACTACGTCATTTCCGGTCATGACGTCACATTTTTCAAATATGTCGTTGCATAAGAAACGTTAATAATGTCGCACTTCTCATTCCGCCTTCTTTCAAAAATGTGCATACAAAAGTGCGTTAATTGGGCCGCAATCCCAAACATGACGTTACGATAGCAACTGCAACACGAGCCATGCACATTACTGTCTGTTCCACGTTTTGCTGCCGACGAACTTTTGGCTATTAAACACATTAAATCTAAAATATTTAAAAGTACATGTATGTTTTTTTTTCATCAACACCAATAACCTATGTTTTCTGTTTCCTTCATAAGAATTGCTTCATATTTCACACACGCATCGCTCCAAGGCTCCTCTACCACCATATGACACATCCACGTCCGTGCCTCCGCCACTAAACCCAGGGTCAAGCTCACATACTTGATGCGTTCTGGAACTCCAGAAACGTTTACGCTCTAGTAAATGGCTTCTTTATTGAATGGCTGCCACGGGGCCCTCAGTGTGTCGACAGACCACATATTCAAGTTTGAATTGTTTTAGTATTTCATTTGACCCTAACCGCCAATCATATTGCCAAACGGAAAGGGTCATCATCCTTATCCCGCCTCCAAAGTTGGGTGTAAGGGCGGCCAACCACCCCCACATTGATGTGAGTAGCGGACGGGCCACACTAGGCCCACCCCCTCTCTCTCCACCTTAATGCTGCAAGTGCAGACGGGGTCAGCTCCTATTGCTGCAATTAGTGAACTGCTCTGTCATACATCCCATCCCCAAATATTGCAAGTGAAGGGCGGTCATACCCCACACCCACCACCAACGTTGGAAGAGATGGCCAAAACAAACACCATACACCCACCACAACATTTGGAATGGTGGGGTTTCTCGTTCGTACGAGAAAGGTTCTCGTTACTACGTGTTTGTTTCTCGTTTGTACGATAAAGTTTCTCGTTCGTACGAGAAAGTTTCTCGTTACTACGTGTTTGTTTCTCGTTTGTACGAGAAAGTTTCTCGTTCGTACGAGTTTGTTTCACGTTCGTACGAGAAACTTTCTCGTTAGTACGAGAAACTTTCTCGTTACTACAATGTACGTGTTTGTTTCTCGTTTTTACGAGAAAGGTTCTCGTTAGTACGAGTTCGTTTCTCGTTTGTACGAGAAGGTTTCTCGTTACTACGTGTTTGTTTCTCGTTTGTACGAGAAAGTTTCTCGTTAGTACGTGTTTATTTCTCGTTTGTACGAGAAATATTTTATTTTTTTAGTATTGTATTTGACCCTAACCGGCCTTCGTACGAAATTCCTGTGATAATGTAATAAAATCAGTATAATAAAAATTAATAATTGAAAATTTCTTTCTCCTCTAAGTGTTACTTAGCAAGATAAGTATACTTTGCAAGTTTTATGAAATAGGCTACATATGTTATACGTTGCTACATGTACATGACATAACGTCATATATTTTATTATTTATACTACTTTGGGTAGCACATCAAATTGTATCCAAAGAATGTTCGAATGTACGATTTCAAGGTGTATGATCACGTGGTACTAACAACAACAACAAGTACTGAAACTTCCAGAATCCATCTTATTCAAAGTACGTATTCTTTTATATTGTCCTTATTACGTAACGGATTTTTGTGAAATATGGCGCATCAAACGCGTCTTGTTAAGCTGCATTTGGTGGTCTCTGCATTTTCGCCCAAACTGCTGTCGTTTTTACGAAGAATCGCAAAAACGACATAAGTATGTGCCAAACTCCCTAGACCAGCAAATACAACTCATGAAGACGCGTTTGCCGCGCCATATTTCATCAAAATCCGTTGCATATTAAGGAAAATATCAAATATTACTTACATTGGAGTGGGCGACGTTGTTGTTGTAACCACATGGTCATGCACCTTGGGAGTTATCTCGGTATAATATGTTGTGTCGATTGACGAGTAAGGGCATATTCATGAAACAAATGGTGCGGTGGGGCTGTTGTTTTTACATCACCACCCTCAGAATTGAAATTGTGTCCCATCTATAATGTACATCGACTACCGTGAGAACGAGTGTCGACAACATATTAGGCATGTATGTGAAGTATAATGCTATCACAAATATGGAACTGTGGTAATCATTGACCACCATTTACATGCTACATGCTACATGCGCACATCTCTAGATAAAAAGGCGGGATGTTGCTTTCCTTACGAGTAGTTGACTACATTGGCGGCACAGATAATAAGCGAATAGTATTAGACATAAAATCGCCAAAGATCGGAAAAAATAAACCAAATCTGAAAGTTTCAGTATAGGTCCGGAATATCATTAGGAGCAACATATCAAAACTCCCCAAGAATCCCACTGGAGTTTAATCCAGAATTCAAGATGGCGTCCAAGATGGATGCCATAAATGTATTAAACACATTAAGGTGACTATAATGAACACATTTACACATATCATAGAACAATGCATATATTAATAATAATTGTGAATCGCTTAACCTTTCAAATATCCAATATGGCTGCCAAGATTGCCAACACATGTAAAAGTTACATTTATATATATATTCACAATATATACAAGCTGATTTTTAATTGTTTTGGAGTTACATTTAATATTATTAAAGCTTCAATAAGTTTATATTTGAAACAATATGGCCGCTGTTAGTCCGAGCGTGTATTGATAGTCCCAATGTTATCATGAACAATCGCACACTTATATACGAGTACATTGCAGACATAACGTATACATTTCATGTGAAATAAACAATTATTCCCTTGAAGTTTGATGTTGACAACCGACGTTTAAATAGTCTCCTGTTCGTGGGAAAATGTTTACTGTAATTGACAAGCTGTGGGCGGTTGGTTGGGATCATGCGATGGGTGTGTTAGCGGTGCGGGTCACCCTTACCATAATCCAGATATACCTGATGTGGCCCTCAGTTACAATTTGGCTTTCTTATACGTGTGTGCTGAAGCCGGTTGTCCCAATTGTACGTGTAGTAAGATTTAATTAGTGTACTCCGATTTAGGGGCTGGGACTAAGTGACTCTTTTACAATGAGGACCTGGCACGAGATCCGGATATTCTCAATTGAGGGCTGAATGTATATTTCCTTGGTGCAACTATTCAGTTCTGATTTTGGGATTCCTCTTTAAAGATGAAATACGGGATTTACTACAGTTTATCGCACAGGTGACTGAAAAACATCGCATGTCAGTATCAATTTTAGTATAAGTTTTATTTATATTAGAAACTAGATAAAATCGCTGATTTTGTTCTGGAACCTGTGTTTTATCGGTGCCTAAAATGACCATAGCTGTTGGCAGCCCGTTAAATACAATTACTCAATATATCTATCGAACATTCTAGCGGTCCAAAAACACCAGTTTGATCTTGCATAATGTTTATACTTATTTTCTTTTCTCTTCGGTGTGCCGTAATGTCATACGTCATGTTGTGTGCCGTAATGTCATACGTCATGTTTATGCATATTAGAACGAGTTGAAACATGTCTCATCTGATACATGTAATACGGCATAGTATATTGCAAATAAAAAAAGCAGTATGAATCGAATCCATTCAATCATCACTCAAAGGATACACATATCAATCATTTGATATAGTTACATGAACATTATGCATGCAATATGGTGGTGGTATGCATGTTATACCAGTTCCTGCAGATGTCAACAAGTTGAATGTAACACAAATTAGAATGTGAATCGTTCATGTATATGTACGTTATATTATTGTTGATTTATTTGGTAAATATGGTCATAATGAGTGCAGTGTTGTAAAATAAATGGTTATTTCAAAATTGATCGATCAATCATGTTTGTCATTTAAAAATGAAGTATTCACGATTATTATATTTCTAAGTACCATCATATTTGGGTTAAACTACCAATATAGATCAAACGTACTTATGATCGCTACTTTCAATGTGGTGCTGCGTGACGATACTGCCACTGGCGATTTGCTTAAAAGTTACTGATAAGTTAATTTAGCAGGTTATTCCAATTAGTTATGCAGTTACAAACATAGGTGTGCATGATAATGTTGCTATGAACTAAATCTTCCAATTTGAGACATGTTTAAAGCATAAATAACAACAAAGTGCTGTTTTTCTTCATTTCCCTGTGCTGATTTGCCGTATATAGATATTTCTCAAAAGTTGGTGGCCATCTTGAATATCATTTTGCATAATATAATAAATAAAGTATGCATTACATGTACTGCATTGTTCAAATTTCTCCAAATGACCCATATAACAAATTCAAATAATTGTAATTAGGGTAAATGTTATATATTTTATATACAAATTTACGTCATTTTACAATATTTCTCGCAATTTGGTGGCCATCTTGAATATCATTTCACATAGCATAATATATAAAATATGTATTAAATCTATTGTATAATTGGAATATCTCCTAATAACCCCAGTATTACATTCGAATATAGATATTCAAAATGTTCCACATGTTTGCTCAGTTTAGAGAATTAAGAGATGTTTGCGGCCATCTTGAACGCCATTTTGATTGTATTACATTTCACAATGTGGATTAATATGATTCGTTATTTATATTCAGCCCTTTTTATCACATATTTTGTTCATGATTTGTTTATTGCATTTTGCACTTAGTTATGATTTTTTTCATTTTGGCGGCAATTTTGGACGCCATCTTGATTCCTGGATTAAGCTCCAGTTGGATTTATGAGGAGTTTTGATATGTCATTACTAATAATATTTTGGTCATTTTCTGAAAAATTCAGCTTTGGCTTTTTTTGTTCCGATCTCAACCCTATTACTCTTCGGCTGTAATATTATACTGTAGCTATGGGCATGTAGAAAAGCCAGCCAGGACAACTAACTCCTATCAATTGTATTACACCAAACAGTAAACTATGCCAGTTTCCTGGACCGCTTTGTGCCTGTGTTTGTAACAACATGAACCACCATTGTAAATGCACAGAAAATCGCACAGTGCGTCACTTTTACCTGTAGTCCAGTCAGCCTGTATGCTCACCTCAACATAATTGCAACAGAATTTATTTCTTTACACATGTGCTGAAGATAGCATTATAAAGAACATATCAAAAGGCTAGAAAAATCTAAATAAGGGAAATCCCATAAAAATAACTTTTAAAACTGGTCTATTCGACAATAAGACGAATTGCCGTTGCAGCCCACCATAGGCAAACATTTCAAATATACCGTTTGATGACGTATCATGGATTTCTAAAGACGAGTGTTTACTTTACATTATTTATCATGTTTGCGGATAATATCACGTTTATATAATACTGATGTTGCTTTCATACAAGTGTAATTCCCGTGTTTTACAAGTTTATTGGCGTTGTCATGGATTTTCGCGGTTGTCAACAATCATCAATAAACATAAACAATGTACAATATTTAGTATAGATCCAATGTACCTACTCTGTCATATACACAAATACGCTATAAAAGACACGAGATTTAAAATAACAAATAATGCTAAAAAAAACTTGCACATTGTATTTTTTGCTCAACGTATGGTGGTCAATTTTGGACATAAGCCAGTTGTTTTTAATATATATTATATATTCATTGCTTATCAATATTTTACATATTCATTTATGTTTGGAAGTATTTTATCCCCCACCCCTCCGCCCCTGCACCAATACCCGGTATGGGGGCATTATAATTTGCAACTGTCTGTCCGTCCGCCCGTCTGTCATATATAGTTTGACAGACGAACCAATTTTACAGTTTGATTCCGATTAACTTCATTTTTTGTATACATAAACATCATCAAGTGCCATAAGTTTGTAATGTTAACATTTTTACATTAGCTCCAATATATCTGGAGCAATTCTTATCCCATCGCATAGCGAACACTGGATATAGGGATGCAAAAGTCGTACGTCCGTTCTTCCGTCTGTCTGACTATCCATCATGTTTTCCATTCTGCTATAACTGCTTTACCGTATGGAAGATTGGCTTGAAACTTCATGTACATGTTTCTCATCATTCATCATCACAGTCGTGCTCCCATGTGCCCAAGGTCACGGTACAAAAACGGTCAAATAATGTTTTGACACTTCGTGTGCATGTCTGTCATCATCCATAGTTTCATTTCTCACACGAAAGTCAAGGTCAAATAACTTGTAAACTTCCACTTCCGAAGACTGGAGGCAAACCATCAGTATTTTTATGCCAATGATCGATGTGAACTTGAGTGACATGTTGTGTGTATATACATAATTTTCAAATTTTTATGTGGTCATGCATTGAAATATGGTGTTAATCCGGTAATTACCTCTGATTAACCGCTGTACTGGAAGGCTCTCATCGTGATTATAAATGAAACGGCCAGCAGCAGTTTGAGTGATATCGTATTATGATTAGGCTGATTTCACACAATCATGAGCTTCTTCGGATGTATTGATCAGCTGATGCAGGATCTGGTCTCTCGGAACTACTGCCAAATGCTGAACGGAAAAGCAGTAGCACGAGCGGTCAGGGGTCATTTGCTAGTAGACAACGCTTTGAATTCAATCCTCGTCTCACGGAGCCAGGATATATGACAGAACTGGTTTGATAATTGAGCCCGTCGTAAATGAAGGACCTGCTCGAAGTGAAAAGTGATTGGACATATCACGCTAGATAATTATAGTGCTGAAGCCCATGGCGACATTACTGAAGTTAGCAAAATATACGAAGTTCTTCTGTCCGCTAATCTTACTGTTCAGTCTTTTATTAAAAGTGATCTTATTCACGTTTCTCTGAAGGAAAATAGTCATTAAAAGAATATCGAATAGCAGCACTTCAGTATATGGAAATGATATACATATTTAAGAACATTTATAAAAGCAGAGCGATCATGTGATAGGGAACTTAATTTTACACACTATCGCTTATAATGCTTCCCTTCTTCGCTGCCACAGGCCACAATCAAAATCTGAAATCAGCGAATGTGTTATTTGCAAATGATGCAAGACCGAGACTACCAACAACAAACTACATCAAACTTTCAGATCAGGACATCATGCTGTTTGTAGGAGCTCCAGGTAATGGGCAGGCTTATATGGGCTTACCTCGTCATTGAATCCGTCTTAATAAGAAGTGTAAATGCAACTTTAGATATGATTAGAGGCAAAGGCATAACAAAATCACAGCAAGCAGAATGGTTAGTATTATTATTTTCATGCGCAGAAGTAAAGAGTGGCATACAGGAGTTCTGTTAAAATCAGTATCACACACGTGGCCAACACATTGAATGTGGTCAAGCAAGCCAAGGCGAGAGACTACAAAGACACGCATTGAAACATTCTCATTATTTCTTCTTGAACGAAATCCGTTCAACGAAGATCATTTGTTGTGAAATATAGAAACAAGCGTGTCATCTGATTCCTCAACAAATATCGACATGGCAAAAGAAACTGTGTCGAATGTACTAAACAAAATGTTTAGCAATACTGTAATGGATTATTCGTTCAAACGATCACACAAAGCAGTGACACGTAACACAAAACCTTCAGTAAAAGTAGACAGTGAAGCAATTAATGTCTATCCACAGTTGCTTTTCCAACGACCTACAGTAGTTTTCAGTGGATCGGATGTGACATGTCACACGTATTTAAATACGAACTGTTCAGTATCCCGTCATCTCTATTTGATTCATAGGAATTCTAAGACAGACACAAAAACAACAGCGTTAGCAGATGCAATATGGGCCATGGGAAACTGTTGCAACATTGAGATGGAAAACGAGAACGTAAATCATGTGATTGTGGATCTCTATTACACCGTATTCCATGGCAACAGGGTTCTAGATGTCCTGGCATCTGACAGACATATGTAGATTACAGGGTGTGACACTGCATCACGGCTCTTCGGTATATGTAAGGGGCATGCACTGACGAAAGTAATGAATGACGAAAATTTAAATGCATGTGCAGAAGTGTTCATTGATAGCAGCGCAAAGGATGGTGTATTGCGAGCTGGTGAGAGTGTACTTAGTGGGCTTTTACTGTGGGGTTATATCAGGAGGACTAGATACACTTCGCTCCAGAAAATTTACTAACAAAGTCTCGGCAGTACAACGTGTGTACAGGTGCATGCACTGCCACCTACATCAGCAGCAGCGAAATATCACAGTATGAGGGAGTACCTAACTGGATTGATTCACAGATGAACTGGCACCACAGGAATGGGGATGGTTGTTGTAAAACAAGATACTTCCTAGAAATACATATTTTCCACCTGCTTCCGAAAGTCTCCTGAAGACTATCAGGTGTAGCTGTAAACTGAAGTGCGATACAAAACGTTGTACATCCAGAAAACATGGACTTGGATGTTCCACAGGATGCGACAAATGCAGAGGTGTGGCATGCACTAACTTTACAAACCTCAGTTAGTCCGACCTATTGAGTAGACTTATAACACAACTGACATATTAATACAAATGGACAATCAAACTGAGGTGAGTGAATTGATTTGAAGAGCTAATTATCTCTATTTCAAACTACTTGTAGCATAGTTTACGCATGAAATATGTGATATTACACATTGAGATAACGAGTCTCCACCTGAGATGTTATGTTTGCAATTTGTTGTGAATGAGCGAGTTTTTCGTGCACATGATATTTTGACGGCCATTTTGAATTTGAATGTCAATGACAGAGCAATTCAATTCATATATAGTATCATTATCAGATGTGTTTACCTTTAACTATGTATTTGAGCACTGTACATTGTGCCAAAAATTATTTACAAATGATAATATGACAAAAGTAGCGTGATATATCTGTATACGACGGCCATCTTGGATGTATGCAAATTAAGCTTGTTTCCCCTGCTTCGATTTTTCTAGACTTTTAGTATGTTATCATAAACACTTCACAGACACATATGCAAGTAAAATAGTTTCTGTTGCAATTTTGTTAAGGTTGGCTACAAATTGATATAGGCTGACTGGTCTACTGGCCAACCACACAACACAAACATGTACCATATATACCCACTACTGTGTTCTAGTATTAGTTATCAGATCCAGTGACATGTAAGCAGTTACCTGAGTGTATTGTCACTGGTGTCTATGGGTAACGTGTACACCAACAATAAGATGTGCATCAGATTAAACAAGTTTACACATTGACATTGAGAAATTCTCAGTTATCTCGTATTTTGTATAGTTTACTGGCATAATATTTATAGCACGCTCTTGTCATATCTGTCTACGATGTATTGCACCCAATTTTGTTAGGTTTACTGCCATATTATTTGCTTTAAAATGTATGTGTCAAACGGTCGAAGTGGTCAAACTCTATGATGGCCTGTACATACAAAGATGGCGGAGTTGGCAACACAATGCTCCATATAGTATACAGTAACAAGACAATATGCACATATCTTATATTCATATATCACGTCACTTATGAAACAAGTATCATTGAAGCCAAGTGTATCTTTCTATGACCTAATTCCTTAAGAAAATGTGTGATTGTTCATGAAAAATATTTACATAAACAGTGATATTTTCTATAAATGACGTCGAAAGTTGATGAAAGCTTCACAGCCAATACGGAATTCTGTTTCGTCAACGTACTTCGTCATTGACGTAAAATATCTTAAAGTGTGTAACTACTTCCCATGTGATATCGCATCTCTTCTTAGCTACAAAATCACATGGATTGTCTCATACAGCTCTATATGGTCCTTGCAAATGGTGTAATATGGTGTTGCGTAAACATTTCTGTAATTATTTCAGTGTATCAATCCGTAACTCCTGGAAAACCGTGCTGCTATTCTCAATGTTGATGACGGGAATCGGGCTATACAGGACCGCACATAATGGATACAGATATAGTATACTTAATGTGCCACGAATTGTACTAGCACCATCCGATAATGAATTGCACGTGCACGGAACTATTGCTTCTTCTCCAACTGGTACCAGGTCCTCTAGACATTCTAGACATCATATACGGTGGGTAATGCATATCACGAGCGCCTGTTATTTAGCCTCTCTTGTGTGGCTGTGGCTCGAGCAACTGGTCAGTGCGGCCAGTGTAGATCCAGATCAGTAGCCGATTTCACCAAAATTGCTAAGTACAATTTGAGGGAGAAATTTTCAATCTAAGGATAGTTTTTACCAAATTATTATACTGCATTTATTACATTATCACAGCCATATTGGCTGTGATAATGTAATAAATTCAGTATAATAATTCTGCATACTTTTAATCATCAAATATATGCAGTCGTGAGTTCTATATGAAAAATGCATTTCGGGAAAAATAAAGTATTACTCCCTCAAAGTATACTTAGTTAGCAATTTTTGTGAAATCGGCTACAGATCAGCATGCGCACCCGCAGAGTTCGCCATGACATCAATGAACCGCCCGCCATGCTTCTAACAAGCAATACGAGGTGCAGTCAAACATTTATCGGACTTTTAGTTAGACACCACCAAATAGTTTTACTATATAATTTAACCGAATGCCATCCAATAAGGCCAGTCTCTCCTACTTTCACTATTCGTATGGATGCTGTGGGACCCACTTTTACATGACCTGCAGCCAGTCTGTACTGGTTCTGCATGAACTAAACAATAGGTTCACTTACTCCTAAGAAAGAAAATTCCAACCTTGTCATATCCTCCAATATTGTGTACATTTTGTGACCACGGAAACTCCGTTTACATCAAGTTACCAACAGGTTCAGTGTTTTCTTTTAAATTCTACAAATATGCTGAAAACTGGTGTTAAAGGCACCCCAAAATGTTCCTCAAGTGAAACTGGGTAGTAATGGATCAAGATTTGCAAGCAAACGGTGTCTGTGACCTAAAAACACCCGCATTATTGTTTTATACCGGACTACTTTTGCATACACAGTGGGCGATTTCGCACCAGTTGGTGTCTTCCAACCTATAAGTGTACCAGTCCCACTACAAATCATTCTACAATATTCACTATTCAAAACCAGCTTCTATTCCTGGATACAGTACCAAGTTTGGAGCAAATATCTCAAATGGTTGTCACACAGCAGCTGTGTAACTCCACCATGTGATTGTCCACATTCTGCCTTAAATTGAGCTACTACAGAACTATGGAAAATTTTAATAGATGATGAATTAAAAGCACAAATCTCCATAAAATCACATAACATTATCCTAAATAGTGTTATAGCTAACCATTCTACATATAATGACTCATCACTGAAACTATACCAACATGTTTGCCACTCTGGAATGGTCGACATACACAAGGGTACTGGCTTGGAACGGTCAGTCAAGAAATTTGCTTTATGACACAGGAGGAAAGGAAAAACAATGTTTTCCGAGTACTAGTGTATTGGTACTATACTGATATGCGAAAACAATACACTTACACCTAATTTTGGCAAATTTTGGAACAGCGTCGCGATGTCGCGATGTCGCGATGTCGCGCCACTTTCCCGAACTTCTTAATTGTCCATCAGGAAGCCAATATCAACGAAAAAAGAAAGAAAAACACACTATAATGACTGTTTTGGTGTATATTACTGTCACATTCCAGGCACGGATCCAGGATTTCGGGTTAGGGGAGGGGGGGGGGGGGGCGTAACTATTTTGCAATACTTGAGTATATTATAGAACGCGCTAGGGGGGTCCGGGGGCATTACCCCCCCGGAATTTTTTTTGAAATCTACATCGCATTTCATGCGTTCTGGCGCATTTTGGAGCCAAAAAAAAACCAATAAACAATAAATTCACAACGCGAACGTAGAAACGTGCCTTGTAACTTGTAAAAAATCTTTACTCGGCGAATTTTAGCGCGCGCCGGGTCCGCTCCCCCCCCCCCCTCCCCCCCCACCCCCCCCCCCCCCCCCCCCCCCCCCCCCCCCCCCCCCCCCCCCCCCTCCCCCCCCCCTCCCCCCCCCCTGAATCCGCCCTTGCATTCCAAGCCCAATCACCTACAGGTAATTTACATACACTGGTCTATTATATTTGACAAATAAAGCTGAGAAATCAAGATTTTAGAAGATTTTGAAGCCGATAACTGTCCATCTGCGATACAAAAAGAACAAATGTGTTGCATCGCGCAGTCCGCTCGATTACTCTTGTCGCAGTAACTTTAAATTATGTTTCCAGAGACATAGCTATAACTTAATTTGATTATCTCTGTAGTATATTCTCCCAATTTCAAGGTGCATGATCAACAATTACTGAAACTTCCAGAAGCGCCTCCGATTCAAGGTACGTGTTATTTTATATTGTCCTTATTATGCAACGGATTTTGATGAAATATGGCGCATCAAACGCGTGTTGTTAAGCTGCATTTGGTGGTCTCGGTACTTTGGCCCAAACTTATGTCGTTTTTGCGAAGAATAGATTTCCGTGTTTACTGACACGGAAATCGATTATTCGCAAAAACGACATACTTATGTGCCGAAGTCCCAAATGCAGTTCACGAAGACGCTCGTTTGTTGCGCCATATTTCATCAACATCCGTTGCATATTAAGGAAACTATCAAATAATACTTACTTTGGAGTGGGCTCGCTTTCAAAACTTTCAGCCATTTTTGCTGTTGTTCTAACCACGTGATCATGCACCTTGAATTTGGTGGGAGTATAGGGGCCTACCTTGAAATAGAATACATCGAACTAAAACTTTGCAATAGATACGAATACATAACTCACGTGACGACGGCTATCATAGAACCGTAGGTATACACTACCCGGGACATGTTCAATAACAACTGCGGCACCCAAAGTTCATGCACAGCTCATTGACTATGCTTGTTTGTGCAGTTCTGGGGTCCGTTTCACGAAACTTCGTACAAATAAAAAATGTTCGTAAGTGCAAAATTATGAAAGTATGTAAATTTAACACTAACAATGTTTTCTTGTAAATAATTATTGTATTTATATTTATTGAGCATAGGCTGCAGCCTATGCTCAATAAATGTAAATCCATCAATTGAAATTTCCAGACGATTCTAAATTTGCACTTACGAACAATTTTGTCGTAAGAAGTTTAGTGAAACGGTATGAAAATAGCATGGTACCGCCGCGAGTCAGTGTTCATGTCTGATGACAGGCACCCTTACTTCCATGCGTTACGCATTATGAAAATAGCATGGTACCGCCGCGAGTCATTATCAGTAAAATAAATATTACAAAACGATTATATGAGCCGCGTCACGAGAAAACCTGTATTCGGGAAAGTTTTGGTCAATATCAAATTTTGTTTCTATGACAATGGTATTTGTATGATGAATTGAACGCTTTTTATTTGATCATGATATCTGCAATATTCATTAAGATATTATTGTTTATACAACACCACTATGCAGGTCGTTTGAGAAAAAGAGACGTCACACAAAAGCAACGTCAAGCGACGTAAAATGACGTTCCAGTATATACCGTTACACATAGAGTATACGTCAACATTGACAACAGTTTGCAAGTTGACATAATCGAACTAGAAGCATGTTTGGCATTGAATAATGAATGTAAAGACGGATGAACTTCAGTCTTGACACATGAATGTGCAAAGCGAAAAAGTGAAACCGGCAAGTTCATATACCAGCAAGTATGAACGTGCGCGGGTACGCGAATTAGGTATGCTGATTTGTTCTTCCTTTTGACGTGTTTACTGAGCGTTTTAACAATTTATAATTGTAGACAACCGCGGAAGTATATTGATTAACTGATTGGTTTAGTTCAGCATATACGACCGTTTAGTTCAACATATACAAATGGAAATACACATGCATACGGGGAGAACAATACGTTCAACATTACATTACATTAAAACTAGAGCACAGTCGATGGCTCACCATCGCAATATACACACGTTTCCCAAATGCGAAGTTGAAAAGGGGGAGATAATTCATGACCGGGGGTCGAATCGAAAATTGAAATTCACTGCGCATCTACACACCACAAGGAAGGCACACACCAAGTTTCAAGTCCCTACCTATTACGGTTAAGAAATTTTACTGCTTACAAGAAACGTGACGTGACGAAAACAATGTACCCATTTAGTTTTTTAAAAACAAGTGGGTATAACAAACTGTTTGCTCTGAAAGGCAGTGTTCATGTCTGATGACAGGCACCCTTACTTCCATGCGTTACGCACTATGTACAGTTCACAGTCACTCGAATAGCGTGAGAGCAAAAGCCTGTATCGCTTACATGTAGTTTCTACTCCATCGCAGTCTCTCACTCGCCTAGTGGGAGACCACCTTCAAGGGTAAGGCGTGGAAGACTGCCACATGGACAAAATGGCTATGTTAACATATTTGAGACATTTGTTACCACAGCTTGTGATCAGCTTGTCCTACCACCGACTTGTGTTTGTTGTGAGAGTGTTACGGTAGCAGTTTGTCATTTGGAGACTCAACTGCAAATGCGAGGGTCCCAAAGTACGAAGAAATGAGATATAAAATAATAACAATAGCCCAAGTCAAGAGATCCTTGATAATCGTCGAACAGTACTAGAAGAACCATACAAATTGATAGTGCGCACAGTCTTATTGTATTTGCGTCACGACTTAACAATATTTTCACTCCAAGTAAATGACTCTAATATCCCCAACATATGTTGCCTTGAAATATAATCCCACAGCATGTAGTTCTTGATTGTTTGTATTATTTCATTTGTCACGACTTGACAGATCGTCACTCACGGTCCATGATACTAATGTCTCCAACATATGTTGCTTTGAAATAACATCCCACCGTATCTATTTATTATATTAACATGACACACACGTCAGTGTGCATTCAGATTTAACATGTTTAAGCTTTTGTACTTGGACCACCTGGTGAAAAAACCGGACCTTACAATATCTGCAATAAATGTAAGACCCATATCCTGTCGGTAATTAAGAAAGGATTCCCTAGTGACTGAATGGCGGACATCATATGTTCTGATCAGACGATGCATATGCATCTATACTAGTTGTAACATCCATGGCTTTGTTGTTTTTGCAGGAGATGTTTTTTTTCTTAAAATCGGTAAAGGTTGCGCTAAATTTTAATTTCATACATTACATGTATATTAGAAAGAAATAATTGAGCAATAAACTGAAAATTCGCGTCGAGTTAACCAGATCTGAAACATATAGTTGTGCGGGAAACCGGGCCCATGCTACATCGGTCTACAAATATGCTGCCGACCATCTGTATGTAAATAAAAAATGTAGCTTACACAGAGTTTTCACCTGTAAATGGTGGTCGATAACAGTTAATGTGGACAGTTAGGCTATCTGTAAACTGTGTCAAAGAAAATATTATGTGAAAATAATGGAACATAAAAAAACCATCAATAACTGACAAACATTTGTGCATGTGATATCAGCAGCAAACTAATAAAAGAAACTTATCCTTACGCCATTATTGTTAATAAAAACATAAGATAAGATGTGCCCGTTTAGAATAAATATGGTGGATTTCGGTCGTACGACCGTTAGTACGGCAGTTTAACGTTCATCCAATACATTCTCAGACGGCAGGACCCAGTACGGATCGAAGACTGTTTTGTTTTTTTCACACACATATGCCCGATTATAGATATATTCTGTCCGTTAGATAACTTTAACACAACGGAACAAACCTAACATAGCGGTCTGACAAACGTCGATAATTGGAAATCTCGGCTGAAATTACGTCAGCTGAGTTCACGACGTCATATCTTGTGACATCGTCAGACTCCCGAAAACAGGTTTTCTCGCGACGCGGCTCATATCTGTATAGCGGGCACTCATAATCTTTAGAACTGGTGACACAATTATACACTTATTTAATTCCTATAAAGAACATTTTGTGCCTACTGAGTGGGCATGTACCTTTAAACCAAGTTAACTAGCAATGTTTTTAATTGTCGGTCGTCGGTCAGTAGCAATACTATGGTGAGCTCTCATCATCAGCCGCTTCTAGGAGCCGTTTCACTAAACTTCGTACGACTAAAATGTTCGTAAGTGAAAATTTAGGATCGGCTCGAAATTTCAATTGATGAATTTACATTTATTGAACAGCCTATGTTCAGTAAATGTAAATCCAATAATTATTTACAAAAGAAACGTTGTTAATGTGAACTTTATATCATAATTTTGCACTTACGAACATTTTAGTCGTACGAAGTTAGTGAAACGGGCCCCAGTTCGGCCGTCTTTGAAACGTTTATATCAGTGGCCGATTTCACTAAAATTGCAAAGTATACTTATGTTGCTAAATACAGTTTGAAGGAGAAAATGTCATTGCCTCGGAATTCCTACCTTTTCCGAGCCGAGCCTGATAAACTTGATATCAAAATACACTAGCTTGGTATTATATTTATCAGGTAACGTGTTATGCTAAACAAATGAGCAGATATGACGTCTTTATCTATGGACAGAACGCGGACTTGCATATGTTGCGTCATTACACAGACGTCATTCGGTAATGTTACGTGACGTCATCCAACCAATTTCACTTTGTTGTAACCCGGATGTTTGTATCAGGTCAATGCAGCAATATGTTATCAGTCAGTACGTATTCGGTCATTATACAGACGTCATTCGGTAATGTTACGTGACGTCATCCAACCAATTTCACTTTGTTGTAACGGATGTTTGTATCAGGTCAATGCAGCAATATGTTATCATCAGTACGTATTCGGTCATTATACAGACGTCATTCGGTAATGTTACGTGACGTCATCCAACCAATTTCACTTTGTTGTAACCCGGATGTTTGTATCAGGTCAATGCAGCAATATGTTATCAGTCAGTACGTATTCGGTCAATACAGGGAAGGTTACCTGATAGAGTACAATAACGACCGACGACCAAATGGCACAGTGTACGGAGCCCCGCAGGGGGCGTAGCATCCTTTTTTTTATTAATTAGTTCCCACGAAATAACAATTCGTTCCCACGAAATAACAATTCGTTCCCATGGGAACGAATTGTTAATTCGTGGGAGCGAATTGTTATATCGTGGGAACAAATTGTTAATTCGAGGGAACGAATTGTTAAATTGAGGGAACGATTTGTTATTTCGTGGGAGCGAATTGTTATATAGTGGGAACAAATTGTTAATTCGAGGGAACGAATTGTTAAATTGAGGGAACGATTTGTTATTTCGTGGGAACGAATTAATATAAAAAAATGCATGTCCCCTGCTAGGCTCCGTACTTTGAACGAACGTGTATTTGTGCTTGCGGACAACTCATTGAAACTGAATGAAACAATATTATTTAAGCATTTACGGTAAAGTAAGATGTGAAACTGCTCCACGGCGGCGTAGATGCTTGTGAATAATTGATTACTGTACAAAATATAACGATTAACTTCATGGAACAGATAATTATGTTATTGTCTGTAGAACCGAATCAGCTTTTATATGATAGTCTGTAAATTTCACATTAACGCTGTTTTCTTGTAAACGATTATTGGATTTACATTTACTGAACATAGGCTGCATATAAATGTACCCCAGACGATCCTAAATTTGCACTTACCAACATTTTAGTTGTACGAAGTTTTGTGAAACGGGCCCCTGGCCCCTCCTTTCACTGACCCCTTCACATGTTTCAGCAAAACATTGTCGTAAAACATTGTAATGCATAAGAGCATTTACACGGGGACATTGTGTGTTATCATCTACCGATGATGCCGTTTCTACAGCTGTAGGCGTTTCTTGAAAGTTCGGTCACAGGCGGAAGACTCGGACCTGTGACACAAAAAAAACGTTACCCCACCAACTTGGTCTCGTACAGTACCATGTTGTATTTAGAACATAGTACTGTGTGAGACCAAGTGGATTTAGAACATAGCACTGAACTCGGCCGTGTTGAAACGTACAGCACGTGCTGTTTGACCGTGACTGTAGACAACGCCCATTCCGGGGCCAATCCAATGTAAAGTGTCTCATGACGTTACTAGAACGCGCCATGACGTCACCAGACCAGTTCATAACGGTTACACTGACATTTTGAAATTGATGCGGCTGCATCACGCGACGTGTACTGCGGCCCTGGAATATGTATGAGTAAATCAGCTGTTTGAATGCAGCAGATTATCAAAGTACCGAAAGTATTGCATAAATGCATATTTAAACTGCATCAAATTGCATATTTAAATGTAAATGTAACAATAATGTTCGGCCATGTCCGGCCGTGGGTAAACGTTTGCCGTGGCATTCGGGAACCGTTTGAAACCGCGGCCTACGGCCTTGGGATTCAAACAGTTCCCTCGTGCCACAGCAAACATTTATCCACGGCTGGACATTGTCCAACCTTATATTCGAACAACACTTCATGTAATCTTTCAAGTACGTTAAAATTGGCTGAATTTGTCGATAATATAACAGTGCTGCTGTTTGACTAGTCTAGGCCCAAGAGCTAGAGCTTAGACATACACAAATTATATCAAATAAACAATAAACAACACAGCCGTGTTCAAACAAATTATATCAAATAAACAATTATTGTTATATGACTGTCGTTATTCGACACCGCTCACAGCCGTGTTGAAACATACAGCGCGTGCTGTTTGACCATGGCTGTAGACAATGATCATTCCGGGGCCAAGCCAATACCTACGTAATACATGTCACTCAGGACGTTACTAGAACGCGTCATTACGTCACCAGACCAGTTCACAACGGTCTCACTGAACTTTTGAAAATGGCGCGGCTGCATCACGCGACGTGTCCTGTGGCCCCGGAATATGTGTGTAAATTACAGCTGTTTGAATGAAACGGTTTATGAAAGGACCGAAAGTACTGCATATATGCTCAAATTGCATGATATTTCCGACGGAAATGTAACTGTTTAAACAGTTCCCTCGTGTCACGGCAAACGTTTACCCCCTTATAGTATTTTCATCCATGGTTGGAACAGAACAAACCTCTATCGAAAAGGTGTTTTAATTCAACTTTTGAAAGCGAAAGTAGATTCTCTGTTGAATTTTACGAAAATCCATGTCTAAAAATATACGGTCAGGTGAGCACAGCGTGCGCACCCTCGTGCATTCATGTAATATAAAAATACAAACAAGGTGACGTCAGACAGTGTTACATATGTATATATGGTATTCAAGTGTTTAATTATTTTGTAATTAAATTGTGATAACAGTTTATTAAATGAATACCTGATATATATATATATAGGATATTCCATTGTACATGTGTGAATTGCGTAAAATAATACACGAGTGTACGTCGGCTTCCGCGTTTTCAACGAGTAAGCGAAGCGAACGAGTTGTTTACGCGGAAGCCGACGTACACTCGTGGTTTGTGTCAAGCTATTCAAACATGTACGATGGAATATCCTATTTACTAACAATATATTCGAACAATAATGCATTTTATAATGTTTCGGGGGCGTTTGCATCTGCGTATAAATGTTTGTGAGCCGTGCTTATTTTATAACGACTGCGGGAGAGTGTGCGTGGGTGATTACGGGTGTTCTCTTCACGGTGTATTATTTGTAAGTTGACCATTACAGATTAATTCATGCAAACTTGAAAACTAAACAAGAATTCCGCGGAATCAAATGTCTCGCCTTGTCCCGCCGCCTTGACCTCGAGCCTGGGCCAGAAAGCAATTTTCACTGGCCCGAACATATTATACAATTATTGACTAGTGAGCCATAGAATATATGATTATATTCTATGGCTCACTGGTCAATAATTGTTTTAGTATATGATAATAGTCGGTATATAGCACTTACGACCTTATGCTACTAGACAAAAATGGAGAAAGAATTTGAAAAAAAACAAGAAACGAGGCAAAGCCACGAAGGCCAGGTTTTTTCCAAGCATAGACACTTGGATAACATAATTATACCCACTTTTTGTAGACTAGATGGCCGTGGCCTGCATGTCGCGCCTTGGGGCGAGGCATGGACACTAAAACAAAAGATATTGTAGATGGAAAAACCTTAACCGGACACACGGACGGACGGACGTATGCCAAAATGCCGACTATATCGCGCTTTCCGCAAGCGGGCGCGACAATGATGATACACACCCATGTGAAGCATCAAGGTAATGCGTGAAGCAGTTGCAGAGATATAGTACACAAACAAGAAACGAGGCAAAGCCACGAAGGCCATGTTTTTTCCAAGCATAGACACTTGGATAACATAATTATACCCATTTGTTGTAGACTAGATGGATGTGGCCTGCATGTCGCGCCTTGGGGCGAGGCATGGACACTAAAAAAATAGATATAGTAGATGGAAAAACCTTAACCAAAAAACTTTAACCGGACACACGGACATACGGACGGACGGACGGACGTATGCCAAAATGCCGACGATATCGCGCTTTCCGCAAGCGGGCGCGACAATGATGATAAACACCCATGTGAAGTATCAAGGTAATGGGTGAAGCAGTTGCAGAGATATAGTACACAAAAAAACTTTAGCAAAACAATTTAAAGTAATTTGAACTTGACATTGGGCACAGGGGCCGCACGGTTGGTGGGTAGAATGAAAATATGGATGATGATAAACACCCATGTGAAGTTTCAAGGTAATGGGCGAAGCAGTTGCAGAGATATAGTATAACGAAAATCTTTTAACCAAAAAACTTTAACCAGACGTACGTTAAAAAGTTAACGTTGAAAATGGCTAAGTGAATTACGTAGAAATAATAGGTGAAGGTAAAATAAATGGTCACATGTTGGATAGTTGTATGTGGTAGGCACCCCTTGGTTATGAAGCTGTGAAAGTTTGGTGGTCCTAGGTGGTACAGTACCAAAGAAATGGACTTAAACACGAAAATTTAGCATTGTAAACGCGAAAACTTAACATTGAAAATGGCTAAGTTGACTGCGCGGAAAAAATGGGTCAAGTTCAAAAATAGGTAACCTGTTGGATAGTGATATGTGGTGGGCACCCCTTGATTATGAAGCTGTGAAAGTTTGGTGGTCCTAGGTGGTACAGTAACAAAGAAATGGAGTCAAACACGAAAACTTAACATTGATTGTGGACGTGCCCGCCGCCCGCCCGCCCACCCGGCTTTCGCCAATCCAATAGCCTGGATTTTTTTCTTCAAAAAACCTGGCTAAAAAATCAAAGTAATTTGACCTTGACATTGGGCACAGTGGCCGCATGGCTGGGGGTAGAATGAAAATATGGATGATGATAAACACCCATGTAAAGTTTCAAGGTAATGGGCGAAGCAGTTGCAGAGATATAGTATAACGAAAAACTTTGACCAAAAAAATTTAACCAGACGTACGTTAAAAAGTTAACGTTGAAAATGGCTATGTCAATTACGTAGAAATAATAGGTCAACGTAAAAAAAATAGGCACATGTTGGATAGTTGTATGTGGTGGGCACCCCTTGGTTATGAAGCTGTGAACGTTTGGTGGTCCTAGGTGGTACAGTACCAAAGAAATGGACTTAAACACGAAAACTTAACATTGTAAACGGGAAAAGTTAACATTGACTGCGCCGGAAAAAAAAAAATAAAATGGTCAAGTTCAAGAAAAGGTAACTGTTTTGGATAGTGATATGTGGTGGGCACCCCTTGGTTATGAAGCTGTGAAAGTTTGTTGGTCCTATGTGTTACAGTAGCAAAGAAATAGACTCAAACACGAAAACTTAACATTGATTGCGGACGCCGCCCGCCCGCCTGGCTTTCGCTCGCTACTGGAGCCCAGGATTTTTATAATAGTCCTATATTTATCTACATATCATATCTGCACAGGTTCACATATTGCCACAATATTGTCAACACAGTTTACGGAAATGTAATACCCAGGTTATAATAATTTACCTGTATAAATTACCTGTAATAATTTAGCTGAACATTTAGTGGTCAATCTGGAAATTTGCACACGCTTGCACATGCACAAGTGTTCAACTGGAGAAGGCTATTGTTCTCTCTACAGGTAAGGTGTACAGAGCGCACGAGAAAATGGGTCTTCATGCATTAATGTTCAGTTTGTAGCGTAGAAAGAAATAGAGTTTGACCTTGACCCTGGATCCCGGAATTTTTTTAATAGTCCTATATTCATCTACATATCATAGTAAAGGTATGTATAAAGTTTGATGACTGTAGCTGATAAGGTGTTTAAGTAATGACCGTAACACGAAAACTTAACATTGAATGATGAAACCGACACCGACACCGACACCGACACCGACGCCGACTCCGGAAAAGCAAAACCTTCGCGGGCGAGACAAAAAATTACATGATTAGGCTATTGGATGCAACATTATTATTAATTAACAATGATGATACTTTATTGTAATGAAACTGTGCATGTTCGGAAATATCCTGCGCCATTAGCGTCTGGTTGTCACGTATACCGTTACTTACGTAAGTTGAGACGTCACATTTTCGCGCCAATTTGCACTGTTTTAACATTAGATAAATCTAACTCTGTCATGATACGCATACATACGTAATTATTCTTAGGAATACCCTGTGTTTTGTATGCTACCGCATGTTTTATATATGTATCAACATTTTTGTATGGTATGTTAATATAGAGAATAGTAGGTTAGTGCCGTGAATGGGAAAACTATCTGGTGAGGCTTAGGATTATCCCGTCAACACCTACAGATAGCTTTATAATGCAAAAACATAACCCCAGCCACATCCTCAAAATCGTAGAATCTACTAGTATGACAACTGCACATATCCATACGCAGTGATTAGGTCGTATTGACAGGATATCAAAAACGTTCCACGTCACCGTGTTTTACGGCACATACGCAGTGTGTTAACGGGATAAAATGTATTATTTTGTTTCCTGTTTGATGAATGCCCCACAATTGTCAGATTGCCCGTATTATCTATGCACATTGACGTCAACCCGATACACACCGGCACTGAGGCATCGTAGCTAGTTATTTCCCTTTGCAAATCCATTTATAACTATCCGGTCCTATGGTTTATTTTATCTCTAAATTCTTACATAATAATGCAACAATAAATAATGCGAACAGGGGAAACCCAGATCAGAAGTCTGATCTGAGTCTACACTGTTGTCAATGAACTTAATAATGTGAATGTGGCATATAATGCAGTCCCGGATCAGATTGTGCAGATTTATAGGATGACCTGGATCAACACTAGCTACAATAATTCCCCTCCGATATGTTATCTACGGCTACAATTTGACCCATTCAAAAAATGTGAGCAACCGAAGTGCATAGTGATTACTCAAACATGTTGTATGTAGGTCAATATTTAGTAAACCGTATATGTTATGCCTTTAACATGTTTAAAAAAATACTCTTTGATGTAGAACTAGTAAATTGCCAACAATAATAGAACAGGGAAATCATTTTCCCATGGAAGCCATCTTTTCTCTTGTTGTTGTTCAACATTGAACATAACGAAATGAAGCTTTACAATTTACAAGATATACATGTAAATATCAGATAAAGACCTGGACCTTGTATGTGTATGTTCTTTATTAATAAGTTAATGATACAGATTGACAGTTTTATATCGCTAACATATCAAACACGCCAGATAACCGATTGCAAAAATCACTCTTCCTTGTGTTACATTAAAGAGATGAGGGTAACTTGCTACCCTCGAGAGGTATGTAGCGACATTCGTCTTTTTTACACGCAATAAGGTCCAGGAAATATTCAATTAGGACCGGATTTCTATAAATAAAACCAAAGGGAAATAACTAGCTACGATCCTTCATTCTAACACCGATGCTGCCCTGGGTGTTGTTTTAAGGGAAGCAACTCGTGATTTCCGAAATTCAGTTCCCATAAGGGATCGTAGCTGTTTACTTCCCTTTGCAAATCTATTTATAGAGATCCGGTCCTTTGCTGTATTTCAGCGTTTATTTCTTACTGAATAGCACAAAATATGAGTTTTGCGAACAGAGTAGACCCAGATCAGACTGCACTGCAATAACATTAATAAGTGTGAAAATATGAATCTGGCAACTGATGTAGTCCCATTTCAGATTGCGTAGATGTAGGATGATTTGGACCAACACTAATCGAAGTCACTATATTGACTCCTTAATTTTCACAACAAATCATGCTACATTCGCCATTTTTACAAGCTCTAAACAACACAATTTGGACAGGATTTGTATAAATAAGTTCAATGGGAGATAAATAGGTACGATCCCTCATTTATGAGACTGGGTCCGTTTCACTAAACTTCGTACGACTAAGAAGTTCGTAAGCGCAAAATTGAAATGCATTTGTTCTGACAGCCGATTTTGGAAAATCCTTCGTGGATGTATTGCATGTAATGGCATGAACCCGTAGGTACACACTTATAATTCCAGCACAAATATATTTACACAATTCCCTAACATTTGATTGGCCCGTAGCAAGTCTCTGTCCAAAATGTATATCCCAGTAAACTCCCACGCCGAACTACTTTCCGTAACCGTGAGGCGCAGTTAAATAATTCTTAAGAAAACGGAAAATAAGACATTTTCTTGATGAATTTATTTCAAATGCTGGAATAAATGCCCGATTAATTCCACAAAAAGGCCATTCATTCCTATAGTAAGATTAGAGAAACACGTTAATGTGAGAAACAATATAGGAATCAATGGCCTTTTTGTGGAATTTATCGGGGTATAAACTTGGAAAAGTCGCGGGAATACTGGACGAAAGCCTGAAGGACTTTTCCAAGTTTATATCCCCGATAAATTCCACAAAAATGCCATTCATTCCTTATAATTCCAGCATTTGAAATAAATTCATCAAGAAAATGTGTTTATTTTCCGTTTCCTAAGAATTATTTTAACTGCGCCTCGCGGTTACGGAAAGTAGTTCGGCGTGGGAGTTTACTGGGATATAAATTTTGGACAGAGACTTGCTATGGGCCAATCAAATGCTAAGGAATTGTGTAAATATTTTTGTGCTGGAATTATATTCATATAAATCTTCGAATGAAAATTATTATCGTACGAAGTTTAGTGAAACGGGCCCTGGTCCATTGAAATAGCAGGTGCGTTTGATAAACATTAATCCACCGTTCGCTCTTTGCAACAGGTCATCGGAAATACGCCATATTGGTTTCCTGAAAGTGCACAAGGCGGCAAGTTCGACAGTGCAGAATATACTATTTCGATTTGGATTATCTAGAAATCTGACGTTTGTTTTACCGAAATATTATTATACTTATCGGAAACCGTCAGGCATTATGCAAATCAAGCCTAATCAACATTACGACATCATGGCATTCCATAGTGTGTTTTCCCAGAAGCTGTGGTCAGCAGTACTTCCAGTTGATTCGGTACACATCGGAATTATCCGTGATCCATTGAAGCGAATGATAAGTGCGGCGTACTACTACCGAGATGTGTGGAAGAAGGAGTATTTACTCAAAGTGCCTAGAGACAACTTTATACAGGCGCTTGTAAATGAACCGGATATATATGATCCCAGAAACTTTTCAAATACAAGGAACACAATGGCCTACGATTTAGGATTTACTAACTTTACTAATATTTCACAACGGCTGACGTATTTAGACAAACAGTTTACTCTTATTATGGTTGTTGAGCGATTTGACGAAAGTCTTATTCTCTTAAAGAGGACACTGAATTGGGATATTCCATCGATCCTGTATTTGAAATCAAATTCACACAGTCATCCCCAAACAAATTTAACAGAACAAGATATTAAGAAGTTTAGACACACAAATTTCCTGGATTATGAAATATATAAGCACTTTAACTCGAAGCTTGATGCTGTGATTTCCCAACAAGAACCAGATTTTCATGAAGAAGTTGCTTACTTTAAAACCATTCTGCCACGGGTGGTAGAGTTTTGCGCGAATACTAACGACACGAAAGATCGCATAGAGTTGCCGAAATCGCGTTGGAATGGCAACATCTTCGTCAGTAGAACGTCATGTGACCATATGCAACTACGTGAACTTGATTTCATTCGACGCCTGAAGGAAAGACACGCCCATATATACAGAAGGCAACGGTGAAATAATTAAATTCCTTTATATGTTGGCGAAATGAGTCCTTCGAATTTCGCATGTTCGCCTTTTAACCCATTTCTACGGAGCCCCGCAGGGGACATGGATTTTGTTTATTAATTCGTTCCCTCGAATTAACAATTCGTTCACACGAAATTACAATTCGGTCCTTCAATTTAACAATTCGTTCCCTCGAATTAACAATTCGTTCCCACGAATTAACAATTCGTTCCCGTGGGAACGAATTGTTATGTCGTGGAAACGAATTGTTAAATTGAGTGAACGAATTGTTAATTCGTCGGAACGAATTGTTAAATTGTGGGAACGAATTGTTATTTCGTGCGAACGAATTCATAAAAAAAATAATTCTAATTCCCCTGTGGGGCTCCGTACATTTCATACTGAACGTGAACACTTTTCTAATTGACAAATACACCTGTGTTGCACTCCGCGTCAGCGTAACCATGGTAACATGTTTCATGTCGAAATAAAAGCCGGATTCCAAACTCCCATTCAGCTACATGCGGAATATACTGCCTAACACATTTTCATCTAGTAACCAGCGCAAGAACTTTGCACCGGTTACTGGACGAAAAATGTGTTTATCCGATAGTTTTAAGTAGAGACGAGTACTTAGCATCTCATCAGAAAACCGGTGTATTTTTCCACTCGACACTGTTACGCCAGCGCGGAGTGCAGCACCAATGTGTATATTGTAACCATGGTAACAGAATATGACTTTGACCAGCTGACCAGTTTGATGAAATTAAATAACCACTGTCTAACCGAAGTGGGTGGTGTACTTGACACAAATGAGATATAAGTATAAGTTAGATCACGGTTCGTCCGCATGTACGAGAAGATAATCCGCGAGCTTTAGCGAGCGGATTATCACTCGTACATGCGGAGAAAGGTAATCTAACTTATTTATCACATCCTCATGCACATACCTTGCACACGAGTTGTGTTAATACAGAAACAAAACCCGGAAATGTGTCAAAGATGTGATAATTACAGTTCACAGCTTACCACATTATTACATGTAATAAAGATCTATAATTCAATTGGTGCCTAGGCCCCCAAGCCCCCTCCCCCCCCCCGCTTCCGCCGCCCCTGTTATATCGTGGGAACGAATTGTTAATTCGGGGGAACGAATTATTAAATTGAGGGAACGAATTGCTATATCGTGGGAACGAATTGTTAATTCTAGGGAACGAATTTATATATGGTGGGAACGAATTGTTATTTCGTGGGAATGAATTAATAAAAAAAAATCCATCTCCCCTGCGGGGCTCCGTATCATTGCCTTTGTTTTTATAAAGAATCATGTGTGAAATGTAAGACAAAGTTTATTCAACCATATGAGTTGATACTCTTGAAATAAAGCCCTCGTGATTGGGTCCTACCGCTAAACAATCTCTGTTAATAATCCATTATTTCACTCGGGGCATACATGTAACACTTTGATAACATGACACTTTAACATGTAACACTTTGACAACACTACGTGACTCTTGCGGGTTGTTTGCATGGGTTTCGCTGTGAGAGAAAATCCGTAATCAGCTCCTTACAAATAATACACCGTGAAGAGAACACCCGTAATTGCACATGGCTTCCCAAGAAATGATAGAAATGTCTGTGCGATTAAATTGTCTGTCGTGACGCACAGAACGGGTATACATGTAGGTTTTATCAAATGTTCGATTGGAAACAATGCAAAATGTTTCTTTACGGGCCGGGACAACGTAAAGGTGTATTTTGAACCCGGTGTGTACTCCTTTATATAGCAGTATTGGCCTTGGAAATGTGTCCGTTCTTTCACTACCTAGCAATGATGATAATGTTTTTAAAAGAAAACAATCGATAGCTCGAAAACGCGTTGACATAGCGCATCGGGTAATATATCGTTGCGGAATACTAACATTGTCCCAATTTCTGCAATAGGCGACACGGTTGACGTTTCGTGAGAGTCCGTTGTCTCGAGGCCGTCCGGGTTCGGCCTATTAAAAACTTCGCAACCTTGTAATATGGAGTATATGGAGGGAGTAAAACAAAAATTTAGCTTATTTTTGTCTTCATTTACTGATGCTTTTAGGCATATTTAATGTATTTATAGACCTCTGTCTGTTACTTCAACCTGTGAATGTAGCACGAGTATGACACAATGGCACTAGTTAGTGCTCGATGAAACATGATTGTATGTGGATACGTTTCATGAAAAGTGCACACTGCAGAGACCAATTTTACTGCAGGCGCGGATCCAGGATTTCGGGTTAGGGGGGGCCTAACTATTTTGCAATACTTGACTATACATGTATTATCGAACGAGCTATGCGTTGGATAATATAGTCAAGTATTGCAAAATAGTCGACCGAGCAGAGCTCGAGATAGCGCTAGGGAGGTCCGGGCATTTTTTTTTGAAATCTACATCGCATTTCCTGCGTTCTGGCGCATTTTGGAGCAAAAATATTGACACTGTCACAGTATTTTTAGACATGATTTTTGATTGAATTGATTGAAAACGTTTACATTTTGAAACAATAAGACAACGACCGAAAAATGCATGGAATACATGGCACTTGGCATGAAACGTGCCTTGTAACTTGTAAAAAATCTTTACTCGACGAATGTTAGGGGGGGGGGGGGGGGGGCGGGGCGTGCGCCGCCGGGTCTGCCCCCCCCCCCCCTGAATCCGCCCATGTTAACTGCACACATTTCATGAAATATATGCACGATCAGAGTTAATAATATTGTACTCATTTTCTTTGTGATTGTGGTTACATTGTACGTGAATACATACGGGGTTTATATAATTGTTATCACTTAGATATCAATTTTTGCCTAGAAATTGCCTGTATTTGCCTACAGCAATAACATACCCAGTCCAGGCTGATACGGCGTGTTTTCCAGTCTGATACTGAAACTTCTAGTCTGATACTGCCATTTCTAGTCTGATACCATCGTTACTAGTCTGATACCGCCGTTTCCAGTCCGATACCATGTCTCGCGCGCGTATTAAACCAGTTCCTTTGGGCATGCGCATTGCGTATGTTTACTTTATCGGCTGCGTAAATTTTGACAGATGCCGGGAATTTAAATGTATAGGCTCTGTATTTCATCATTCAATCATGGATAACGGTATACATTTTAATATAGGATTATCACAACTGCCGGATGATTGATATTGAAATTGATATCTAAGTAATCTAAGTAATAAAGACGTTAATACGTGTCTTGTTTGATATCGGCTTAGGTATCGTCCCTCGGTAACTTGGTATCAGCCTTCGACCTTCGGTCTCAGGCTGATACCAAGTTACCTCAGGCCGATACCTAGGCCGATATTAAACAAGCCACGTATTAACTAATCTCTAAGTATTATATACAATGTGATTTGTTTTGTTTGCTGCATTTTAAGGGCGGTGGGAGAGCGGCGTTTACAACTTTGTCAATGCAATTCTGTGTGTAATGAAGCTACACACAAATATGTAAATATAACGACAATATTTTCGAACAGTGTAGCTCAATTATGGAAGGGAATAAACCCATGGGCTGTTGCGTTTATTGGGGTAAACCAGTCTGATATTGGTATACACTGCTTGTCACTCTGTATTTTTTCACCAAATAATACAGTCAGTGTCGCGAAATTGGCTAAATATACACTGTTCATTATATATCATGTGTACAATCAGAATCAGCCTGTTCATCCGTGCAGTCTGATATGGGTCCATATTGCTTGTCACACAATGGTATGTTTAACAGTTACAACAGTTTGCTTTTCAAATCGACATGGTAATGTCACATGGATCATGATATGCATTGTGAATGATTTTTAATTTAAATCAGGGTACTTCTGATCGGGGAACATATCTGGTCGAAACCCAGTCTGCTTAACAAGACTAGTGTCGTATAAAACAACATGACACAAAAGTATACATAACTTAAATTAATGTAGTATAGTATACAGTAACACTATTGTGATAGTTACAAATTTGACTACATATTCTTCCATCCAAATGATATTGTTTATAAATATCACTGCGTATTTCCGCTTACACTTTACTTCCCCATACCATATACACCGCCTATACTCCGCCTCCACACCGATATCCAACAAACCCATATATATGTACATTCATGGGCAAAACACACACGTAATACAAGGCAGTATATGCCTTGAACAAGGTGTATGATCACGTGGTACTAACAACAACAACATGTATCGATTCAAAGTACGTATTATTTTATAGTGTCCTTATTACATAACGGATTTTGATGAAATATGGCGCATCAAACGCGTCTTGTTAAGCTGCATTTGGTGGTCTCTGTATTTTCGCCCAGACTTCTGTCATTTTTGCGAAGAATCGATTTCCGTGTCTCTGACACGGAAATCGATTCTTCGCAAAAACGACATGAGTCTGTGCCAAACTCCATATACCACCAAATGCAGCTCATTAAGACGCGTTTGCTGCGCAATATTTCATCAAAATGCGTTGCATATTAAGGAAAATATCAAATAATACTTACTTTCGTGTGGGCGACATTGTTGTTGTTGTTGTAACCACGTGATCACGCACCTTGTTGTAGATGGCTCTATGTATTTTAGTTGGGAAAATACTATAGATAACGCATGACCTTTAAGCTCTGCAGCTTTAATGTGAACGGACTTGGGCACCAATGAAAACGTACAAAGATGTTTTCGTGGTTTAAACAACACAATGTCTCAGTATGCTTTTTACAAGAACTTCATTGTACATATGAAATAATAAATACTTGGAAAACAGAATTGGGCCACGACATTTTCCTGAGTCGTAACAGTTCAAGTAGTGTAGGTATTGGTATACTATTAATTTAAAATTTAAATTGTTCTTTTGAAATTATAGATTATAAAGACAGAATATCAGGACGATTACAGGTACTAAACATAAATATATATGATTCAAATGTAGTACTAATAAATATATACGGACCAAATAACGAAGACATAAATTTCTTCACAACAGTTGAACATTTATTTATAGAAAATAATAGTGAAACTGTAATCATTGGAGGAGATTTCAATAATGTTATTGATTTTTAATATAAATGGCAGAATCGATACGAAATAAAAATGCTCAATAAAAATTAATGATATTATAAATGAAAACGAACTTCACGACATATACAGGCTCAGATATCCAACTACGAAACGGTTTACTTGGCATTCAAATCATAGACCACCTATTTGTTGCAGATTAAATTATTTTCTAATAATTCCAGCACAAACATATGTACATAGTTCCCTAACATTTCATTGACCCGTAGCAGGTCTCTGTCCAAATTTTATATCCCAGTAAACTCCCACACCGAACTATTTTCCGTAACCGTGAGGCGCAGTTAAAATAATTCTTAAGAAAACGGAAAATAAACACATTTTCTTAATGAATTTATTTCAAATGCTGGAATTATAAGGAATGAATGGCCTTTTTGTGGAATTTATCGGGGATATAACCTTGGAAAAGTCCGGAAGAAGATCCTAAAGTCAGTAATTAACATTAATCAAACTGGCTCTATAAAAGGTCGATAAATTGGAGAAAACGTGCGTACACTTATGGAAATAATAAATGAAACAAATGAAACAGACACACCTGGACTAATATTTTTTGCAGATTTGCATTTGATAGTCTAGACAATAAATTTATAATTAAAAGTATGCACAATCTAAATTTTGGTAAATCACTAATACAATGGATATCATTGTTCTATAAGGATGCAAAAAGTTGCATTTCAAATAACTGTCATTTGTCAGATTTGTTTAAAGTGGCAAAAGGTGTAAGACAAGGTTGTCCCTTACCTGCATACATATTTATTTTATGTATTGAAATATTGTCAAGAGAAATCAACCATAATGAAAATATTACCGCTCTATTCTTAGGTGGTACGGAAATAAAACAAACACTATTTGCCGACGATGACAGTTTTACACTTGACGTGTCACAAAGATCATTTCAAGAGCTTGTAAAAACGTTAGATAAATTTGCCATTATATCTGGACTAAAACTAAATAAATAAAAATGTACAATTTTAAAGATATGAAGATTAAAGCATGAGCCAAGCCAATGGTGCAATAACAATATGTATACGTGGTCAAGCGACCATGCATCAACACTAGGAATAATATTCACAAACAATAGATGAACTGAATATACTTCTCCAGATAAAGTCATTCCAACATTGCATAAATAACTGGAGAAAATGGAACCTATCATTAATTTGCAAAATTACTGTACAAAAGACTTTCGCGCTACCAAAACTAATATGTCCACTAACTGTGCTTGAAAACCCAGTAGCTGAAACAATACAACGGATAAATGATATAATGTATGATTTTCTTTGGGACAGTAAACGAGATAAAATATCTCGTATAACCATAACTCAAAACTATGAACACTGTGGACTGAAAATGATAAATATTCATGCGTTGATCAACTCACAGAAATGTTCATGGATACAGCGTTTAAAAGGTATACAGAATCAGTTAACAATAGCATACAATAACGAGATTATGAAATATGGCGGTGATATTATATTTAAATGGAATCTTAATGAGAATGACGCATAACAATTAACAAACAGGTATACGTTTTTAAATGAAGTCTTGATCTCGTGGTGCAAACTTAACTTAAAATATTCAAATACCAACGTAGCAAATTAGATTTTATGGCACAACTCTAACGTAAAACATGAAAGAACCAGCACGATATTGTATAACGATTAGTATAACAAAGTTATTGTGTACATGAAGCATATACATGATTTTAGAGTAAAATATTTCTACAGTTTCAGTGATTTTAAAGATACATATGAAATAAATGCTGGTGACTTCTTAAACTAGTATGCATTGATAGGCAATATTAAAACTGAATGGAAAGTAAAGATGAGAACAGATTCGTTAAACAACGAGGTGCCAACTTACTTGATAAATAAAACAATATCGTTTACAAATACAATTATAATGTTATACAACAAACAAGTTGAATCAATAAGACTAACACAACTAAAACATGTACGAGATCGAATTAGACCATCAAGAAATTGAATGGAAATATATAGTTTCAATAACATACAATAGTACAATCAGTACAAAACTTAGAGCATTTCAATACACATGTCTGATGAGACTAATACCAAATTAGCTTTTGTTTAAATGCAAACTAAAACCATAAAAACTGTGTGAATTTTGCCATATGACTATATACTCTAACAAGCACATGTTTCGGGAATGCAAAAAGTTTGGACTGACAGAAACCAGTTATTACAAACGAGTAGGCTAGATTATAATCTCAATTTAACACACGAATATATATCATTTTGTAACGCGAAAGTTGCTTGTAAAAAGAAAAAAATACTTTAAGTTTTATAATCCTTTCAGCAAAATATTTTATTTTCATATGCAAATGTAGTGAATCACAATCAACATTGGAACACGTTAACGCATAGCTTAAACAAACTATACAACGTGAAGAAACTATTGCCACTATGAGATATAAACTCGAAAAAATCAATTAAAATGGAATGACTTTATTCAGTAAGCAACCACCCTCTAACAATACTGCCTTTATCTTACCATATCATTATTCCCAAATCACTATACGTTACCATATAAGCGAGTTTTGACCCTTCTCACCTTTCGATATAAATAAACCTCCTAATACAAAAGCCTATATAGACCCCTTTAAACAATTAAAACTCATGTTACATGCATATCTGCACAACTAAGATATGGTACATGCTCTAACTAATACGTATTTGTGTTTCTGTTTGTCAGATCACGGTCTTTTTTTATTCTTTACGCATACATGTATACAATATATTATTTTGACCATGTCAACTCTGTGTATGATTGTATGTTATGTAGTATATACATGTAAATGAGAGCATTATAGTGGGGTCAGCGTGTAAGTGCACACACGAACGAACACGACAGGTTGGTTCCAACCTGTCGTGTTCGTTCGTGTGTGCACTTACACGCTGACCCCACTGTAAAGATTAATAAACAAATATTAATTTCTAGCTCGCTAACGCTCGCTAGCGCTCGCTACGAATTTAATTTATTAAAAATGCAATATATGAACTATAACTAGTACATAATTATTGGATTCTTAATCAATTAATTTCGTAGCGAGCGTCGAAATATGCACCAGATTGTTGACGAATTCCCATCCAGCTGCATGCAGAAGATACCGCATAAACACAGTTTCATCTAGTTATTAAAGGGAAAATAAAATAAGTGTACCAGGTAATGCAAATTAATTGCTATGTGTGTACATTTATTAAGGAGTCACATTTCACATGGGTTTATGCAGGAACTTTTTTTTCCCCGCGAAATAAACCTACTGCATATAGACAAACTTTCCAGCAAATATATTGTTTAAAAATGTAACATTTTCAGTTATTTTCTATATTTTGTCAAAATCATAATTTCAAACAAACTATGATTTTGGAAATTCGACAATATCTGCATAAGTTACCACCATGTTTCAAGTATAACAAAGGCTCATTAACATGTCAGTGAAATTTATAACAATGCATTGAAGGTGACCGGTATCACCTCTACTGGACGGAAGTTAATGGGCAAACAATGACATTAATAGTCTGCATATTGCCTGCAAACATAATTATTGACCATTGGAGATTTCAAATTCGACTATATGTGTCCGGTCTTAACTATTCAATCAAGGTATCCGTCATACCTATCATGCCGATCTGAGATTTCAGTGGCATTTGCCCGAAGAAACAATTTCAAAGAATATAGTAATTGAAAATTGATTGGACAATAATTCCAGCACAAAAATATTTACACAATTCCCTGACATTCTCTGTCCAAAATTTATATCCCAGTAAACTCCGTAACCGTGACGCGCAGTTAAAATAATTCTTCAGAAAACGGAAAATAAACACATTTTCTTGATGAATGTATTTCAAATGCTGGAATTATAAGGAATGAATGGTCTTTTTGTGGAATTTATCGGGGATATAAACTTGGAAAAGTCGCGGGAATACTGGACGAGGCCTTCCGGCCTTCGTCCAGTATTTCCGCGACTTTTCCAAGTTTATACCCCGATAAATTCCACAAAAAGGTCATTCATTCCTATAATGGTTGTTCACGCCCTCCAGTTTCTCCAGTTATAAAAACGGCAAATCCAGTGGATCCTTCAATCATATTCGGATCCACATTCAATAAAGTTATTTTAAGGGTTTGCTGTTTTTTCAGTTATCAGGTAAGAATATTATTATCATTATCTTTTTAAATGTGTGTAAACTGTATTATGTGCCTACGCATATATGTGAATGAGGAAAACGGTAAACGCATGTATTTTCTACTGTTCGACTTATTATCATGATTATTCTTACATGTTTTATTGCACCGACCTGTTCAGGTTGACACAGTGAACATCGTAAGCATGCTTGTCATTCATTACCGTCTTATAAATGTTGCATTAACGAACATCGACCATATCGCTACGGCAAATAGAGAAACATGAAAAAATGCACATGTATATGCGTAACAGTAATTTGAATACATGTGACATTGTACGCTTTTGATCAGAAACTGTATTTCTAATTATTATAGTATTCTCTACTGTTTCATTGACTGACTTTTAAGTGTGTTAAATGAAAGTGGTAAACATGTTCGCGAATTGGTACTGTCTTCTAAATATTGCATTCATTGACTAAGCGCATCATATCGCTACGACAATTAAACAAATGTGGCAAATAGAACTCTTGTTTTAAAACACATGTAACTTGGAGTCCTACTTGATAAATACACATGTATACTGGTCTGAATTGGGACATTAGTCATACAATACTGATGTAGTGGGATACTTTACTTAGTACATGTAGGCTATCTTCCACATGCATCAGCGTTCTGACGCTGTATAAACGGTTACCGTGAAGCACCTAAATCCGACGGATGCACTAAAACCGGCGTAACCGATTACCGTGATGTTCCCAAATCTGACGATACAATTATACAATGTTATCATAGTTTATATAGTTCGCATTGTCATTCAGATACGACGACCGTCAGTAGATTGCATATAAAGCAACTTGAACATAATAACAATTATATGCACAATTCACGTTGCACGTCTGTCTCTATATAAAGTATAGTATAAATGTCCATTGTGTAATGGAACTGCTAATTTTATATGCCGTCCCGATCAAACGCTTTAATGTGAGATAAATGTATGTAAACGCTTTAATGTATGTAAAGGACAGTATCTAAAATGGCGTTATATTCAGTTGATAATAATATTTAGGTGCGAACTATATAGACTATAACATGAAATCGTGAAATAGTAAATGCAAGCATTCCATATATATCACGCTGAAATATATGTGTATTCGCTATTTCACACTTTAACTACGTGAATCGAGATTACTGTCTGTTTCACGAAAGCTGCCCAAATGTTGCGGCCATATAAACAATTCAAAAACAATTTTCGATAATATTAAATTAAAGGAAAATTTAAGAATTTTAAGAACTAAGAAATTTAAGAACTAAGAAAACAAAAGTTAAATTTTGAAAATCGGTCCAGGATTACTGAAATTATAAAAAATGTCCCCATGTTAAATCCCCATAGACATCTTCACTCATGGGGAAGATGTCTATGGGGATTTAACATGGGGAAATTGTTTTTTCTTAATAAAATCAATATTTGACCAAATTGCACGAAATAAAAAGAAGGCTCATTCTTAAATTTTCCTTTAATTTAATATTATCAAAAAAAATATTGTTTTCGAATTGTTTATATGGCCGTAAAATTTGGGCAGCTTTCGCGAAACAGACTATAATTATATGATTTACCAACGCAATCATATTCGGATCCACATTCAATAAAGTTATTTCAAGGATTTGCTGTTTTTCCATTTCTCAGGTTCTGTCAAGAAAATATTACGTCACAAACTCACAGTGGCCGTAATACATGATGACATAGCTAATGGTTGAAACAATAAAAGATAACCTCTACAATACATCTTGATGTGCGGGACCTCATGTTTAAGATTCCACTCGACGCAGAAACACGGAAACGAAATGTCCGTAACGGCCCACCATACACAAGCATTAAGCAGATTCCGCCCAACAGAGGAGATATGTGTGTACACACACAGGTCAGACATACACAATCTGGCGTGTTATTCCCAGTAACATGGCATGGATGAGGAAAACATTAGTGATTCTCGTGTGCGTCTCGGCTATATTTATTGTGTGTTTACAGTTTCAGATTCATCCCCGCGCGGGCCACATTCGAGGTAAAATTTTGTTTCTCATATATATATATATATATATATATATAGTCTTCACTTCTCCTATAGTGTTGCACTCCGTGCCGGCGTAAAATGTTTCACATCCAAAAAATGCACCGGTTTCCTGATAAATGCCACTCAGCTGTACTTAAAGATATCGCATAAACGCATTTTCGTCTAATAACCGGCGCAAATTCATTGCGCCGGTTACTAGACGAAAATGTGTTTATGCCGTATCATCTGCATGTAGCTGAATTTGAATTTGTCAGGAATCCGGCGCCTATATCGACGTGAAATATGTTACGGAGGCACTGAGTGCAGCATCAGTGGTCTTTGTATAGTATTATTATTTATTTTAACAGAGCTCCAGATAAGGTGCGTATTGGCGTATTTTACGCACTTATTTTAGCAGAATACTGATTGTTTATCAAAAGTGTGAGTACAAAATACTCAGAGAAATGTGAAAATACGCATCTTGTTTTCAAATTTAGTAGTGAAAATACTGTCATAAAATTGAAATTTACTTAGTTGAGCTGCAAAAAGCAAACCTTTATTTAAATTTGTTTCATTTTTTTATCATTTGTTCCTATTTAATAAGGAATAAATTATATACCACATTTTTTAAAAGTAACATACACACTGCATTTCACATATGGGGGTATACTACTCTTTTAGACACAAAACTTATCTGGAGCGCTGAGTATGAATAGTTTCATCAGAGTCTCCGATGTGCGTAGACAATTATGAAACATATCGTAAAATCTAATACATTCTCCAGAGCTCCAGATAAGCTGCGTATTTGCGTAAATACCCAATTAAAATTGCCAAAAACCCAATTGAAATCAGAAGTAGTAAGTATCAAAACGCAATGAGAACAATTGTGGTACGTTTATGATGATGCAGAAAGCAATAAACAGACCACCAATATAGCATATTTTTCTTATTTTCCATGAAAACACATCTTGGTATTTCATTAGAATTGTCTCCAAGGAGACAATTCTAATGAAATGCCAAGATATGTTTTCATTTCGAAACAAACTATTCAATAATTGCTGTCTGTTGATGTGTAAACAGTAGTGTGATTTAATTTTACCCAATACATTTTTTGAAATACCCAATTGCTTCAGAAATGATGGAGTAACAATACTCAATTACTAATTCCTTATCTGGAGCCCTGATTCTCGGTCCAATTTCGAGGCAAAACTGTGTTTCTCATGTCTGTGTATAATTAGACTAGGTTCATCATCAGGCTCCAGATAAGGAATTAGTAAATGAGTATTGTCACTCCATCATTTCTGAAGCAATTGGGTATTTCAAAATTTTAATTGGGTAAAATAAAATCACACAACTGTTTGCACATCAACAGACAGAAATTATTGAATAGTTTGTTTCGAAATGAAAACATATTTTGGCATTTCATTAGAATTGTCTCCTTGGATGTGTTTTCATGGAAAAATAAGAAAAATATGCTATATTGTGGTCTGTTTATTGTTTTCTGCAGCATGATAAAGGTACCACAATTGTTCTCATTGCTTTTTGATACTCACTACTTCTGATTTCAATTGGGTTTTTGGAAATTTTAATTGGGTATTTACGCAAATACGCAGCTTATATGGAGCACTGATTGTTACTCCATCATTTCTGAAGCAATTGGGTAATTCAAAATGTTAATGGGGTAAACTTAAATAACACTACCGTTTACACATTAACAGACAGCAATTATTGAATAGTTTGCTTCGAAATGAAAACATATCTTGGCATTTCATAGAATTGTCTCCTTGGAGACAATTCTGATGAAATACCAAGATGTGTTTTCATGGAAAAATATGCTATATTGATGGCCTGTTTATTGTTTTCTGCTAAAAATATGCTATATATGTGTGGTCTGTTTGTTTTCTGCAGCATGATAGGTACCACAGGTACCACAACATTTGTATTGCTTTTCTGTACTCGCTACTTCTGATTTCAATTGGGTTTTTGGCAGATAAGGCGGTCTGCAACATTAATGGTCCTGTGTTTCCGATGTGCGTAAAAAGCTGCATACATGAATGTAATGGTTGATTTGTATCTCATTTCTGAACGGGATTGCACCTATGAGCCGCCTGGGAAAACTAATATTAGTTTTATCATTAATGTTCATGGGTTTCGTAAAAAGCTGCATACATTTATGAATTAGTAAATCATCTCATCTTATTTCTTATTGTACATATGAACCGCCTGGGAAAACTTGGAATTGGTTTTGAAATTTTTTATAGGAAAATAAATCGAGTTGCCATAAAAGTGGCATGGTAACATTGCACAACACACATATATATAGATACCACACATTATGTTTACTGATAGGTGTATAGCAAACACGCATAACCACTTAACCGAAATAACTCCCGCCTTTAGCACAGTTTCTCATAGTTTAAACTTGTGTATAACTCGTGTGTTGGTGAATAACTGAATATGATGGAACTATCCTTGTGCCAATGCTGAATATTGTTACGAACTAATTAGGAGTCCTAATTAGGAGATAAAAATTTTAATTATGAGATAATATTTAGGAGATAGTAACTCCTAATTAGGAGATACTATCTCCTAACTACTCCTAATTAGGAGATATTATCTCATAATTTGGATTTAGCATCTCATAATTAGTAGTTACTATCTCCTATATCTCCTAATTATTAAATTAGTTATTTCAGCCTTGGCACCGCTTCCATATCCAATAGAATGGTTCAATACCGTGGTATATCAATTGCTGTGCACAAAATTAAGACTGCAAATTGAATATGTGAGCAGAGACATAACCAAGGTGCATGATCACGTGGTTACAACGACAACAACGTCGCCCACTCCAAAGTAAGTATTATTTGATATTTTCCTTAATATGCAACGGAATTTGATGAAATATGGCGCAGCAAACGCGTCTTCGTGAGATGAATTTGGGGATCTAGGGAGTTTGGCACAGACTTATGTCGTTTTTGCGAAGAATCTATTTCCGTTTCGCAAAATCGACAGAAGTTTGGGCGAAAATACAGAGACCACCAAATGCAGCTTAACAAGACGCGTTTGATGCGCCATATTTCATCATCAAAACCCGTTACGTAATAAGGACACTATAACAGAATACGTACTTCGAATCGGTACTTGTTGTTGTTGTTAGTACCACGTGATCATACACCTTGATAACTATTATACAGTGAAATCTAAGTGAAATCCTTGATCTGAGACAACAGCTGAGACACAGTTTAGAACGCGGTGAAACAAATGTGCAAAAACACATAAGGGAGTTAGCCCCCTTCTTCCACTGACACAGTTAATTACTTGAGAATCTTGTATCCATTCGTGGAACTCATGACGAATGATGTCTTGACAAAAACCCGGATGTGTACGATGTACATGTATACCACAGGTTCTTGAAGAAGGGTTCATATTTCGGTGTTTTATGGATTATTTCGGTACCTCTGGTGGTTTGGGTGCATTGTTACCAACATACAATTTACGTCACCCACACGTACATATATACTGACAGTATAAAAGGGGTCCGAAAGTTCGGAACGGTAACTGTGTACATACATGACAATTTATGTCCTGTCTAATGTTTGAGCATTAGCAGTTGCACAAAACTATGTAAATTGCCCAAAACCAACGAAATCTACCCAAATCCACACAATGCACCAAAATACCCACATGACACAAAATGACCATATGTTCACAGTCCTGTGATGTATACTAGAGGATGTCGATAGTGCCCAATCCTAATACATGTAAACCCATTGTTTCTCATTGTTGTTATTTAAATACAGTGGAACCTCTCTAAACCGGACAGCAAGTAAACACAATGATCTTATTTTGTATTAGTTTCTTGGCCATATATCTCAGGTGATACTGTATGTTCGTGATCGCATAGCACGCAACTGTGGCAGAGAATGACCACATGCCTGATTTACAGTGAACCTCTCTAAGCCAGGCACCCTGGGGACCGGGTCTCCGGTTTAGAGAGGTTTCACTGTGTGTGGATACGATCCATGACCCAGGGGTAAAAACAAATCGACATTCTCTTTGCGCATCTGCACACCATAAGGAAGCGACATACATGTGCCAACTATGAATGTTTTTACTTCCTAGTACAACAAGGTGTATGATCACGTGGACTAACAACAACAACAACAACAAGTACTGAAACTTCCAGAATCCATCTGATTCAAAGTACAGATTCGTTTGTATTGTCCTTATTACGTAACGGATTTTGATGAAATATGGCGCATCAAACGCGTCTTGTTAAGATGCATTTGGTGGGCTTGTATTTTCGCCCAAACTTGTGTCGTGTTTGCGAAGAATCGATTTCCGTGTCTACAGACACGGAAATCAATTCTTCGCAAAACGACACAAGTCTGTGCCGAACTCCCTGGACCACCAAATGCAGCTCATGATGTCAAATAATACTTACTTTGGAGTGGGCGACGTTGTTGTTGTTGTAACCACGTGAGCATGCACCTTGTACAAGTAACGTGACGGACAAGTACCAAGACGCCTCATTTGTATTCATAGTTTTATGAATGCACACGCTCGTAAATATGGTTGTGATAGGAGAAATGGGGCTTATTGGTGTTGCGACCAGTGTACATGTAGGTGCAGATCGAGACTACGAATCCGCATAGTCTGATCAAGGTCTACATTGTTTGCCAGTACATGTAAGTGAATATTTGATAGTAATTCGCCTTCAGAAATGTGCACCAAGAAGAGGAACTAGACTGGTCAACATGTCGTAACCACCATTTGGCCAGTCCCAGCTACCCATTAGCTTTGTCTGTTTTAGCTGCTAATTAAATATTTGATGTGCATGTTTTGTAGGGATTGTCACGTTCAACATGACACAATAGTGAGCATAGATGTCATTAACTGACGTCATTCGCATATCAAAGGAAACATTTCATTGTTAACCTTCACTACGCGGGAGACGGAAATTGTCGTCTGCTGTTTTTCATTTTTGCATTAATTCTTAACAAAAAACCTGTTTTGACAGCGCATGAGAATCGTCTCCAGTGGAGACGATTCTCATGCGCTGTCAAAACAGGTTATTGTCGAGAAATATTGAAAATAACACATTACCAGTAGACGACAACATTTAATTGAGCGTAGTAAGGATTAACACAAGCGTCTGTCCACGAGTGATAACTGGAAGAAAGTCAATGGCGCGCCATCACAAAATACCCACTTTTCCTCTGCCAATAGACAAGTGAATTTCTAGATCATAAAAATGTGGATATAATCAATACCGGAGAGGTTGAATTAAAAATCGAATATGACTGTGTGCATTTATACACCATAATAATGCTACATACGCAGTTTCAAGTCTCTTCCTATTACTGTTTTACAGTTTTACGACACTTGCAAGTTGAAAATGGGGAGATAATCCATGAGGGTGGTGTCGATTAAAAAATCGAAATGAACATTGCGCATCTACACGCCATAAGGAAGGCACACACCAAGTTTGAAATCCTACCTATTATTACGGGTTAAACAGTTTTACTTCTTACAAGGCAAATTGGCGAATTCTAAGTCGAAAAGGGTGATATAATCAATGACCCGTGGGGGGGGGGGGGGGGTCGAATCAAAAATCGAAATTCACATAGCACATCTACACACCATAAAAAGGAAGGCCACGCGAAGTTTGAAGTCCCTACGTATTACAGTAAAAATGTTTTACTTCTTACAAGAAACGGGACGGACGGACGGATGGACACCCGTGACGAAACAATATACGCATTATTTTTCAAAAGGTGGGTATAGTTACACTACCCGAACTGTGCTACAGCACAGGCTCAGCCAATCAAACTGTTTCATTGATATTTCCATTTGCTGTTCAGAAACGTTGATATCAGTAGCCGATTTCATCAACATTGCAAAGTATACTTTAGTAGCAAAGTATACTTTGAGGGAGAAATTTTGAATTTTATGATAAATTTATTAATTTTTATTATACTGAATTTATTACATTATCACAGCCAATTTGGCTGTGATAATGTAATAAATTCAGTATAATAATTCTGCATACTTTGAATCATGAAATACATGCATTCGTTAGTTCTATATGAAATAATGCATTTCAGGAAAAATAAATGATTACTCCCTCAAAGTATACTTTGCTAGTAAAGTATACTTAGCAATGTTGATGAAATAGGCTACAGGGCAATATTAATGCAGACGGTTTTGTGATATTCTGGTACGTTTGTATCGTACAAACATAGTACCAGATTATGGTATATTCATACCATATCCGTACGGATATATCGTATATACGAACGGATATCGTATGTTTGTATACTATTCGTGTAGTACGTTTGTACTATACGATGATACGGTACAAACATACCAATATTATATGATCATACGATATGCTCATTAAATATACCAATACTATACGATTACGATATGTATACGATATTAGTATATACAAACAGGTAAGGAGCAGAAAAGCGCTACTGTAGCATATGTTTCTTATTTCCCAAGGAGACAATTCTAATGAAATGCCAAGACATGTTTTAATTTCGAAGCAATTTATCAATAATTGCTGTCTGTTGATGTGTAAACAGTAGTGTGATTTTATTTGACCCAATTAAAGTTTTGAAATACCCTATTGCTTCAGAAATGACGGAGTGACAATACTCAATTACTAATTGCTTATCTGGAGCGCTGATCTGCAAAATACTCTAGCTGTCACTTTTCAGGAGCAACACAAACGATTACATGTACTTTCTTTAAATAAAATAAATCATCCGTTGACATATGTCCTAAAATGACATTTTGATAGCCGGCGGCCCATATGATTCACATATACGCGTTTACAAAGATATCCACATTGTTTATTATAGGAATGAATGGCCTTTTTGTGGAATTTATCGGGGTATAAACTTGGAAAAGTCGCGGGAATACTGGACGAAGGCCGGAAGGCCTCGTCCAGTATTCCCGCGACTTTTCCAAGTTTATATCACCGATAAATTCAACAAAAAGTCCATTCATTCCTTATAATTCCAGCATTTGAAATAAATTCATCAAGAAAATGTGTTTATTTTCCGTTTTCATAAGAATCATTTTAACTGCGCCTGACGGTTACGGAAAGTAGTTCGGCATGGGAGTTTAGTGGGATATAAATTTTGGACAGAGACTTGCTACGGACCAATCAAATGTTAGGGAATTGTGTAAATATTTTTGTGCTGGAATTATGAAGCACCAAATAACTTTCATATTATGTATGATGGGTAAAGCACGTGACACGCACCTGGCTGTTTTATGATCCTTTCCACCTATAATTCCTAAATATCTTCGCAAGCACTAGAACAATAATTATTGAACGTGTTAATGGACGAAGAGGACTAAGTCCATTTCGTCCCCTGACCCCTTCAATTCTCAAGCGGGCTATAAGGTTCCTATGTCTCCTTCTTCCATAAACCCTTCAATTGTGATGAGATGAATCGCTGATACCTCGGCAAATACTATGGTATTATCTGATGATGACGTACAGATTTCGGCGTCTAATCCGTACAGAATCCAGTGTGAAACTGTCGATGTCTTGTCCGTACAGATATATATTTTTGCTCGACTGGCTTCCGGAGTCTCCACCGTCCGGTGGTGATTTTTGACATATTTGCAATTAGAGTGTACAGTGGGGTCAGCGTGTAAGTGCACACACAAACGAACACGACAGGTTGGAACCAACCTGTCATATTCGTTCGTGTGTGCACTTACACGCTGATCCCACTGTATAAAAGAGGGGCACATATTCGGAAACAGCATCAATCAATGATGTAATATCAAGTGACAGATTCAAAATTCATGCAGAAATTACCGTATGCGAGCTCAGTAAAGACCGTCCTCTCGCTATGTTTTCAAAATGTTCACGTTTGTTGGTCGTTCCTGCTTATATTAGCGAGAGATGTACCCTGACAAGAGCAACCGAGGGTTAAGACAAGATTTATACACATGATTACCACGTGTAGTTCGTGATTTTTGCTCGTTTAAAAGGGGAAACCAGTAAAATGTATGGAAGCGTCCTGGTGCCAATGCTATAATATTTGTATCTCCTAATTAGGAGATCCTAGTTAGGAGACAGTATCTCCTAATTAGGAGATAGTAACTCCTAATTATGAGATATTAATTCCTAAGTAGGATACAGTAAGTCCTAATTAGGAGATGTATCTCCTAATTAGGAGATACTAAGTCCTAATTAGGAGATACAAATATCATAGCATTGGCACCAGGACGCTTACTTTTCACGTTTTTCCATTTCCGCCATATTGCGTGTGTCTAAATTTACAGGCCCGTACAGCTTACAGTACAGTGTATAAGGGTATGACAGATGCTAGTATGAATGTTCACGGGGTGTCTGCACTTTAGCAGTGGCGTAGCCCTGGGGTGCAAGGGGTGCGAACCCCGTAATATTTCGTCAGGTGTGTATGTAGTCCGGGGGCAAATGTACATAATTATACGTATACAAATCCGGCACCTCATGTTAATTTTTGGCACCCGATGATTTTATAAACTTGAATGTATAAGGTTTCCAAAAAGCCGGGTGCAATTTTTTTAAACCACGGCCAAGGTCATTTCAAGGTCATTGAACTTCATACACGCTTGGTGTCCGAATAATGATATCACTGTACTGTAAGCTATACTGGCCGGTATGATAATAAAAAAACGTGAAAGGTAAGTGCTTCAATTTTTACTGTTTTCCCCTTTAAAACTAGCAAAAATCACGAACTAAACGTGGTAATCCTGTGTATAAATGTTGTCTTAACCCACGGTTGCTCTTGGCAGGGTCCATATCTCGCTAATATAAGCAGGAACGACCAACAAACGTGATCATTTGGAAAATGAAGCGAGAGAACGGTCTTTACCGAGCTCGCATACGGTCATTTCTGAATGAAACACACAATAATCCCAAAGCATATGTTTGAAACTGATGCCTGTGAAGTATATTAGTTAATCAGTTGACTGTATATGGCATAACACATCTGGCTTATTGTTTTTAACGTACTACTTTTGCGCATGAATATCTGATGATTTAGTGTGGTTAAAATATTTAGCGCATTTCAATTGCTAGTGTTATTGGTTAGTTATTTACGAAAACATAGATTGAACTGATCGTAAATAGGAGGTGGGCGTGGCGGACATTCCCCACCATGGTAACAGGGAATTCCCCATCAACTGCATGCACTCCATCTACCACCTGTGGCATTTATACGAGTGTTTACATGAAATATATGTCGGAATGACGTCATCGGAGCTGACTGTCGCGCCTGACACACACTGGACCGGTGACTTTGCCGACTTGTCACTCCGACAAACACAGAGTACATAATAAACCGCCTGCGTTAATATCTTGCACAGTTGTATTGTGTGAACATGAGCTGTAGCACAGCTCAAGCTCAGCCAATCAAGCTGCTTGATTTCAAGTACAATATTCAAGTATTTGAAATACATAAATTGACAGCTATTGTCAAGATTATCGCAGGCGGTAGTGTAATGCAGTGTACAATATTGTGCTTCAGTGATAGACGACTGATTCACTGATCGAATACCGATCAGTGTAGTCCCAGATCAGCATGCGCATCCGCGCATTCTGATCTGGGACTACACTGATCGCCCATTCAATACAACTGGTTTTCTGCTGATGCGTCTTGGCTGACGTTTTCGTCAACCCAGCGGCCCGGTAAAATATTAACGATGCCTTTATTGCAACATTCGTGTGGTAATTAAGGTATTATGTCATAGATAGATACACTTGGTTTCAATGATAATTGCTTCATAAGAGTGATATGATACATTAATATAACATATGTATACATGTACTATATAGAGCATTGAGTTGCCATCTCCGCAATCTTTGTATGTACAAGCCATTAATAGCTAATACCAGAGCACAGTAGTTGGTATATATGGTATGATACAATAATACAATACATTTTATTCACTCTAAGCCACTTACGTGACACACGAGGTATACAATAGATTACATAATACAACGATGGGTAAAATACAAAATGCATATGTATAAGCTCACTAGTCATTATAACCATAAAGCATTTCTTATAAAAATAGCTACATTTCTTAATTGCTTTCCAGATTTTTTCTCAAATAGCTGTGCGAATTTTAAAATATTTGGTCTTCTAAAATAAAATGGCTTGATATACCGTTTTCGAACTTCATCATAGAAGCGGCACTCGAAAAGGAAATGAAACTCGTCACCGAGAGCACCAGCGCCACATTTGTTGCAGACCCTGCTTGCTCTCGGCACACCTGTCCATCTACCAGTTTCGACCGCCAGTCTATGATTACAAGTTCGAAATCTGGTCAATGTTTTTTTTAACCTTTCCGTGAGATTAATTAAATATGTTTCTAATCCAAACTCTGTTTTAAAGATTCTATACGTAATTCCACGTGAAAATGAATCGATGCTGGTGAGCCATGACTGAATAAACTGGTTCTGAAGCTGAGTCCTGGCGTAGTGGCCCAGCCAGATAGCATTAACATCGTTCTGGCTAAGCCATACGCCAGGGACTCCAATTTCAGTTAAAATAGATTTAACATTCTGAATCCATCGGAAATGAGTCACATTTGCTTCATGTTGTGTATATAATAACTTATACATAAGAAACAATAATTTACTCTGCTTCTCTGAAACTAATTTTGCCCAAAACGAAATAATTCTACATTTAATGTCAATAATAAGCGGAAATTTGCCGAGTTCTCCATAAACCATGAAATTTGGTGTGGATTTCTTTACCCCCAAAACAGTTTTACAAAATTTCAAATGAATTGTTTCTATAGCCGAAATGTTTTCAAATCCCCAGATTTCACAGGTATAGCAGAGAATTGGAGTGATACATTGATCAAATAACTTAAGCTGATAGTCTACTGGAGTTGACAAGTTGTTAATCTTTCTAAATGTGTTGTATGGTTGGCCAGGTAAAAGTGATATAGTGTGCGATTTGCTGTGTATGAAACTATTTACAATGGTGGTATATGTTGTTGTTAAAAACACAGGCACAAACCTGTCCAGAAAATATATTTTACTGTTTGGTGTAATATAAATGATAGGAGTCCGTTCTCCTGACTTTTCTACATGTGATTAGCTACATTATATCATATGTTCTACTTCACACGTTGAGTTCTTTGTCAAACGACAGAACAGGTGAAAATGCCTGTTGGCTGGAACACACACCGATGGCCGACTTGGCCACTCCCTGTGCCGTATAGGATACAGTAACGAGGCAGTATTCACATATGTTACACATTTATTCTAGCACATGCAGGAAGTAATTTTATTATATACCTACTTATGAAATACTTAGTTATGCGATGTAAATAAAAGTCATATGTTCTCATCGATGAAGTAAACAACTTCCGGTGAAAATACGACTACTTCCGCTATCTATATTCATAACGTATTAACACAGCTCGTGTACGTACACGATATGTGCATGAGGATATGATAAATAAGTTAGATCACGTTTGTCCGCATGTATGAGTAGCTAAACTCGCGGATTATCTCCTCGTACATGCGGACAAACCGTGATCTAACTTATACATATTGAATAACAGAGATACCGTCTGAGGCTTTACAATAGCTGATATGCCTAATGTAGATGTGACTGGAGAATGGGGCTTATGGGTTTTGCGACAAATGTAGATACACATCAGCCTCCGCATCCGAACAGTCTGATCAGGATCTTCACTGTTCACCGTTCTATCAATGAAACACCCGTCATGCTTCTAACAGTAAAAAGCGCTATAGATCGATATCAGGCTACAGGAGTTTCACAAGACACATGTGCACTTGTTTTTATTCGAGCGCTAGCGAAGAATTGTACAACCGACATCCAAATTTGAGGTCTTCCAGGTTTTATGCAAATTAGCTTATGTCGGTCGCAGCACATGTTTTGCGTGTTCAACTTTTTAAAAACATGGGTCTTACGCCATAAAAATAATTCCAACAGCTAGGTCGCCTTTTCATGTACAATATTCTTCTACATTTATGCTGTTGCAAACGTTTCCGTATGCCATATAATTAACACCTTTATTCCACAGAAGCGCGTTTCCTGGACTTTGCCCCCTTTTTCTACAGATCCCGTCAATTACATTATACACGTGCACGATTTCCTACATATTATCCGATTTGTCATATAGACACTGCGTCACGGGAACTCCAACAGAAACCGCTTCAAGCTTTCATCACAGCTAAAATACGCAGAGCTCCCGACAAAAGCTGGATATTCCGGCGGACTAGTGCATTTTCCTGAATGCCAAAACTATGGGCATATAGATATGAACCGATTTAATATGGAGATGGAGAAGTTTCTCATGTACTGCCCAAACACGACACTTTACATTTAAAATGAGAAATAAGATGCATTTGTGCGGATGTGCAGACTAGTCCTGTGTTCATATTGATCGTAATATGTCCCATTTGTCAGAAGTCGGTCTTTCATCCAACCACCATTTGAAGTTGAAGTCCTGTGAACGATTTGACCTTTTACGCTCTTTGTGAGAAAAACATTACTATATACTTCCAACTAGCATAGTTGTTACTGACAAGACTAGAGTCTGTGAAAACGGAATTTTTCTAAATGTGTTTTGAATCATTATTGCAACCGCTGAACTTAATTGTAACGCTGGTTGACATTATCACTATCGAGTTTGGGGGGGGGGGGGGGGGTAGTGGGGGATTGGCGATGTGGTCCTTTATAACGCTTGTCACGTGGATACCGTGAATGGTATATCTGATATTCGTCTATACGGAATTAAGCTCGTATTGTCCAAAGGTAGGACTAATTAAATACATATTTTCATATGTTATTAACGTTTGTACATGTCCATTAATTTCATCCACTGCAACAACATATATGTATGTTCAAATAAACACGTTGAATATAATATATACAAGTAGGTGGCCTTTGTTAATTGAGTAATAGGGAAATAAAAAGCGTGGCCTTTAACACAGGTACAACTGTACTGTAACTAGCCCATGTTGCAAGTCAGTTCACTGCATGATAACTCCCTTTTGAAAGTTTGCATATTCAGAAAATGCAAAACTATGTGAATGGCAGCTGTCAATTGGTGCATTAAATGCGCCCAACTAAAATAATAGAAATATTGTCTGGACATATATGTCTAAGCATGAATTACAACATACTGACAGTAATAGGCTGGACCCAGCTGCTCAAAACCTCTGTTAGCTTAACTGACTGTTAACTCCTTAACAATGTTAAGGATTTAACAGTCCGTTAAGCTAACGGAGGTTTCGAGCAACCGGGCCCTGGTTAAGTTCTTGCTTTTGTTAAAATACAGTGGGGTCAGCGTGTAAGTGCACACACGAACGAACACGACAGGTTGGTTCCAACCTGTCATGTTCGTTCGTGTGTGCACTTACACGCTGACGCCACTGTAGATAAAAATCGATGTTACAGATTGCACGTAAAACATATTTAGGCATTAATTAAGAAACATTTCGAGGCCCTGTATTATGCATAGATGGCAATGATAATAAATATACTGTCGATACACAACGCCAGATGCATTTTCATAATTCAAAACCATAAATTAAATGTTTAATCATTAATTTCAAAAGGTGTATAATGACGCCAGACACGGCTAACATCGGACAATTATAAATGTATTCGTAGTTTGGCAGTTTTTGTATTCAGTTTTTACTAGGATACACCTATGTGCCAAACTACACCATACTAATAACACTAGCTCCATTACCTCTCGCCAGGATAGCAATTTAACCACATCTCTTTAATGTAACGCATGGAAGAGTGATTTTTGCAATCGGTTATTCGGTGTGTTTGATGTGTTAGCGATATAAAACTGTCAAAGCTGTATCAATAAATTATTAATAAAGAACATATATACACATGTATACATTGGTTATTTTACCGTGTCAATGTGTTTATCTGACTTTACATGTATATCTTGAAAATTTGAAAGCTTCATTACGTTATATTGAATGTTGAACAACAACTAGAGAAAAAATTACTTCCATGGAAAAATTATTTCCCTGTTTTATTATTTTTGGCAATCTAATAGTTCTACATCAAAGAGTATTTAATTAAAGGTATAAAATATGCAGGTTACTAAATTTTGACCTACATGTAACAGGTATGGGCATGCACTTCGCCGGTTGTTCACATTTTTTGAATGGGTCAAATTGTAGCCGTAGATAACATATCGGAGGCAAATTAATGTAGCTATAATAGCACCAGGGGCCCGTTTCACTAAACTTCGTAAGACTGAAATGTTCGTAAGTGCAAATTTAGGATCGTCTGGAAATTTCAATTGATGGATTTACATTTATTGAGCAATAAATGTAAATCCAATAATTGTTTACAAGAAAACATTGTTAATGTGACATTTACAGACTATCATAATTTTGCACTTACGAACATTTTAGTCGTAAGAAGTTCAGTGAAACGGCCCCCAGTTCGACAAGTACACTATTGCAATATTGCTGCCATCCACATAAAGCGGTTACATAACCGCCTGCGTTAATCTTGCCCATGTTATCAGCGTTTATGAGCGTCGATTGGTAATGCCAACTAGGAATTAAGCAGATTGATTGTCTGAGCCTGAGCTGTAGCACAGCTCAGTCATTCAAGCTACTTGATATCAAGCACATTATTCACGTAGTTTGAAATAAAGATTAGCACAGGCGGTAGTGTATGATAGCTTAGCTGGTTTAGTACGCCATATAAGTCGTCTTAACTGCATTACTATCGCGTCAAGATGGCTAACTGAGCAGGACAATTTGACTTGGACGAGATAACGAACGAGAAATATCGTTAAATGCGTCATACTGCGAACTATAGTGACCGATTTTAATTTAATTTCTACAAGTTTTCTCGTCAACTTAAAACAGCCAGACCACTTATACCTATCCATATGTTATACAATTTAAATTAAATTCATGTTAGTTATCTCGTCCAAATTATCTGATCTTAACCAGATGGTAAATCGTTTTTGCGGATAAGTATGAAGTTAAAACGACCTGTAATGTGTGTTAAAGACGACATAGCTATCACATTAAGTAGATGGCGCCAGAATAAATAAATCGTAATGCGAATCGTGTGATATGGACTATGACTGGAGAATGGGTCTTATGACAAGTTGGCCAGTCTATCTCATGATGTTTAAGTATATATTATAAACAAAAACTGATAAACATGGGGAGATAATTTACTTATGCCTGTTCGGTATGCAAGTACCAGTAACGAAACTTTCTTAAATAAAATGATGGTGTTGTGAAATGATTGGTTCCGTTTAACTCCTCAGCTCTGGATCTACGTTAGTCACAAATGCCATTTACGTTATAAGGTATATGTTTTGTCACCAGGGTGAACATGTGTAGTTAATTTACCATCAGGCGCAACAATACAATTAATGATACAAGATGCGTGATCACGTGTTTACATGTACAACAACAACAACGCCGCCCACTCCAAAGTAAGTATTATTTGATATTTTCCTTCATATGCAACGGATTGTGATGAAATATGGCGCAGCAAACGCGTCTTCATGAGCTGCATTTGGTGGTCTAAGGAGTTTGGCACAGACTTATGTCGTTTTTGCAAAGCATCGATTTCCGTGTCGGAGACACGGAAATCGATTCTTCGCAAAAACGACAGACGTTTGGACAAAAATACAGAGACCAACAAATGTAGCTTAACAAGACGCGTTTGATGCGCCATATTTCATCAAAATCCGTTATGAAATAAGGACACTATAAAAGAATACGTACTTTGAATCGGTACTGCTGCTTGATTTCAAGCACAATATTCAAGAATTTGAAATAAAAGTAAGCAAATATTGCCAAGATTAGCGCAGGCGGCAGTGTATGATACATTGTGTTGTTACACTGTGCAATCGTATCTGAGACACGCCATGCAATTTTGTATCTTCGGACATCTGCGTAATTTCATTAAATACGTTTACAAAATTTACATTATTTTTCATAAATAAAGTCAACAGTTGACAAAACTTTAAGAGTACATGCGGTTCCTAACGAGATACCAGTCAATTCTACATAAAGCTATGGCGCAAACACATTTTTCGTCTGAAAACAATGTGTGCCGCTTACTAGACGAAAATGTGTTTATACATGTATATGCAGCTGAATGAGAATGTATATGCAGCTGAATGAGAATTCATCAGGAATCTGGCGCCTATTTCGACGTGAAACATTTTACGACGGCGCGGAGTGCAGCACTAGTTATTACCACAGTTTGTGAATATATGTGCTATGGCGACTGCTATTCTTGTGAAATGGGGTTCATATCCCATCGTGTTTGACCAATGTAGAACTGGATTAGTATGTATGCATGTGTGAAACAGTTTACACTGGCACGAAGTGCAACACCAGTTTGTTTGGCCTTTGGACCTGAACATGACTTTAATAGACACGGAAGATAATTGCCTTTCCATTATAACTACAGCCGGAAGTAAACTTCAAATGTGGCTGTGACTAGAGAAATGTGGCTTATGGGATTTGCGAACAGTGTAGCTCCAGATCAGCCTGTGCATCCGCACAGGCTGATCAGGATCTGCACTGTTCGCCATTCAACAACTGTAGCACCCGTTATACTTCTGACAAGCATTATAGATCGTTATCAGGCTATACAGGAGTGTGGTATTTGATCGGGAGCTATACTGGTCACAAATGCCATGAACCCCATTTCTTCTCCAGTCACAGCCACATATAATGACATCACTTGAAACTTTCCTGCCATGAGTTCAGTCACCTCGCGTTTGTGCATTGACGTTGCAGTAAAGGGATTTCATGTAAAATGCATTTAATAGAAACATTGTTTCATGTTGCCGACACCAGCATGAGTGTTTGATGATGAATGATGACTGGCACGTCACATCATTAGTTTTTGCTATGCTTACATCATCACAATTTACGTGTACAGTAAGACTTTCGTCGTCGTCCGTTTTTAGCTCGCCTGTACGAAGTGTTGAAAGAGCTAATGGCATATCCCCGGCGTCGGCGTCCACAAACGTTGGGGTAAATGTCTTATAACTTCTGTTCTTTTTCATGGAGCGCCTTGATATTCCATACATGCATTCATCTGATGATGCTCTATCATGATTTAATAAATCCACGACAGTCCACCCCTTACCCCAATGACAAAGTCAGTTAGTTCGTTCAAATGTAATTTATCAGTGGCCTTATAAAGTGTTAACTATATGTGTCTCTCCACGAATGAATGGACTTGTTTTGCGATCAGTGCAGTCACAGTAGCCGATTTCACCAACATTGCAAAGTATACTTTTCTAGCAAAGTATACTTTGAGGGAGTAATCATTTATTTTTCCTGAAATGCATTATTTCAAATAGAACTAACAAATGCATGTATTTCATGATTAAAAGTATGCAGAATTATTATACTGAATTTATTACATTATCACAGCCAAAATTGGCTGTGATAATGTAATAAATTCAGTATAATGAAAATTAATAAATTTATCATAAAATTGAAAATTTCTCCCTCAAAGTATACTTTGCTAGGAAAATATACTTTGCAATGTTGATGAAATCGGCTACAGGTCTGCATGTGCATCAACATAGTCTGTCGAGGGCCTACATGGTTCGTTATTAAAGTGAGGAAATGTCCCCGTAGCACCTCGCAGAAGTCCAGATTATTATCAAAGTAAGTAACAGTCACACATGGACTAAATGGTGTTCAGCACAGACCCTTCTCAGACGGTGCAGGGGGCCGTTTCACTAAACTTCGTACGACTAAAATGTTCTTAAGTGCAAACTTATGATAGTCTGTAAATGTCACATTAACGATGTTTTCTGGTAAATAATTATTGGATTTACATCTATTGAGCATAGGCTGCATATGCAGCCTATGCTCAATAAATGTAAATTCATCAATTGAATTTTCCAGACGATTATAATTTTGCACTTATGAACATTTTAGTCGTAAGAAGTTTAGTGAAACGGGCCCCGGATCCATAGTCTGATCTGGGTGTATGGAGGACGCATATCGATGGTTTAGTAACTTAAGGTTGGTAAAGAACGAGTACAGCTCGGCCTTGACTAATAACACTGTCGTATTTCGAGCATGGAGATCGGTGTACATGTTTAGAAAGTTTTATAATCACTGGCCCAGTATATAGTTGTTTCAGTAGACACTATTTGCTACATTAGTAAAGGTGACTATGAGACTATAGTCTGTTTCACGAAAGCTGCCCAAATTTTACGGCTATATAGACAATTAAAAAACAATACTATTTTCGATAATATTAAATTAAAGGAAAATTTAAGAATGAGCCTTCTTTTTATTTCGTGAAATTCGGTCAAATATTGATTTTATTACGAAAAATTGATTTGTCTATGGGAATTTAACATGGGGGAAAAAGTGGTAAGGAAGTGTGGGAGGAGTCAAAAAACGAAAAAATTTGGAAATTGACTCCGAAACCTGACTAGATACAAATGTAGCTTCGATATGATCTAACTAAGAAAACAAAAGTTAAATTTTAAAAATCGGTCCAGTATTTCTGAAATTCAAAAGAATTTCCCCATGTTAAATCCCCATAGACATCTTCATTCCGTGAAGATATCTATGGGGATTTAACATGGGGAAATAGTTTTTTCGCAATAAAATCAATATTTGGCCAAATTTCACGAAATAAAAAGAAGGCTCATTCTTAAATTTTGATACCATTTAATATTATCGAAAAAAATATTGTTTTCGAATTGTTTATATGGACGTAAAATTTGGGCAGCTTTCGTGAAACAGACAGTAATTGATATTTTGTGTCATGGGTGGAAATGTTAATGGTAATGTTAGTGCCACCTTTGAGTCAAGGCTGCCAACAGGCGAGCGGCGTTGTCTTTTGACAACTCGTGTTCAATATAATATAGAGAATAGTAGGTTAGTGCCGTGAATGGGAAAAATATCTGGCAAGGCTCAGGAAACGGGATGGGCGAGGCTATGCCGAGCACATCCCGTTTCCGTGCCGCGCCAGATATGTTTTCCCATTCACGGCACTAACCTACTATTCTGTTTATCCTGTAAACACCTTCAAATGGCTGTAAAATGCAAAAATAGTATTGACTGGATATCAAAAATGTTTCACGGCACCGTGTTTCACGGCACATACGCACTGTGTTGACGGGATAAATACTAGTATACGAAATAAAGCAAATGCAACGAAGACTTCGCAATACATAATTATCAATATGTAGGGGGAAAATATTACGTTTGTTAATCAACGTATAGCAAATAAGTTTAGAAATATACACACACTTATTTCCCATAAATAAAAAAAAAGAAACTTTGCTTGACGTGCCTTTAAGCCGAAAATCGAGGAACTCACTGATTACAATCCTGAGCGAAACAACGGCTGATAAAAATCCCATGGGATCGCTCAGTATTGATGTTTCCTCATGGGCAAATTCATCCTGCCAACATATACCATTATTGTTTTTGTGAATTATTGAATTATGGAACACTGTAGTGAATGTTGTATCGTGGGGTTAATTTGTCCAACGAACGGAGCAAATTTTGGTGAGCGACTGACCCCTTCCATTCTGTATCGGATTAAATTGTACGGCGATTCATTTTGTCTCACTAACATAGCACAATTGTTGATGAACATTTTGAATACAGAACACTATATAGCGAATACCAGGGTAGTGTATTTTGATATCAAGTTTATCAGGCAAGGCTAGGAAACACATAGGAAATCCGAGACTTGCCGAGGAATTCCTACCGTTTCCGAGCCAAGCCTGATACATTTGATATCAAAAGACACTAGCCTAGTATTCTATTTATCAGGTAACGTTTTATGTTACCTGATAAATCAATATATTGCGCATTCGCTCTGATTTATCGTCTTTTACGGAAATTATTTTTGTGCATATTTTGTACATATTTTTATAAGATAGTGCACATAATCTTAGGTACAAACACACTTGACGTGTCTCCGTGGTTTGCACATTATGGTAACTACTGTATACACTTATATACGGAGCCTCGCAGGGGACGTAGAATTCTTGTTTTATTAATTCGTTCCATCTATTTAACAATTCGTTCCCACGAATTAACAATTCGTTCCTACGAATTAACAATTCGTTCCCTCAATTTAACAATTCGTTCCCACGATATAACAATTCTTTCTCAAGATATAACAATTCGTCCCCTCGAATTAACAATTCGTTCCCTCAATTTAACAATTCGTCCCCTTGAATTAACAATTCGTTCCCACAATATAACAATTCGTTAATTCAGAGAACACTTCGTTAATTCGAGGTAACGCATTGTTAATTCGAGGGAACGAATTGTTATTTCGTGGGAATGAATTGTTAATTCGAGGAAATGAATTGTTATTTCGTGGGAACGAATTAAAATTAAAAAAAAAATGCATGTCCCCTGCGGGGCTCCGTACTTTTACATGGAGTTCCGCTAAGACAAAATTAATGTATAATGACGTCGACATTGGCTTTTGTATCTCGTTAATTTCCCTTCGCACGTACTTACATGTAAGCATGTCAAGTGGTCGTATTGTTATTGGATATCTTACAACTGGGACACATTCCGCTAGTAATTAGCTAACAAAATTACAGTATGCTATATAGTACAGTGCAACCTCTCTACAACAGCCACCGATAAGAAGACACAAACTAAAACTGGATGTTATTATAGGAATGAATGGCCTTTTTGTGGAATTTATCGGGGTAGGACGAAGGCCGGAAGGCCTCATCCAGTATTCCCGCGACTTTTCCAAGTTTATATCCCCGATAAATTCCACAAAAAGGTCGTTCATTCCTTATAATACCAGCATTTGAAATAAATTCATCACGAAAATGTGTTTATTTTCCGTTTTGTTAAGAATTATTTTAACTGCGCCTCACGATTACGGAAAGTAGTTCGGCGTGGAGTTTACTGGGATATAAATTTTGGACAGAGACTTGCTACGAGCCAATCAAATGTTAAGGAATTGTGTAAATATTTTTATGCTGGAATTATAGAGATGTTGCTCTTGTAGGCAAGTTAAATATAGACAATCGTCCATTTGGGATATAAAATAGTACATGTATTGTGACTATTATATAGAAGGTGTAGTTGTAGAGAGGTGGCCGTTCGTGGAGGTTCAACTGTATATTAGGAATTAGATACGTATATTAAAACAATCATCAGTCAAATTCCTGCATCTCCGAATACAATGATGGATCGTAGCTAGTTATTTCCCTTTGCAAATCTATTTATAGAGATCCGGTCCTATGTTGTATTTCATCGATTATTTCTTACTGAATAGCACAAAACATGAGTTTTGCGAACAGAGTAGACACATATCAGACTGCACAGCTGTGCAGTCTGATCTGAGTCTACACTGATTGCAATAATATTAATAAGTGTCAAAATATGAATCTGACAATTATTGTAGTCCCAGATCAGATTGCGTACATAGGTAGGATGATTTGTATCAATACTAGTTGAAATCACTATGTTGACTCGTTTTCACAACAAATCATGCAACATTCGCTCTTTATACAAGCAATAAGGCCAGAAACTACATAATTCGGACCGGATTTTTATAAATAAATTCAACGGGAGATAACTAGCTACTATCCTTCATTTCTGTCTAATTGCCGGGTGGTGGGAGTAACGTTTGTAAAGTCGATGGAGCTAGCAAACTGATGGAAACCCATTGTTCCCGCCTGTAGAATGTTTTTTGGCGGTCTAAATTCCGCTTCTGGAAATGTATTGTCCAGACTAATTCATCGTGTGTGTCCACTGCACACATTATAAGGTACTGTTTCGTTTCAGTCACCGTCTTATTTGCTAAACAACAATCACACATATTGGAATCGTTCAAAGTACGTTATTATAGAAAGGTCAAGCGAACATTCAATCGAATTGAATATACAGTGAAACCTCTCTAAACCGGACACCCTGGGAGGTCCCCAGGGTGTCCGGCTTAGAGAGGTTTCACTGTAAAGCAGGCATTTGATCATTCTGAGCCATAGTTATGTGCTATGCGATCTTGTACAGACATTATCACCGGCGATAAATGGCTAAGAAATTCAACAAACATAAGATCACAGGTGTTTCATTGGTGTCCGGTTTAGAGAGGTTCCACTGTACTGACAATGCAGTTTCCATACTGCCCTGGCTATCGCTTGTTTACATCATTGATATACATATACGTGTATAATCAGCCACTTAATGCCACATATTTACATAAAAGGAATCTAACCTATTAATGTCAATGAATGACACATGACTGTCATGTCCAAGGTTGTAAACAATGTCACCAACGACCCTAATCAAAGTACTGAAAGGACTGAAACTAGGTTAGCTCCACAAGATTACTAACACGTATTTTTATTTATATAATGATGTTTAATGCCTTATCATCAGCTAAAGTCATTTTATGTTGGTTAACAGGGTAAAATCCCATATTACATGTGTATGGAGAGAAGGAAAATCCCAAAATCAGAACCGAATATTTACAGAAAATAAATATTGGTTTGTCATGTGAGGCGGTTTCAATTCCAGCCGCTGACTTTTGTGGTCACAGGAGATTGTATTTATCTTTCTTAACAATAATTAAACCTGTATATTAATTAATGAATATCCAGAGCAGAATGGGTGCAGGTTATAGGAAACTAGGTCCCACAACATCCATGCGAAAATTGAAAGTAGCAGAGAGTAGCAAAATGTTTGGTCATTGGTTAGTTTATATAGGGAAAATCAATGGTGGTGGTGGACCTACATGGCTTGGCACACCCGAAACTCTTCCGATCTAACTTATGCTTAGAATATAACAATTACAATTGATGTTCAGCATCAATCCATTATATTTGCAAACAATAAAGACATATTAACTAAATAGTTATGAAGACACCCACAATGGTGATGCCTGGCACCCAGCTACATCAACATTCAAACGTTTGTTTCACCGTGAATTAAAACAACAAAATTAATATTATTGACGCCTGCACCATCGCACCGACGACAATAAACCAGCATTACCATGGGCGGATTCAGGGGGGGGGGGGGCGGACCCGGCGCGCGCCCCCCCCCCCCTAAAATTCGCCGAGTAAAGATTTGTTACAAGTTGCAAGGCACGTTTCATGCCAAGTGCCATGCATTCCATGCATTTTTTCCGCTCCGCTCCGCTCCGCTCCGCTCCGCTCCGCTCGGTCGACTATTTTGCCATACTTAACTATATTATCGAACGAGCTTAGCTCGTTCGATAATATAGTCAAATATTGTAAAATAGTTACGCCTCCCCCCCCCTCCCCCCCTAACCCGAAATCCTGGATCCGCGCCTGATTACTATCCTACTCTTTGTGTCTGGAAGAGAACGAGTCGAAAAATTGGCGGCTGGATCTAATCAGCCGCGCCGGTAGTAATAGTTGACCCCTCAATACACAGCATCAGCTCAGATGCTCAACTCATAATTTACTAATTGAAACTGGTCGTCATATTGGCATTGCCAGGAATCTACTGCATTGTCCAATTTGTCGACAAAATAATATACATGTGGTTGAGACCGAATACCATTTCTTTATAGAATGTAGCTCTTATGAACAACTACGCCTACAGTTTTTAAATTTCGAAACTATTAGAAACCATAATCATGATTCGTTTAATAGAATGATGGCGAGTTCACATATACCACATATTCACAACATTGCTAAGTTTATATTTCTAGCATTGGAGAAAAGACAATCCATTATACAAGCTGAGTAACGATGTGCACTAGTACTGTGCTTATTGCTCGTATAGCTGTTACATGTTTACATTACATTGTACTGTAACGGTGTATCAACTCCGCTAATGTGCACTAGATACATGTGCTTGCTCGTATTATGTTGTCTACATTGTTACATACTGTACTGTAAGACGGTGTATCACTCCTCTAATGTGCACTAGTATACATGTGCTTGCTCGTATAATGCTTGTCTACATTGTTAGACATACATGTAAATGTAAGACGGTGTATCACTCCTCTAATGTGCACTAGTATACATGTGCTTGCTCGTATAATGCTTGTCTACATTGTTAGACATACATGTAACGTAAGACGGTGTATCATCTCTATGCACTAGTATACATGTGCTTGGGTATAATGCTTGCTACTTGTAGACATACATGTCTGTAAGACTTGTTCATCTCTAATGTCACTAGTATAAGTGCTTGCTGGTAAAATGCTTGTCACATTGTTAGACATACATGTACTGTAAGACGGGTGATCACTCTCTAATGTGCACTAGTATACATGTGCTTGCTCGTATAATGCTTGTCTACATTGTTAGACATACATGTACTGTAAGACGGTGTATCACTCTCTAATGTGCACTAGTATACATGTGCTTTGCTCGTATAATGCTTGTCTACATTGTTAGACATACTTGTACTGTAAGACGGTGTCATCACTCTGCTAAATGTGCAACTAGTTATACATGTGCGGTGCTCGTATATGCTTGTCTACATTGTTAGTTAGACATACATGTACTGTAAGACGGTGTATCACTCTCTAATGTGCACTAGTATACATGTGCTTGCTCGTATAATGCTTGTCTACATTGTTAGACATACATGTACTGTAAGACGGTGTATCACTCCTCTAATATGTATGTCACCATGTTATATTGTGGGCCGGTGGCCTATATTATTCAATAAACAAACTTATAAACTTCTAGTATGCCAGGTATGGTGCGTGGTTTCCGGCGGCGCTGTTTAGTTAATCCATGAATACACAACATCAGTGTGTCAGGTGTAGTTCATGGTGTCCGGCGGCTCTGTTCAGAGATAATCAGGCAATATAAAATTAATTTACTGAATGTACAACAACTATTTACAACTACTTTTAATAAAAGCGTAAAGCATGTTACTATGGTAACAGTTATGTTAACTATTGTTTAATGGGATAGTATGACAAAACATTGACTGTAATGTAAATGTATAGTTAAATAATTCAGACTGTGTGCTTTATTGTTTAGTTTACATGTGCTAATTCAGTAAAATTCAGTAATGAAACATTACAAATTCGACACTCATAATGGTAGTTTTAAATGTAAAAATAGTTGACATTCCATCTCTACAACTGCTATATTACGTAGCTCCAAGGGAGCTAACCTAGTAAAAAGGAGTTTTAGAGTGTGCTTTGTGTATTAGGTCATAGATAGATACAATTGACTTCGATGATAATTGCTTCATAGGAGTGATGTGATATATGAATATTACATATGTGAATATTGTCTTGCTACTGTATACTATATGGTGCATTGAGTTGCCATTTCCACAATCTTTGTATGTACAAGCCATCATACAGTTTCACCCCTTCGTGCGTTTGACAAATACAGCAAATAATATGACCGTAAATTTGGTACAATACATAATACAGATATGACAAGGGCAAGCTATAAATATTATGCCAGCAAACTATACAAAGGATGAGATATCTGAGCATTTCTTCCATCAATCTCAAAATAAATGTTGATGTATGCACTTTACTATAGGTAAAGCCATATTTACTCGCATAGTAGGTAAGTAGACACCAGGGACAATACACTCAGGTAACTGCTTACATGTCACTGAATTTGATAGCTAATAACAGAGTACAGTAGTGGGTATATATGGTATGTGTTGTGTGGTTTGCCAGCTAAAAGTAATACACTGTGCGATTTTCTGTGTAGGAAGTTATTTATAATGGTGTTTTATTATATAAATATTTATCTTTTATGTGTGTTGCTCGTACAAATTACATTAACTAAGCATGAGATAGATTACAGGTAGAACGTTAGTCTCACTTTGAATAAAAATAATAACTAAATGCCCGTTTCCTGAGCCTTGCCAGATATTTTCCCCATTCACGGCATTAACCTACTATTCTCTATCTATTTTCCTTATTTCTGAACCAAAGTATATGTTGTGACCACTCATTTGAACCGTCTCGGCGAGACGGTTCAAATGAGTAGTCACAACATATACTTCTGATGAGAAATAAAGAAATTCTTGAGCCTTGCCGGATATTTTTCCCATTCACGGCACTAACCTACTATTCTCTATATAACAAGCATTACAGATCGTTATCATGCTACAGGAATGTGTGATACACTGGTCAGAAATCTCACAAGCCCCGTTTCTTCGGTCGCAGCCACATTTTGAAGGCTGTACTACTTGTGTCAGTGTCAAATCCTTTTGTTGACATCGGCAAGCATGCCTGATTGACTGAATGGCAAACAGCGCATGTCCTGATCGGAATGCGTATATACACAGGCGTATCCGTGGCTGTGCTGGTCGTGTGTACAGTCGAACCTCCCTGAACGGCCACCTCTCTACAACAACACCCTCTCTGTAACAGCCACTATTTTATTTCCCAAATTGATAATGTCCACTATATTTAGACTGCTGAGCACGAAAATTGTCGTCTGCTGTTGCTTTATATTTTGCCTTAATTCTCAATAAAAACATGCTTTGGCAGCACGTTAAAATCTAAAATGCTGTTAAAGCATGTTTTTTCATGAGAATAATCGAAGAAAATGCACATTTTTGTGTAAGGATGGTAAAATGAACCTTAAGATTATATATGTTGTTACCACTCGTTTGAACCGTCTCGTTGAGACGGTTCAAATGAGTGGTAACAACATGTACTTTCGAGATGAAATAAGAAAATATGAACTCAAAAGTTTCATACTACTATAGTGCGTTCAGTGTAGACCACTCCGCCGTGAATTCGCGATCCCCGACCACGGTCTACATTGTTCGTCACTATCGCTGACGATGTCTTGCAACTACATTGGCAATTCAAAGGGAGTAATAGTCTGATATACTCGGTGTCAATTATTATTTGGGGAGGTCGGAGTAATGTCCCTTGAATTACATACGCATTAAAGGTACATGCCCACTTAGTAGGTACAAACTGTTCTTTATAGCAATTAAATAAGTGTATAATTGTGTCACTATTCCTCCAGTTCTACAAATTACGAGTGCCCGCTATACAGATATAATCATTTAGTAATATTTATTTTACTGATAGTGACGCGCGGTGGTATCGGGCTATTTTCATATGCAAATGAGGCATGATATGTTTTAATTATTTATATTAATTAAATGCGTCACATGAAAAAAATATATTTTTGACAGATTATAAAGTATGATCATTGCACATCAAAAATTAAATGCAGAGAATAAATGGTATTGTCCGTTAACATTTTAAGGAAACACGGTTATCGCCCCTGATATCAGTGTGGAAATTTACGTCTGATTTATGTATAATAATGTCAATAAATACGTGGGGTAATGGTAAATGAATGGTTATTTTGCCAGAAAATGTCTCAGATGATGTCTCTGATATAAAGAATAGATGTGCCTACTGAGTGGGCATGTCCCTTTAATAGTCATGGGCGTATACAATGTACATATGGAAGTGTCCTGGGGGCCGTTTCACTAAACTTCTTACGACTAAAATATTCGTAAGCGCAAATTTAGAATCGTCTGCAAATTTGAATTGATGGATTTACATTTATTGAGCATAGGCTGCATATGCAGCCTATGCTCAATAAATGTAAATCCAACAATTATTTGCAAGAAAACAGTGTTAATGTGAAATTTACAGACTGTCATAATTTTGCACTTACGAACATTTTAGTCGTAGGAAGTTTAGTGAAACGGGCCCCTGGTGCTAATGCTGAACGAGTTTTAAGAATTAAATATTTGTTTACATCTCACCAATTGTACACAACAAAAACAGCATACAATATATTTACATACAGATTTTGCACAATTGCCATTCTATTTAAGTCTTAATTATGACATAGTAACTCCTAATTAGGAGATACTCAGTCCTAATTAGGAGATTGTATCTCCTGCAGTGTTCGTTAGTATTTTTCAGATATAAATACCCCTTATCTGCTGAACGGATAAGTCCAGAAATGAGCGTAGAACGATCAATTTCAAATATGAGGTTGTGACTGGAGAAATAGGGCTCATGGGTTTTGTGACCAATGCAGATCCAGATCAGCCTGTGCATCCGCACAGTCTGATCAGGATCTGCATTGTTCGGCATGTCATCAATGAAACAACCATGATGATTCTAACAAGTAATAACAAATCGCTAGCAGGCTACAGAATTGGGTTATTTGATCAGCAGCTAATTCCATAAGCCCCATTTCTCCAGTCACAGTCACATAGTTCGGTGGTGACAGGGTTAGCCCTTTGAACCCGAAAGCCCGCTATATCGGTTTATGCAAACAGCGCAGATCCAGATGAGTCTCCAGTCTCATCAGGATCTGCACTTTGAAAACAAAAAACACCCCCTTATCATAAATGGATAAGTCTGAAAATCATTTTGTGACGATTGGATTGGTCGGAAAATTAGCATATCACAGTCAATCCCAGTTGCTTAGGGGTGACAGGGTTAAATAGCAATACCATAAAAGGCAAGTCGAATCCATGTCGGATGTGTGTCTATGGCTGGGGAAAGGGGGGTTTGGGTTTTCTGCCCAATGTAGATCCAGATCAGCCTGTGCATCCGCTTAGTCTGATCGGGATATGCACGGTTCGCCATTCCATCGATTTTTCAGGCTACAGAAGTGTGCAAGTTGATCACGAGCTACACTGCTCACAAATCCCGTAAGCCCTCAGCCGTGGATCTCTATGGAACGCCAAATATACATAAACTCAAATAATTCCAGTACAAAAATATGTACACAATTCCCTAACATTTGGTTGGCCGCCGGTAGCAAGTCTCTGTCCAAAATTTATATCCCAGTAAACTCCCACGCCGAACTACTTTCTGTAATCGTGAGGCACAGTTAAAATAATTCTTAAGAAAACGGAAAATAAACACATTTTCTTGATGAATTTATTTCAAATGCTGGAATTATAAGGAATGAATGAACTTTTTGTGGAATTTATCGGGGATATAAACTTGGAAAAGTCGCAGGAATTTCCGCGACTTTTCCAAGTTTATACCCCTATAAATTCCACAAAAAGGCCATTCATTCCAATAATAATTCATAATTAGAGCTATCATTTAGGATTTAGAGATAGCTTCAAATCATTTGACAAGCTCACTAAGTCAGTTGGAGCTAGCTCTAAATATTTAATGCTAGCTCTAATTATAAGTATTGGAGTGTATTATAAGTATTATTATATTATAAGTATTATTATAAGTATTGGAGTGTATGTATATTCCGCGTTCCAGGAACGCCAAATCTACATACACTCAAATAACTAATGCTAACTCTAAATATGTAATGTTAGCTCTAAATATTTAATGATAGCTCTAATTATTTAGAGCTAGCAATACTTATTTGAGTTTATGTAGATTTGGCGTTCCATGTCTCTTCTTTGGGTGCATTGGTCTCTATTGTTCATTAACCCTTTCACCCCTGTGTAACTGGAATTGATATTGATATGTTTATTTTGCAACCTATCCAACCGTCACAAAATGGTTTTCAGACTAGTCCATTTATGAAAAGGGGTATATTTTGTTCTCGAAAATATGAAAACTTTAAAAAAGTGCAGATTCTGATGAGACGGCTCGTTACGAGCCGGCTCATCTGGATCTGCACTGTTTGCATAAACCGCTATAGCGGGCTTTCGGGTTCAAAGGGTTAATTATTGTGCTCTGTTTGTAGCTGCAGACACTTTGGTGTATGATCGCATTCGGCACAGGCTATCCCCCGCCCACTGGAAACGTGCCCACATATCCAAGCTGCAAATGCTTGCCAATGAAGATTTGCTACAGCAAGATCCCGCCCAATTTCAAGTGAAATCCACGAAAGATCACGTGATTACAACGTTGGGTAACGTGACTCGTCTTGAAGCCTCTCTGACATTGCTGCGCAACGTTACACAATATGTGCACGTGACACGACAGACTGGTGATGAGCATTTATATAAATCACGTGACGCCAAAACACCAGAAGACCCGATACGAAATCTTAACTACAAAGTGATCAAGAAAAATCCACATGACCGGAAGTCCGTTAGAACAGACTCCGAAACCGCCCACTTACTTCATCAGACAGCGGCGAAAGATGATTGGGAGGACATGCAACCATTATATGACGCGCATACACCGGATACGCCAAGTCTCGTGGCGGTCGATCATCGCGCGAGAATTCGACATTTGCAGCAGATGTGTTCCGACGCGTCCTTGTTTTCTGACATCGATTACAACCGAGGAAACTTGACTGACTTCTTCTACACGAAGGAATATAACTTTGCATATTGCAAGGTGCCAAAGTCGGCGAGCACGTTCTGGATGCGAATGTTTATGGTAAGTTATTCTGGCATAAACCGACACCGATTGAGGTTTCTTCCATTTAAGCATTGGACAGGTGCAACTGGCATTAACATAATTATATACAACATGATCCCCCGTCTATGTGCATTCCCCCGTCCGTCCGTCCTTGTTGGTGAGTGGAGGTGAACTCAGAGCAAATTTCCAACGGAAAATATCGTATCGCATTTTTGGGGATCAATATTGAGAGACTGTTAGGTAGAACATACATATGAGACACGCCATGTGATTTTGTACCTTCGGACATCTGCGTAATTTCACGAAATTCGTTTTCAAAATTTACAATATTGTCCGTAAATGGTGCCAAATGTTGACAAAATTTTCGGAATATTCCGCATGTCCTCTGAAAACTTTGTCAACTTTTGACTTTATTTATGAAAAATATTATGAAGTAACCAGAGTTTTCTGTCGTCTGTGACACAGGGCGATAGATGCCCTGCGTTGACAGCCAAACAAATCGGGTTGCTTTTGAATTGACTTGGACAATTATTGGTTTCGCTGATCATAAACATAAAATGATTTGCTATATAACTTACCGGAAGTGAATAGTTTTTGCCATTGTTATCTCAGGCATTGAAGAGCTCGTAACGTTAGGCAATATATCTAAGGGAGGTAATAGCTTATCGAACTGACCTTTACATAGCAGGTACATTCATAGTTACAATAGTTCGCCTCCGATATGTTATCTCCGGCTACAATTTGACCAATCAAACAAATATTAGCAACCGAAGTGCATACCCAAACCTGTTGATGTTATGTCAAATTTTAGTAAACTGTATATGTATACCTTTAAACAAATAATCTTTGATGTAGAACTAGTAAATTGCCAAAAATAATAGAACAAGGAAATAATTTTCCCATGGAAGCTATTTTTCCTCTAGTTGTTGTTCAACATTCAACATAACGAAAAGAAGCTTTCAAATTTACAAGATATACAATGTCATTTAAATGTCAATAAAAACACATTGACACGGTAACATAATCAATTTATGCATGTGTATATTCTTTATTAACAATTTATTGGTACAGCTTTAATAGTTTTATTTCGGTAAAATATCAAACACGCCGGATAACCGATTGCAAAAATCACTCTTCCATGCGTTACATTAAAGAGACAGGGTTAAATTGCTACCCTTGCGAGAGGTATGGAGCGGGGTAGCAATTTTGTTTCTAGTACATTCAGCTCGCGTCCTTGATAGTGAACGGGCGTATACCGCAATTAAATGTGCAAAGGAATATGTCGTATGTTGTGGGAACAACACCGGAAAAATACGGAAATGCGATAAGACAGTTCGTCTTACTAAGTAACCCCACTTTTCCGGCTGTCACGCAGGGCGATAGATGTCGCCCTGCGTGACAGCCAGAAAACTCGGGTTACTTATGAATCGACCTTTCTTTTTGAAGGTTCTCTGGAAGGGAGACGAGTATTCGCGGTTCATGACACGATGGACTCGGGCAGATATCCACACCAGGACACATCGTCTGACCGTGTCACCCATCAAGGTGATGGAGAGCAAAGCTAGGGTGGTTATCGTGTCCCGGAACCCGTACAGCAGGCTATTCTCCGCATACATCGACAAAATCTACCTCCCACTTTTCTGGTTCCAATCGGCTCAGATGGAAGGCGCTAGACGGCTGGAACCGTTTTTCGTAAACGTTACAGTGTATACTAGAAGACCACGTGTTGTCCGCGTTGTGAATCCCACAAGCAGGTTACCAGTACTGGGTAATTCTACAAAGATTAAAACGTTGAAAATAGAACCGATATGCGCGGATAACGTAAGTTTTGAGCAGTTTCTCAAGTTTATAATATCAGAAGCGAACGTCAAGCGGGCGCTGGAACCGCATTGGGCACCGATTATGTCTCTATGTCGGCCGTGTCAGTTTAATATGTACAAAGTCGTGAAGCAAGAGACGTTTACGGAGGACGTCGATCATGTGCTAGACGCGGTCGGGGTCGGAGAATGGCAGTACCCGTCCATTAAAACCATGCTGCATGACAGTCGGGCCGCCGCCACGTCCGTCGCTTCCATCATAGGAGTAGTAGCCAAGAAATCCGCGCAGCTATCCGTGAAGTCGTGCATTCATGTTAAAGAAATAGCGCGACGAATCTGGATTTCGTTCCAGATCCAGGGATATATAAGTGACACTGTACCGTTTCCGGAAAGTAAAATCGAGAACGAACCCGTACAACTGAAGTACACATTTCAGGATTTAGTGCTAAATGCGATTGCCAAGAAATCGCTATCGCCATCGCAGAAGGAAGAACAGCGACATGAACACCTCGTGCATGCTTACGGCGGAGTGAGTAAGGACACTATTAAGGAGATCCAGCGCATTTACAAACACGACTTTCTTCTGTTTGACTATCCATTTGATCCTCCGACGAGTACACGGTTTATACCGTGAACATAGTATTGTATTGTTTTAAGTGTAGTATATGTGTTTTATCAGGAATTTAGCTGCACGTTGATTAACTCTTTCACCCCTAATAACTGAAATGGATTTTGATATGTTCATTTTGCAATCAATCCAAACGTCACAAATATTTTCAGACTAATAAATTTATGAAAAAAGGTGTTTTTGTTCTGAAAAATATGACAATTACTTGCAAAAAGTGTAGATCCTGATGTGACGGCTTGTCACGAGCCGCCTCATCTGGATCTACACTATTTTTCAATACAGGCATGTGGTGTTGAAAGGGTTAATGTCACTAGCGCGTCGAATTGCAGGTCTGGTGGCACTCCACTATGCAGCTTGGTTGGCAACGATTTGTTGCCTCGAGTCTATCCGTGGGCAGCTTGTCGTTATGACCCGACAGTTTTGTCTAATCTGTGCAAACTTGCTGTGGTTTTTGGCGGGAGACAGGCGGGAGACATACTGTCTCCACGCTATTGGGATCGTGATTCTGGCTGTTTGCACGGGTCTACTTTCGGAAGTGGCTCTCTGTTCATCGGGGGACATCTCAATAGGCTCAATTTGTGTTCGCAATTAACAACAGTCAGGTGACATTTAAAGTCAGCGAGTGAACTGAAAGCAAGTTATTAATAACAACGGCAATGCTCAACATTATGTGTACAATTGTTGGCATGCCCAACTTTACTTTTGAAGAGAACAAATTGCTGTTATTGAGACGCCCCCCGTGCTGTTATTGAGACGCCCCCTTTCGGAAGTGGCTCAATTTGCGTTCGCAATTAACAACAGTCGGGTGACATTTAAAGTCAGCAAGTGAACTGAAAGCAAGTTATGAATAGCAACGGCAATGCTCAACATTATGTTATCCGTATAAAGGCGTATATCACCACTTCAATTCTGGGTTCTACCCCAATAAATACGTCTGCAATATACCTCGTAAAACGGTTTATTAGTCGGACATAAAGCATCTTTGCTTCATCAACCTATTTGTGTTTAGAGCAGGCTGTATTTTACAAACACCAGTAACTGATCAAGTTCTTCAAATTTGCAGATTGTACATCCAATAATCAACATCGAATATATTTCTAACAAGGAATTTCCGAATATGCAAATTCACAAGTGGCTACTTGTCTCCCGCCCCAGTCAGTACTTTCAGTACTTTGATTTTTCTCAGGTTTTCGTCCACATAAAATACGTCTCGGCTAACCGCTGACTTTGCGCCAGCATGTTGGACGTTGTGTGCATAATACGCGCCATATTTATTGGGTTTGGGAATTTTATGTAGATTCCTGGTGCCCGTTTCATTAAATATTGTCCAATGTCAGTGATACGAGCTAATGTTTTAAAGTTAAAGTTTCAGTTTTGTACTTACGAACTTCTTAGTCGTAAGAAGCTTTGTGAAACGTGCCCGAGGAGCAATTGATGTGGGGTGTGTCGTACATTTGCCTTTCTTTACTTGTGGCTTAAAGGGGTGCGCCGAAAATCAAAAGGCGGATCACCACGGCATACGTACCTACCTACCTACCTACATACCTACCTACACGCACCCACGCACACGCACAACATACATCCATACTTACATACATACATGTACATACATACATACACACACACATACACACACACACATACACACACAGACGCACACGCACACACACGCACACGCACACACGCACACGCACACATACATTATGCACTTTAACCCTTTGAACCCGAACGCCCGCTATATCGCGGTTTGTGCAAACAGTGCAGATCCAGATGAGCCGGCTCGTAACGAGCCGTCTCATCAGGATCTGCACTTTTTGAAAGTATTTTTCATAATTTTAAGAATACAAAATACCCCCTTTTCATAAATGGACTAGTCTTAAAATCATTTTGTGACGATTGGGTTGGTTGCAAAACTAACATATCAAAATCCATTCCAGTTACTTAGGGGTGAAAGGGTTAACACGCAACCAGCATACATGTACATCATCCAAACCAGCATTTGCGAAGTAAATAATACTTAAACACCAATGAGATATTGATTGTTTTATTGTATGTTTTGGTAATGCGTACCGTATTATGAAAAAATGTGATGAAGTAACAGCTTGGAATACATGTGTTGATTTAAATTTACGTCAACTTTCCTTATTTTACTCTAGTACACTTATACTGGAACAAGGTCGTTCATGAATGAAAACGTGCTGCATTTGTTCGTAATTGTGGCAGCTTGTTAGTTAACTCGTAGAATATCACCCACGGTAAATATTAAATAATGCACAACGAACAGAACAAAATACGACACGAAGTATGTAAGAGAAATGGATGTAATGGCTGATCGCTTCTGCATGTGCATGTTTAAACAGTGCGGTTCGCTTTATACATTCCCGCTCTCGGGCTCACGTTTTAGCTTCTCCCCGTGAGTAGACGACTACTGTCTGTTCCACGTTTTGCTGCCGACGAACTTTTGGCTGTTAAACACATTGAATCTAAGAAGTACGTACTTTTTTATCAATAAGAAAAAAGTCACCCTCCCAAAAAAAATTATTTGATGAAAATGTCATCAAATATTGATTTCATTGCGAAAAAACTATGTTCCTATGGGAATTTAACATGGGGGCTAAAAATATTTTTTTTTTATTTGTGAACAGATTTTCAAAATCTAACTTGTTTTCTTAATTACATCATTTTCAAGCTATCTCGCCAGGTTTCGAAGTCGAAATTTTGGAAAAAAAATTCTGAATACAATCAATATTTGATGCAATTTCATCAAACTAATTTTTTTTGGGGAGGGTGATTATTTGTTATTGATGAAAAAGTACTTACTTTTAAATATTGTTTAGATTTAATGTGTTTAATAGCCAAAAGTTCGTCGGAACAGACAGTAACTACAGTGCACACATGCCACAGTTAGATCACTGTTCGTCCGCATGTACGATGAGATAATCCGCGAGCTTTAGCGAGTGGATTATCGATCGTACATGCGGACGAACGTGATCTAACTGTGTTATCACATCCTCATGTCCATACATTGCCCATGTGCTGTGTAAATGTAGAAACAAAACTCTTAAATGTATCGAAGATGTGATCATACACGAAGACTAGTGTCGATACATTTATAAATGTTATGCCATGTTATGCATTCATTTAATGTTTTTCATAATTTATAAATCGATTGTAAACATGTGCTGAACGTGTTGTATTGTATAGTACATGTAAGTATTCAATGTGTATATGGCTGTGTTTATTGTTTAAAACAAATATGTATGTGAAGTATTTGTCCTGAACGACTTTACTGATTATCAGTGCTCCAGATAAGGAATTAGTAATTTAGTATTGTCACCCCATCATTTCTTAAGCAATTGGGTATTTCAAAATTGTACACTACTGTTTACACATCAACAGACAGCAATTATTGAATAGTTGGCATCGAAATGAAAACAAATCTTGGCATTTCATTAGAATTGTCTCCATGGAGACAATTCTAATGAAATACCAAGATGTGTTTTCTCAGAAAATAAGAAACATATGCTATATTTATGGTCTGTTTATTGTTTTCTGCAGCATGATAAAGGTACCATCAAATTTGTATTTCTTTTTGATACTCGCTACTTCTGATTTCAATTTGGTTTTTGGCAATTTTAATTGGGTATTTAAGCAAATACGCAGCTCATCTGGAGCTTTGGGTTACGAAACGATTAGATTGTATGCTTGTATTGGCACTGTTGCATTTTATCATACATATAAAATGTGTATATTGTTCAATCAATTTAGTGTTTTAAACAATATATATTTGAAGTATTTGTCCTAAACTCTGTGATTGACAATAATACCATTTGCTAGACAGAACCGTGATAACGGCTTTTGAGCTTTCGGAGCGATAACTCCGGCCATTGGCCTGGCGATTTGAGGAGGTGCGCTTTAGAACTCCCTTTCTGTTGACCCACCTCTAACTGAATACGTTACACTACAGGTGTCCGTTTCACTAAACTTCTTACGACTAAAATGTTCGTAAGCGCAAATTTAGAATCGTCTGAAAATTTCAGTTGATGGATTTACATTTATTGAGCATAGGCTGCATATGCAGCCTATGCGCAATAAATGTAAATCCAACAATTATTTACAAGAAAAAATTGTTAATGTGAAATTTACAGACTATCATAATTTTGCACTTACGAACATTTTAGTCGTAGGAAGTTTAGTGAAACGGCCCCCTGGTGGGAGAACAGTATGACGCACTTGCAACTTTTAGAACTGCCTCATGAAAATAGCCTGATACCACCGCGCGTCACTATCAGTAAAATAAATATTACTAAATGATTATATTTGTATAGCGGGCACTCGTAATTTTTAGAACTGGTGGAATAGTGACACAATTATACACTTATTTAATTCCTATACATAATATTGTGTGCCTACTGAGTGGGCATCTACCTTTAATGCTAACAACAGTGTTTCTGGTTATTTGTTAAGATATTGAAACAATACACTTATTGATTATTGGAATAATCAAACTTTCGCACGGAATAGATCATGATGCAATATATATTTAGAGGTGGAAGGGTTAACTAAACAGTGTTTGGTAATATGGGAATATTATTATAACGTACATATTTGCACAACCGGCCTTAAATGTGACATAAAGACATGCACATACATTGTTCACTTCTTGACACATTACACATGTACATTTGCTACATACGGAAGCATGGAGGCGACACGTGTGTGTGTTTTATATTGATGTTACTCACAGCTAAATAATATTACACGAATTATTTCTTGTCCACAAGATAATGTAGGTGTGATTTTACTTTTTATTGATTTTATTGACCTACGTAAAAACACACCTGAATCATTATTTACATGTACTAAAAGTAGCCTGAATAATTATTTACATGTACTAAAAGTAGGTGTGTTTTTCCTGTTTATGGAGATACATATGTATCTCAATAAACAGGGAAAAACACACCTACTTTTAGTACATTTAAATAATGATTCAGGTATGTATCTCAATAAACAGGAAAAACACACCTACATGATCTTGTGGACAACGTCACAAGACATAATTCGTGTGTTTTTAATGTCGGTCAATGTAAAAGAAAAACACACCTAAATTATTATTGACCTACATACAATACACATAAAGAGATATGTAGGTGTGATTTTCTTTGTTACTGACCTACATAAAATTTAAAACACACAATTGTATTTTTATTTACCTACATGAAAAACACACATGTTCCTCCTTGTTGGTTTCTGTAGCAACTGTCCAGTGGCCATAACCGCAGGCATTCGGCGTGTTTCGGCTTTCATCGCTATAACTCTATAGGTATGAACAAGGCTTTTAACTTTGGTGGAACACGACCTCGTATCATAACAAATTCCGCGATTTTATCAGGTAACCTTCCCTGTATTGACCGAATACCCATTGACTGATAACATATTGTTGTATCAGGCATTGACCTGATACAAACATCCGGGTTACAACGAAGTGAAAACTGACGTTCCATTGGTCGGATGACGTCACGTGACGTTACCGAATGACGTCAGTGTAATGACGCAACCTAAACAAGTCCGCGTTCTGTCCATAGAATACGACGTCATCTAATGTCATTTTCGAGCATAAAACGTTACCTGATAAATAGAATACCAGGCTAGTGTATTTTGATATCAAGTTTATCAGGCAAGGCTAGGAAACGCGTAGGAATTCCTCGGCAAGCCTCGGAATTCCTACGCGTTTCCTAGCCTTGCCTGATAAACTTGATATCAAAAGAAACTAGCCTGGTATTCTCTATGTATTTTAGCTAATGTGAATAATTTGGCAGAACATGCACATGTTCATCTGATAATTATTGTTATCTTGCTAAAATAGCATAGTTATAACATAATTATGCAAATAAATAGAGAATAGTAGGTTAGTGCTGTGAATGGGAAAAAATATCTGGCAAGGCTTAGGAAACGGGATGGGCGAGGCTCTGCCGATCACATCCCGTTTCTGTGCCGCGCCATATATTTTTCCCATTCACGGCACTAACCTACTATTCTATTTATCCCGTCAACACTTACAAATGGCTTTAAAATGCTTCATACGCAGTGATTGGGTCTTATTGACAGGATATCAAAAATAGTTCACGGCACCGTGTTTCACGGTACATACGCACTGTGTTGACGGATCATGTTATTTTGTTATGATACGAGGTCGTGTCGAACCAAAGTTAGAAGCCTTGTTCATACATATAGAGTTATACCGATGAAAGCCGAAACACGCCGAATGTCTGTGGCTCTAACAAACTTATAATCATGTTCTAAACGTCCTGTCCACATCCTACATTTATTTCTGTTCATTGCACATGAGGAGGAGTATCTTCCTCACAATTCCCGCCAAATTCCTGGCATCCTGCACGGGGAACACGTGCGATATATCCGGTTCGCTCATCGTCCTATAGCTGGCCAGCTGCTGCAGCTGATCTGGGTCAGTGTCACCGCCCATGCCGACGACGACGATGCGCGTGTTGTACTTGATACGTAGCGCCTCGACATATGACTTCTCCATGTCCGATATCTCTCCGGAGACGACTACACAACACGGTCTCTTCGACTGGATTATACATAGATACTACCGGCATGTTGTTGTTATTTTATATCACGTATATCAGGCTCGGCTAGGAAACGCGTAGGAATTCCGCAACTCGCCGAGGAATTCCTACCGTTTCCAAGCCGACAAAATACACTAGGCCGGTATTCTATTTATCAGGCAATGTCTTACGCTATCCGATGATCAAACATGTCGTTGAATAGCTGGTATTTATGCTATCCGATGATCAAACATGTCGTTGAATAGCTGGTTATGCTATCCGATGATCAAACATGTCGTTGAATAGCTGGTATTTATGCTATCCGATGATCAAACATGTCGTTGAATAGCTGGTATTTATGTTACCCGATGATCAAACATGTCGTTGAATAGCTGGTATTTATGTTATCCGATGATCAAACATGTCGTTGAATAGCTGATATTTATGCTATCCGATGATCAAACATGTCGTTGAATAGCTGGTATTTATGCTATCCGATGATCAAATATATAATAGTAGTTTTCGCCAAAGTAAATTATAACCCGGCTAGTGTATTTAGTATCATGTGCCTGTGGCTGGAGCAATGAAGTTTATGGGATTTATCTCTCCGGACACCGCTAGTACCACGACACGACCAGTCTTCGACCTAGATAGACATAAAGGATACCAGTAGCCTTTTCATCAACATTGAAAAGTATACTTTAGTAGCAAAGTATACTTTGAGGGAGAAATTTTCAATTTTATGATAAATTTATTGATTTTTATTATACTGAATTTATTACATTATCACAGCCATTTTGGCTGTGATAATGTGATAAATTCAGTATAATAATTCTGCATACTTTGAATCATCAAATATATGCAGTGGTTAGTTCTATATGAAATAATGCATTTTGGGGAAAAAAAATATATGATTGCTCATCAAAGTATACTTTGCTAGATAAGTATACTTTGCAATTTTGATGAAATCGGCTACAGGCTAGTGTGTTTTGTATATCACATTTATCAAGCAAGGCTAGGAAACGTGTAAAAACTCCGAGGCTCGCCTATGCATCAGGTAGCCCAGGTTCCTGGCAATTTGATAGGTAACTCATGAACAACATGAACTTCGATGAGGCTGTAGATAGATAATCACAAATGGAACTATCTCAGGTTTGCCTATGGCAGCTGAGAAATCCAAAATGGCCGCCAAAAATTTCCATATTCTGCAAATAAAACAATATAGGTACTGACCTGGAACTGGCCTTGCCGAATGCCATTCGGACCCTGTATAGGAGGTCGGCCATCGGTGACGACATCGCCTCGCCCACCGCCTGAACATACGCCTCCTTGTCGGGATACTCATCCAGCTCTATGGCCGCGTCTCCGCAGCTCTACAGTACTCCCACCCTCGTCCGGCCTGTGTGCACAACACACGTGGTATGACTGTATAATTATAGGAATACTACGACAGCTTAACCATTTCACCCTTAAGGAACTGTCCAGTAGCCTTTTTCATCAACATTGCAAAGTATACTTTAGTAGCAAAGTATAATTTGAGGGAGACATTTTCAATTTTATGATAAATTTATTAATTTTTATTATACTGAATTTATTACATTATCACAGCCATTATGGCTGTGATAATGTAATACATTCAGTATAATAATTCTGCATTCTTTTAATCATGAAATACATGCATTTGTTAGTTCTATATGAAATAATGAATTTCAGGAAAAATAAATGATTACTCCCTCAAAGTATACTTTGCTAGTAAAGTATACTTTGCAATGTTGATGAAAGAGGCTACAGAATGGATTTTGATTTGTTAATTTTGCAACCAATCGAACCGTTACAAAGTATTTCTCAGACTAGTCCATTTATGAAAAGGGGGTATTTTTTGTTCTCAAAAATATGAAAATTACTTTACGTACCGGCTCATCTGGATCTGCAGTTTGCATAAAACGCAATCGCTGGCTTTCGGGTTCAAAGGGTTAAAAGGGACATACGCAATGTTTGTTCTGTCTCATCTCGTTCCCACGACATAGCATCTCGTTACCACTAGATATGATCTCGTTCCCACGACATAGTCAGCCAATGAAAAGGTAGCAGCATTGCCATTCAAAATGGTTGAGTAATAGACATCAGGTTCGTATTCCCACGGTACTAATGACTCGAATATTAATTATATATTAAATAAAACACAAATCTTTAGTCGAAATTAGTCGTTTGTTTCTTACTTCCACATGTGATTCACATATTTTATTTAAACAAAAAGTTAAATGTAGAGCACAAAACTGGCTGGATCCTTCCTAGAGGAAGTGACATGCCTGTCATCGTCATCTTGTATGTGTTCCCATATAGGTGCGGCAATATCACCGTTCTAAGAGTTTTTGACGCACTATGGTGGCCTACACGTGTGCTAAATGTGTTCAGGGTAACACAACTTGGGAACATGTCAACAATGGGAACATCTTGCAAACTGAAGAAAAAAACAAGTGATTTACACTTTAATTATTTTTATCAACTGAAACATATCAGTGAAATAGTTTGAAATCGTATAATAATGTGTGCTTTATAATCCCACTTCAGCACACTTATTTTAAAATAAGCAACAGCCCCCCATATGTTTCTGAACCTTTGTTACTATTTTTAGATAATCTAGGAAATCACATTCTCATTTTCAGAGAATTCGGAAGGAAAACTTAAACGTCATACAACAACATGACACATTGATTGAAGTGAAAATAGATAAAATATCAGTAAAAATATATCCTTTTTAACTTGCTATGATTTTATGTTTTATTTTATTGTTCACGTGATGCAAACGATGTCGGACGATATCATGCAATACACGGACACTGATTTGAAACTTCAAACTATGAAAAAGTATCGATAGGTTCAAAGAGATTACGACTGTGAGTGAGTGGGGTAAATTGCATTTACGTTATTTTCTTTGTATTAATATAATTGTATCATTCAGAAATTACCAGGAACTGTTACATTTTGAATTATTTCTTGATTCCGTGCAAAAACGTAGTCCTAGTTACATATTTACATATGTAAACAACCGATAGGTGGCACAGTTGTTTGTTTGTTTGTTTGTTTATGCCGGAAATGGTGTTTACCGCGAATAAATGGAACCCGCGGCTATGCGGGACGCTACTATATCTGATATTATATTGGCTGATCATTCGTGGGAAGAAGAAAGCTAACTCCTGGTAACGAGATGCTATTTCGTGGGAACGAGATATGTCACTCGTGGTAAAGAGAAAGCCGCAATGTCTTTTGTATTGTTGGCCTTTAAAATTGATATAACCAGGTTCTATATTCGCTAAATTCTTATGTAATCATAATTATGAGTGATGACTTCCATTTTACTAAGCAACGTGAACCCGACAAACTGAGCCAATTCTAAAATATGTCGATGTCCCCGGGAGTAGCTCTAAGGGCAGTTACTAGTGATTTTCCAAGTTCAATAACCTATTTACACCATCGTCTGCGGTAACCTTGCCAATATTTGCCAATGTTTTTATATCAAAATACTTGAATATTGTGCTTGAAATCGAGCAGTATGCACAGCCAATGAAATTGCTTGATTGCGAGTTAGCATTGCCAATAAATGACGTTGACATCTGGGCAAGATGGTTATCTATAACGTGACGTCAAGCCGACACATTTCGAAAGTAGGTAACCTATTAATAAGGCTGTTCTAGTGACGTACCGGCCTCAAGGTCAAATGCCCCGCCCACGCTCTTGATGAACTCGCCCACGTGCGACCGGTCGTTGCCGCCGATACCATGGATACCGAACACGATGTCCGCGTTTACGTCGCCCGTGCATCCTGCGATACATGATTATCAGGAAAGAAGCTTTTCATTGGCCTAATACATATAGAATACTGGGTTGGTCTTCTCCCTCAAAATGTATTTGGCAAGATAAGTATACTTTGCAATGTTGGTGAAATCGACTACAGAGGACGTTTGGTCAAGATCCGACCAACATAGCAGGAGATATACAACATTTTTACGTACGTATAAAATTGATGATGCCTAATATATGGTTTACTTGTAGTATATTGACACTATTGTACAAGAAACTAAACTATATTGAATTGATTTATTGGTGCGTAACGGCCTATCGACAGCTAAGGTCACTTAAGGCCGGGCCAACGGGTTCAATCGCGCATTTAACCAGCTGAATTTAGGCGAAAATCCCAAAATCAGAATGGAATATTTATATCGAAATGTTTTCATATTCAGCCATGAAAGTGGAATAACCTGACCTGATGCCAGGTGAATACCACACCAAAGTCACTTGGCCTCTTCCCCTAAAGAAATAGGATTAGGAATAATAGTATTACTCACATAAGGGGTATAACCAGATTCAACTGTCACATACAAGAATGCCAACGACGTACGTGAGGGCTAAACCAGGTCTCCGGTTTTGGGATTTCGGTAAGGATGAATTGCGATTTTTAAATTACCCACTGCATGCTCCCAACCAACCACCACCACATATATTGAACTGTCATAGATAGGAGCTAATGTTTCGAATGTATGGAGAAACTTAAAGGTCTACTTACCAGGCTGATCTTCAAATGGAACTGCAGAATAAAAATACATTTGAATATTATATAAGGTTAATATTATATAAGGTTAATACATGTAGAAAGAAACTAACGAAACAATATAACTATATAAATCAAAGTACTCAACGTACTTACATGTGTAATCTCCACAAAAACTGATCGGTGTGTACATGTAGGTTAAGTTAACTTTGTAAAACACACTCGTGTAACTTGCAGGGTCAGTACTGAAATGTATAGAAAATCGTCCATCTTTAACTGATAAACTGAGCACACAACTGTGAAAACTATAGAGAATAGTATATGTAAAGTTTTAGATACAAAGCAAGATATACGAAAACGCCATAGGATAAGTTGGCACACGGCACTATTTCCTTGGTCGTACTCGCCGGTTAGGCGTAGCACGACAACGGCTGCCCCCATAGAAATGTGCGTGACATAATATGCTATCTCAAGGGAGATAACATATACAAATAATGTCTACGTAATATCAATAACTCTCATTAAACATATAACAATATAAGCTCCATGGAATTTACGAACAGAACTACCTTGAATATATGGCATCAAGCGTGTTTAACCCTTTCACCCCTGAGTAACTGGAATAGTTCTTGATATGTTAATTTTGCAACCAATCCAACCATTACAAACTGATTTTCATACTCGTCCATTTATGAAAAGGAAGTGTTTAAGTTCTAAAGGCTATGCAAATTACTTACAAAAAGTGCAGATCCTGATGAGACGGCTCGTCACGAGTCGGCTCATCTGGATCCACACGATTTGCCAATACCACTATACAGGCCCGTGGTGTTGAAAGGGTTAATGTTAAAGGTACATGCCCTCTCAGTAGGCACAACGTGTTCTTTATCATGTTTATAGGAATTAAATAAGTGTGTACTTGTGTCACTATTCCACCAGTTCTAAAAATTGCAAGTGCCATCTATACAGATATAATCATTTAATAATATTTATTTTACTGATAGTGACGCACGGTGGTATCAAGCTATTTTCATATGCAAATGAGGTATGACATTTTTTAATTATTTATAATAATTGAATGCGTCACCTGAAAAAAATAGTATTTTCGGCAGGTTATAAAGTACGATCATTGCGCATCAAAACATAAATACAGAGAATAAATAGTAATGTCCGGTAACATTTTAAGGAAACACGGTTATCGCCCCTGATAGCAGTGTCTAAATGTACGTCTGATATACATGTAAGATATAACATAATGCCAATCAATACATTATTTCATATAGAACTAACGACTGCATATATTTGATGATTAAAAGTATGCAGAATCATTATACTGAATTTATTACATTATCACAGCCATTTTGGCTGTGATAATGTAATAAATTCAGTATAATAAAAATTAATAAATTTATCCTTAATTTGAAAATTTCTCCCTCAAAGTATACTTTGCTAGATAAGTATACTTTGCAATGTTGGTGAAATAGACTACTGGTATACACTAGCATGCATCGTTCTATAATCGTGGCTGTAACTGGAGAAATGGGGCTTATGGGTTTTGCGAACAATGTAGATCCAGTTCAGCCTAAGCACAGTCTGACCAGGATCTGCGCTATTTCCTCATTTCATCAATGAAACACCCGTCATGCTTCTAACACGGAATATAGATCACTAACAGGCTACAGGAGTGTGCTATTTGATCAGGAATTACACTGGTCATAATTCCCAGAAGCCCCATTTATCCGGTTACAGACACAATTACCTTACCATGTTTTGTAGGCCAGCAGGTTTTTTATATTCGGCAGCGCCTCGTATCCGTCCACCTCAAACGTGAAGTCCTGGGCAGGCTTGGACGCCACTTCGGCGAGTTCCGTCTTGTCCGTCATATTGCCCACACCTGAAAGATGGCTACCATATCTAGATATATGGAAGTAATACTCATGGAAGTAGAACATAGTATATTTAAAAAGGATATATGATAGAGAGACAGTTGGCTGTGGAATTCAGCAATTACGTTTGTCTTGAATATCTGTCCATGTCTTTATTTCAAAATACTCGAATATTGTGCTTGAGCTGAAACAGCTTTGCTGAGGCTGAGCTGTGCTACAGCGCGAGTTGGCATTGCCAATAGATGTTCAGAAACGTTGATACTATCGGCAAGATTAACACAGTCGGTTGTGTACATAGAGAATATCAGGCCAGTGTCTTTTGATATCAACTTTATCGGGCAAGGCTAGGAAACGCGTAGGAATTCCGAGGCTTGCCGAGGAATTCCTACCGTTTCCGAGTCGAGCCTGATAAACTTGATATCAAAATACACTAGCCTGGTATTCTATTTATCAGGTAACGTTTTATGCTCGGAAATGACATTAGATGACGTCATATTCTATAGACAGAACGCGGACTTGTTTACGTTGCGTCATTACACTGACGTCATTCGGTAACGTCACGTGACGTCAACCGACCAATGGAACGTCAGTTTTCACTTCGTTGTAACCCGGATGTTTGTATCAGATAAATGCCTGATACAACAATATGCTATCAGTCAGTACGTATTCGGTCAATGCAGGGCAGGTTACCTGATAAATGGTAATTAGTATATACAGTAGGTGGACAGAAGTAATTTCCCGAAAGTTAAAACCCCATAGACTTATATGCATTTCCATCTTTACTCTGAAATATGTAGCTTAGTACCTACTTTACCAATTTTAATGAAATATAAAGTGTTTGAAAGAAATTAGATTTAAGCAGACTATGAATGTTTCGGTTACTGATTATCACAAGCAGTTCAATAGATACATGTTTTTAAATATGGCGTAAATATTTGACGTCTCTTTTTGAGCGACGTCACCATTGACGTCAATGGGAACAGCATTTCCAAAAAGAAAATCCCATTTGTTTAATTACATGCATCTTGTAAAATACTTTGAATATTGAATACTCATATGAATCAAATATATTGGCGACTCAATGCATTTTATTTAATTAACATATGTACAGTATATTTGAAGTAACATGCTAACAAGCACAGTTACAAATACATGTAAGTATATGGGATTTCAATGGGTGGAAAATTACTTCTGTCCAACAGCTGTACAATGAAGTATTATGTTGGTTTCATCAGCATTCAATTACATGTAGTCCCCAAACTCACCAAGAGCAAAGACATAGATTCCGGCGTCGTGGACGAGCTCCGCCTGTGGGATGGTGAGTTTGGGTTTGCTGGGGCGGCCGTCCGTGATGAGGATACAGATGTGGGCGACACCTGGCCTCGCGCCGTGTTTCTCCGTGAACATCTCGTCAAGCACGGTCTCCAGGGCGAGGTGGGTGTTCGTGATGCCGCCCGCCATCTTGATGCCCATGACCGACTTGACGATCGCCGACGAAGCTTTGTGTTCGTCCAGGTGAAACTGGACGGTGGCTGTGTCGCTGAATGTCACTACACCCACCTACATACATAACTGACTCCGTTAATCTTGCCCAGATTATCAACCTTTCGGAACATCTATTGGTGATCTCAACTCGCAATCAAGCGATTTGATTGTCTGAGCCTGAGCTGTAGCTCAGTCAATCAGGCTGGCTGATTTCAAGCACAATATTTATGAATTTTGAAATAAAGAAATTGACAAGTAGTATTAAGATTAGCGCAGCCGGTAGTGTATAGCTGCATTAAAATGAATTAGCAACGACCCTGGCAGTCAGATTGTAAAGTCACACATAGACGGAAAGTGTATACTCAGATATATGTAGTTTAATATGTTAATTAGTAAATGAACTTCACCCGACTCTTGTATCATACAGGACGATCACTCCTATATACATGATATATGCCAATGCGCTGTTTTTCAAACAACGGTCCTGTAGCCTATTTCACCAAAATTGCAAAGTATGCTTTTCTAGCAAAGTATACTTTGAGGGAATAATCATTTATTTTTCCAGAAATACCTTATTTCATACTGAAGTAAAGACTGCATTTATTTGATGATTATTATTATTTTGGCTGTGATAATGTAATAAATTCAGTATAATAAAAGTTAATAAATATATCCTTAGATTGAAAATTTCTCCCTCAAAGTAGACTTTGCTAGAAACCACAGTTGGTGAAATACATGTAGCCAAGGGCAGGCGTGCAATATTACCGTGCGCATATCCACCCATACTGTTCATTTATACGCACGCTACTTATTGCACGGCTGCTCACAAATATTAAGTCCCACCTCTTAACATCACCAGGGTATTGGAAGTTGTAGCTGTGTATACATAACAGTGCAGAGGCGGATTCAGGGGGGTGGGGCCCGAGGGCCAGGGGGCCCGGGCCCGGCCCCCCCCCCCCCCTTCAGAAATCCCGACATTATTTTTTTTTTATTTTTATTTTTTACGATTGTATGGACTGTTATGATCTTCAAATAAATTTAAAAAGTCCAGTAGAATGCAGGAAATGGCTTCCTGAATTCAAAATATGTTCGGGGGGGGGGGGGGGGGTTGAGGGCATGCCCCCGGACCCCCCTAGCCAACTCCCTCGTTCCGATCAGTCGACGAACGAGCATACCTCGTTCAACTTCCATGTGGGCCCCCCCCCCTTGGTGAAATCCTGGATCCGCCACTGCAGTGAGCTATGATACAAGTAATATTTAGATAATCTACGAGTTTCAGCGAGCGGATTATCGATCGTACACCTCTCAGTCTTTAATCCCAGCCCCATCTGGTTTTCCTAATAACCCGCGGACAAGACACGGTAATATCAGTGAATTGGAATAATAAAACATCGTCGTATCCTGCAGTAACTAAATACACATATCCGGTCGAAAATATGCATCTATCATTTATTTCACTTATTGAAGCATTCGGCTACTTACAGTAGCAGTCGAATTTTTATTTATTTCTTACGTACCCGTGTTTTGCCGCTGTCCACGTCGAAGGTACTGATGACGTCACTGACGAATGCAAGCTGACCTTTGAAGAATTCCACCCAGATGCTGGTGGACTCGTCCACTACAAATACGACGTCCGCCTCTTTACCCTGACACGCTGTAGGAGCAAACAAATGGTACACCACCACCTGCGCTAATCTTGCAAATATGTGTCGACTTCATTATTATAGGAATGAATGGCCTTTTTGTGGAATTTATCGGGGTATAAACTTGGAAAAGTCGCGGGAATACTGGACGAAGGCCGTAAGGCCTCGTCCAGTATTCCCGCGACATTTCCAAGTTTATATCCCCGATAAATTGAACAAAAAGGCCATTCATTCCTTATAATTCCAGCATTTGAAATAAATTCATCAAGAAAAAGTATTTATTGTCCGTTTTCTTAAGAATTATTTTAACTGCGCCTCACGGTTACGGAAAGTAGTTCGGCGTGGGAGTTTACTGGGCAACAGACAGAGTACCAAATAGAAAGGGATTTTCCTAAGCATTTCCCTTTTTCGCTCACTTTTTTGCTCTCTCGCCACGACTGATTTCCACGTTTGAGCAGTTTTGGGGTCGAAATGTGGTCAAACTCGCAAATTGGAAGCTCATGAAATTCGCCTCTAAAACGGATAATTTCCAGGTTTGAGCAGTTTTGGTGGGCATTGTAGGAAATTTCCTACATTAGAAACTCTCCATTTGCAGGTTTTCGTAGTTATTGACAGCAAAACAAACAACGGAATATGGGCAGTGTATTTAATAAATATAATAATATAAACTCGCTTGTGGGAAATTTCCCACAATTGAAATACAGAATGTACAATTTAACAAAATAATTACAAATTGGACACTGAAATGCCAAAAATACAACTCCGACAATATCCAAATACAATGAACTAAACTTGGTGATTAATCGGTTTTCATTGTAGGAAATTTCCTACGTTCGATTTAGGTGTTTTACTTTTGTCTAGGAAATATTGTTAAACTTCTCTAAATAAATTTCAATACTGAAATTCAAAACATACAACTTTGAAAATATCCAAATGTACATCAATTTAATTGAACGTAGGAAATTTCCCACAATTAAACCTCATTTACAGAAAAGTCAGAAACCGATCGTAGGAAATGTCCTACGTTCCATTCAAGTGACTTACTTTTGTGCAGGATATATTGTCAAATACATGTACATGTAACTTTCAACACCGAGATTCAAAACATAAAATTTTCACAAAACTGTGACCAGTCGTTTTTGTTTTACAGAAACAACAGAAACCGATCGTAGGAAATTTCCTACGTTCGACTCATGTGATTTACATTTGTCAAGGATATATTGCCGAAGTTCTCAAAGTTATTAAATTTCAACACTGAAATTCAAAACCTACAACTTTGACAATATCCCAATGTACATCACTTGAATTGAACGTAGGAAATTTCCCACAATTAAACCTAAACATCATTCATTTTATATCAGTCGTATTTCTTTTACAGAAAAGTCAGAAACCGATCGTAGGAAATTTCCTACGTTCGATTCAAGTGATTTAAAGTATCTAGGATATATTGACAAAGTTCTCTATGTTAATGAATTTCAATAATTCAAAACACAACTTCGACAATATCCAAGTACAACTCACTTGAATAGAACGTAGGAAATTTCCCACAATTAAACCTCAAAAGTTATTCATTTTATATCAGTCGTATTTCTTTTACAGAAAAGTCAGAAACCGATCGTAGGAAATTTCCTATGTTCGATTCAAGTGATTTGCGTTTGTCCAGGATATATATACGAAGTTCTCTATGTTAATAAATTTAACACTGAAATTCAAAACATACAACTTTGACAATATCCCAATGTACATCACTTGAATTGAACGTAGGAAATTTCCCACAATTAAACCTAAAAAATAATTCATTTAGATCGGTCATATTTGTTTTACAGAAAAGTCAGAAACTGATCGTAGGAAATTTCCTACGTTCGATTCAAGTGATTTAATGTATCTAGGATATATTGACAAAGTTCTCTATGTTAATGAATTTCAATAATTCAAAACACAACTTCGACAATATCCAAGTATAACTCACTTGAATTGAACGTAGGAAATTTCCCACAATTAAACCAAAAAAATAATTTATTTAGTCGCATTTGTTTTACAGACAAGTCAGAAACCGATCGTAGGAAATTTCCTACGTTTGATTCTTTACATTTGTCTAAGATATATTGACGAAGTTCTCTCAGTTAATAAATTTCAACATTGAAATTCAAAACATACAACTTTGAAAATATCCAAATGTACATCACTTGAATTGAACGTAGGAAATTTCCCACAATTAAACCTAAAAAATCATTAATTTTATATCAGTCGTATTTCTTTTACAGAAAAGTCAGAAAACAATCGTAGGAAATTTCCTACGTTTGATTCAAGTGATTTACATTTGTCTAGGATATATTGCCGAAGTTCTTGAAGTTAATAAATTTCAACACTGAAATTCAAAACATACAACTTGACAATATCCAAATGTATATCACTTGAATTGAACGTAGGAAATTCCCTCCCACAATTAAACCTAAAAATCATTCATTTTATATCAGTCGTATTTCTTTTACAGAAAACTTAGAAACGAATCGCAGGAAATTTCCTACGTTCGATTCAAGTGATTTACTTTTGTCCAGGATATATTGACGAAGTTCTCTAAGTTAATAAATTTAACACTGAAATTCAAAACATACAACTTTGACAATATCCAAAAGTAAATCACTTGAATGGAACGGAAGCAATTTCAAACAATTAAACCTAAAAAATATTTCATTTTAGATCAGTCATATTTGTTTTACAGAAAAGTCAGAAACGGATCGTAGGAAATTTCCTACGTTCGATTAAAAAAGTAATTCATTTTAGATCAGTCGTATTTGTTTTACAAATAGTCAGAAACCAATCATAGGAAATTTCCTGCGTTCGATTCAAGTGATTTACTTTTGTCTAGGATATCCGTCAAGCAATCGGTCAAGTAATATTAAAGTTATACCATGATGAAGAAACTTGTACAAAATTTTTCTTACGAAAAAAAAGTGTGTTTCCGCAAAAATATGAAGGTAAAACAGGCCATAGTCATGTTAATGGCGGCATGAGAGTGTTAGCAATGTTCACATGCATCAAGTGTCCAAACATTGAAGCAATCCGTCAAGTAATATTAAAGTTATACCATGATGACGAACCTTGTACAAACTTTTTGACAAAAGCGGCACATGCACATGATTGTGAGATACATGTTTTACTACAACTAAGGACATACAAGTTTGTCAATATACATAGCAAAGCCATAATAAATATATGTTGTTTACATGGAGAATCCTGCAGAGGAGGCAGAACAATTTATTTATTTAATGGTGTTTAATGGTCTGTCAAAAGCTAAGGTCATCCTAGGCCATGTTAACTGGGTCAAATCCCATATTTCACCAGTATCAATGGAAATTAAATGGCAAACAAATGGAGTTACATGTATGTAATAAGACATCTGGAGTGATGTGACGCAGGATTTCACACGTGAAGCAGTGCATAATTTCACATTTGGTGTCACACAGGATCTCAGAAGTGTTGTCACGCAGGATCTTACAAATGATGTGACGCAGTATCTCAGGAATAATGCACATGTGATCATGGTGATGCTGCGGATCTCAGGAATGTGGATGTAACGCAGGATCTCAGCAACTCACGAGTGATGGGACGCGGGATCTCATATGTGATGTGACGCATAATTTCACATTTGGTGCGACACAGGATCTCAGAAGTGTTGTCACACAGGATCTGACAAGTGATGTCATCATGGGGACGCTGCGGATCACAGAAATGATGTAGCACAGGATCTCAGCAACTCGTAAGTAATGTGACACAGGATGCCACATGTGATATGGTGCATGATGTCGACACATGCAGGTTTTCACACATGATGTGACGCAGCTTTTCTAGCTACGTGATACAGGATTTCACAAATGTTGTGATGCAAGATTTCACACTCGATGTCAGATATTTGCATGCCACAGAGCTTCTGTGATTGAGTTTGACTGTCACGAAAGTGTTCCAACAAGGTGATGACATTGATGCACAGTGGCAGGTCATACTGAAGATATTCATTGTCCTGGTTCAACAAAACATCTACGTCAAACTGAAACAGATATAGAACAGTATACAGTATTATGTTTGATCAAATTCATTAGCGAACAGTGTATGCCCTGAACAGACTACAAACGCACAGGTTGATCAGGGACTACACTGGTTGCAAACTCATTAGGTGATGCGTGTCTTTTAAGGGACGTCTGCAATAAACTAGATTACCGCGGCCTGCATGTCGCGCCTTGGGGCGAGGCATGGACACTAAACAAGAGGCCCAAATGGGCCTGTATCGCTCACCTAAAAGCCTCCATAGTGGTAATCTTGATTTCACAAAGACTCTTCACTTACAACTTCAAATGTTCCACAGAATTTGTTGGTACCTTCTGATCTAACATATATTGCGAATGTGCATGTGATTTACTGCTATACCTTCGATTTGATATATAAAATGACCATATTCGGTCAAAAATAAAATTTGACCCCTATTTGACCCCTCAGGCCACGCCCATTTTTGACCCAGGGGCCACCATATGAACAAATCTGAAACAGCGGTAGCTATAAATCATTCTTACCAAGTTTCGTCGATATCGGCCTGGAGGTTTGTGAGAAGAAGATTTTTTGACAATTTGACCTACTTCTCAACGGCGGCCATCTTGGATTTGGTGATGACCTCCATTTTAACAAAAATGAACAAGCTTCACCCACAGACCATTACAGTTAAGTTTGGCCAATATCGGCCAAGCAGTTCACAAGAAAAAGACGTTTGAAATCTTTAGTAAAAGAATGACCTTTTGAACTATCAGTGGCCATCTTGTATGACGTAATCATCTGATGTAGACAACAAATTATCCAGAGTGATCGTCTCGTCAATACCTTCGATTTGATTTATTATATGACTATATTCGGTTAAAAATAAAATTTACCCTTATTTGACCCCTCGGGCGACGCCAATTTTTGACCCAGGGGCCACCATATGAACAAATCTGAAACAGCGCTAACTATCGATCATTCATACCCAGTATCGTCGAAATCGGCCTGGCGGTTCCTGAGAAGAAGATTTTTTAAGAATTTGACCTACTTCTCAACGGCGGCCATCTTGGATTTGGTGATGACCTCCATTTTAACAAAAATGAACAGGCTTCAACCACAGATCATTACAATTAAGTTTGGCCAATATCGGCCAAGCAGTTTACAAGAAAAAGACGTTTGAAATCTTTAGTAAAAGAATGACCATTTGAACTATCGGTGGCCATCTTGGATGACGTAATCATATGATTTAGACAAAAAATGTTCCAGAGTGATTGTCTCGTCAATACCTTCGATTTGATATATTACATGACTATGTTCGGTTAAAAATAAGATTTGAACCCTATTTGACCCCTCGGGCGACGCCCATTTTTGACCCACGGGCCACCATATGAACAAATCTGAAACAGCGCTAACTATCGATCATTCATGCCAAGTATTGTCGAAATCGGCCTGGCGGTTCGTGAGAAGAAGATTTTTTAAGAATTTGACCTACTTTTCCATGGCGGCCATCTTGGATTGTCGATGACCTCCATTTTAACAAATCTGAAATGGCATTACCCATATATCATCCCTGTGAAGTTTAACCAATATCGGCTCAGCAGTTCGGGAGAAGAAGATGATTGAAAATGTTCACGGACGGACGTACGGACGGACGGACGGACGACGGACACTTTGCCATAACAATAGCTCACATGAGCTTTGCTCAGGTGAGCTAAAAAAGAGATATAGTAGATAGAAAAACTTTAATCAAAAAAATTTAACCGGACACACGCACGTATGGATGTACGCCAAAGTGCCGACTATATCGCGCTTTCCGCAAGCGGGCGCGACAAAAACTTTAACCAAAAACGTTAACCAAAAATTTAAAAGTAATTAGACCTTGACATTGGGCACAGGGGCCGCACGGGAGCGGGGTATAATGAAAATATAGATGCTGATAAACACCCATGTGAAATTTCAAGGTAATGGGAAAAGCAGGTGCAGAGATATAGTACATTAAAAGACTTTAACCAAAAACTTTAACAAAAACTTCAAAGTAATTTTACCTTGACATTGGGCACAAGGGCCGCACGGATGGGGGTAGAATGAAAATATGGATGATGATAAACAGGCATGTGAAGGTTCAAGGGTAATGGGCAAAGTAGGTGCATAAATATAGTACATGAACAAACTTTAACCTAAAACTTCAAAGTAATTTGACCTTGACATTGGGCACAGGGGCCGCACGGGTGGGGATAGAATGAAAATATGGATGATGATAAACACCCATGTGAAGTTTCAAGGTAATGGGCAAAGCTGTTGCAGAGATATAGTATAACGAAAAACTTTAACAAAAAAAATTTAACCAAAAACTTTAACCAAAAACTTCAAAGTAATTTGACCTTGACATTGGGCACAGGGGCCACACGGGAGGGGGTAGAATGAAAATATAGATGATGAAAAACACCCATGTGAAGTTTCAAGGTAATGGGCAAAGCAGTTGCAGAGATATAGTATAACGAAAAACTTTAACCAAAAAACTTAACCAAAAACACGTACGTACGCCAGCCAAAGTGCCGACTATATCGCGCTTTCCGCAAGCGGGCGCGACAAAAATAATGTACTCTCGCTTTTAATGAATTTATGTAGTGAACAACCGCCATTGGCTGGTAGGAAATGTGCAATGTCCCTTAAAACTGTGAGTACCGACTGTGCCTCAGATACAACGGTAATATCCAATAATTCCAATTCATGGGCAGTAAATGACATATATGTGGCTGTGACTGGACAAATTGGGCTTTGGGTTTTGCAACCAATGTAGATCCAGACCGGCCTGCGCATCCGCAGTCTGATCAGGATCTACACTGCTCGCGGTTCCATCAATGAAACACCCGTCATGCTTCTAACAAGCAATATAGATCATTATCAGGCTACACAAGTGTGAAGAAGCTACACTGGTCACATATCCCATAAGCCACATTTTTCCAGTCACAGCCACATATTATCAATCAATCACACCATTTTATTTCATCACATTCCCCAAAGCATGCGCTACATTCAAGTACATGCCTTCAGAACCTGTCATAAGCAGGGCAGATAATTTGGTATGGCATAATTTGGCATTTTCGCTATACATGTACCAGTACGTTCTGAAATGATAATACTATACCACATTTAGAAAATAGTTGCCAGTATAGACGCTAGTGTAATTAATTTATATGAAACAATTTAGTAACCTTCTATCGTAAAACAGTTATAATACTGAAAAATATTGTACTGTAAAATTAGTTTCGGAATTATTAGTTTGTACTCGTCATATTATTTTTATAATATTAATTTGTTTTCAGTAAACTATATAAAATATGTCAGTGAGTCGCATTTAACTACTAAAGTGCAAATTAGATCAGATTCGCTATTCTGCAGACTGAGAGGAAGCCATGAGTGTAATAGTAACTATGGCTGCGAACGGTACGGTAGTACATTGCAAGAGTTACAGTTAGCAACTACATGTATGTATACTGCTTCAAGTTTAGTACCAATTTTGCTATGCTGATGTGTTATCCAGTATGCTGTTCATTTTTGTTTACACTGCGAGATGCGCAGAATTATCAGAAATAAACATGATGTTGCAAACACACAGAGGTGGCATCAGACATCACAATAAATTGATGTAATTTACGGACGTCCGAATGTTATGAGACTTGTAACATGCACAGACTTCTTTGAACTGCCTCGGCTTATATGCTGCTGGAATTTGGACTAAATAAGCATGATACTGACATTTAAACTTGTTTCGATTGTGTTTGAATAGTTCTTTGTCCTACTTCATAGATAGGTACAATGGTGTCGGCTAAATTTGCACACCTAAGGCTTTCCAAACAAATTGATATGTCATTAAAGGTACATTCCCACTCAGTAGGCACAAACTGTTACTTACATCAGAGACATCATCCTATACATTTTCTGGCAAAATAAACATTAATTCACCATTATTCCATGTATTGATTGGCATTATTGTAAATTTTATATTAGCCGTAAATTTACACACTGATATCAGGGGCGATAACCGTGTTTCCTTAAAATGTTAACGGACATTACTATTTATTCTCTGTATTTATTTTTTGATGTGCAATGATCATACTTTATAATCTGTCGAAAATATTATTTTTTCATGTGATGCATTTAATTAGTATATTAAAATAAGTAAAAAATATCATGCCTCATTTGCATATGAAAATAGCCTGATACCACTGCGCGTCACTATCAGTAAAATAAATATTACTAAATGATTATATCTGTATAGCAGGCACTTGTAATTTTTAGAACTGGTGTAATAGTGACACAATTATACAACTATTTAATTCCAATAAAGAACAGTTTGTGCCTACTGCGTGGGCATGTACCTTTAACATCCCCATATTCACTCAAAATTTCATGAATATTCAACGCAGTTCAATGATGTCTGTGCAGGTAAAATGTCATGACATTTTGACGTCAGTAAGTAACGTAAATTGTGTGATGTACGACATCACACGCGTGTTGGCAACGTCACATTTGTTTCTGCTAATGCTGCGCATCTGGTAAGGTGAAAAAACCAAAATAGCGAACAGCTTTCTGGATCAGCATAGCAAAATTGGCCTTAAACTTGAAGCAGAACTATCCAGTGACATCATGACAGGTTAGTTTCTTAGTTGAACAGTTAATTTAGTAGGATCTGAGGATTTTACACATTTTGACTATATTCGGAATAACTTTTTATCAAACAATCGGAATGACATAAAATTGTGGTACAGTGTAGCAATTACTCAGCTTGTTTTTAAATTCCGAAATCCACATATTTTATTATGATAATACACACTTTACTAGGTGAATAATCAATGTATGATTGATGATATCTTTGATTAATATTGTTGCCGTTGCTCTCAATAATGTCACATAGTGGGAGAAATATATTTTTTGTATGTGTAGTAGTACGGCCTTGGTATAATAATAAAACAGTTGTACTGCCTTGCGGTACAAGCCGGCTTTTATAGCGACGTGGTAAAATGTTCATCTCACTCAGGCGGCCTGAGTTCGACCCCAGCCGCCGACAAGATATTTTTCACTTTATAACACATTCCGCTTTTACTACATTAATTGCTACACTGCGGAACAATTTTATTCCGAATATAGACAAAATGTGTAAAATTCTCTGCTGATGGAATAGCTGTCTTATTTACTAAATTAACTGTTAAACGAAGGAACTAACCTGCCATGATGTAATCAGTATGTCAAGTCCGAGTCATGTTTTCACTGACTAGCCATGATGTCACTGGATAATTCTGCTTCATGTTTAATACCAATTTTGCTATGCTGATCCAGTATGCTGCACGTCATTTTGTTTACGCTACCAGATGCGCACCATTAGCCGAAACAAATGTGACGTTGCAAACACGCATGTGATGTCATGCATCACACAATTTACGTCACTTACTCAATACTGACGTCAGCACGTTATGACATTTTACTTGCAAACGTCTTTGAACTGCGTTGGATATTCAGGAAGGTTTGACTGAATATGGAGATGGTAATGCCATATAAATTTGTTTGGAAAGCCTTTGGTGCGCAGACACGATTGCACCATTGTATGCAAAGATCCCCAAGAAATCACCATTACAAAAGTTAATATATGCAAATGAGAGATAATACTCAATGAAATAGCATAAGAGCAAACATAATCAGGCCAACATACAGCGGTAAATGAATAAACTTATAATCCTTCCAAAAACAAGTCGAAAACACATCCGACATGATCTGTCCGAAATTAGGTTACTTTCTAACCATGACAGCAAAGATCCATATATCAGGCTGCGGAATATACTGGCCAAATTACCATAAATAAATGCAAGTGACAATTACCTCTGTGCAGCTTTGAAGCATCACCTGCCCAAAAACGGTGGAAATTTGCACTTTAAAAACTTTACAAATCATGCAAATGGCGGAAAGCCGAAGTGGTGTGACTAAATAGCGCAATGGTCCAATTTCGGCGCAAGTGATATGATGTTTAGGTGGGAAGTCCTAACAATGCTCGAATCAAAAATCATTTCATCTACTAAAAATGGCATTGTTGCTATACATGTACCGGTAAGGTTTTTTTCTTGTTTGCTGTGAAATTACTACAGCCCAGTCAGAAAGAAATTCCTATCATCTTCATACTAGGGAAATTAAGTTAAATACATTAATTAGTAACCATCCATTGCAACACATGTTTATAATACTGAACAATAACTAACACTAACAGTGTACGTATGCCCTGTGCTGGTCCACCTGGGTCACAATCTTGTGATAAGCCCGCATCATCAAATACGGCCGCTAACTATGTTAAAGTTCTACACTGTTCGTCATTTGTTTATTGAAACATTTGTTTATTGAAATGTGTGGCGGTTATACGGGCAGTTGCATCACAAAGATAGGGAATAAAGTCATAACTTTATTCAACATGTATTGGTGAATCAGAATTTGTTTGTTTCATGTAATTCCTATTTCTCTCAGTTGTTTGTTGAGCTTAACTCAATAACCGGCAAGGCAATCCATGCCAGGTTTCAATAAGACGCTTTGATATTCACAAATCCTACACTTGAAATGCGAACAATTAAATCTTATAATTAGAATGAACAAATCCTACACTTGAATGCGGACAAATCATGTACTTAGTATTAACAATAGACAGTTGACATCAATACGGCAAGGCAATCCCCGTCAGGTATCGATCAGAATCTTTGATATCCATTTAAATCCGACACTTGAAAGTCTACAAATTTGACTTGGCAACTAATCATACATGCATAATAATAATGGTGATGTATGTCAGCATGTCATGTTTTAATTATATCGACAATTATATTACACATGACTATCGGTATCTACATGTGTCAAAACAGGAAGTGTTAATTATAACCCTTAGCTTCAGCAGGTATAATAATATTCAGGGTCTTCAGTTAGTAACTCATGATCATTGTAGGAAATCGTCTTGCAGCACATGTAAATGTCCCCAATGCTCTGGTCTGAGCTTAACCCCAATGTTCTGTCTGTAACGCTGGACGACTTACGTTACAGACAGAACATTCGGGTTAGTCTGAGCTATGAAAATGTATTACAATTGTTTACCAATTCATTCTCATACTGTTTCTGTAAAAATAAGCCAAATATACATTTGCCTTATATTGTGCAATATTTTACTTTTATGCATGCTGTTAATCCCTTAATTACCTGTTGTTGCGTGACTTTGATTAGCCTGAGGCTGCTGTGTATTTTCCAATTCAGTGCACACGGGATTTGTTAGCGATACAGTGTTATCTGGTTGTGATTTGAAGAAATGGGGCTCAAGTACAATGCAACCAGTCAGGGACCTTGCATACCATTTATCCAGCCACAGCTACATAATTATTAGACCAATCTATGTTTACATGAACGTAACAGCAATTTGACAAAACAAAAACTTTCTTCTGGGAATCATTTTCTATTTATTTGAAATAGTAATGAAGTTAAATTGTGTTCATTAACATAATACTACCCATGTGAAAATTGAATATTAATATATATAATATTAATTATTTGTATCTGTCAAAGAACAAAATATTAGTCAAGTGAGATAGTGTATGTATTTTATTAACTAGGCCCCAATTTCGAGGGAAGTGGCGCAACTGACATGAACAAAATAATCTGGTGTTATGCAATAAATGAGCTTTATTTTAGGTATTTTCCAATTAATACATCATATCTAAACTACGTATTTATAAAAACCAACTATTTCAAAAAGATTGGTTTCGTAAAAAAATACCATTGAAAACCTATGTGTTTTCTTGATTTTACTGCATATATTTAAAATTATAATTTTGATCCATATCAGAAGTTTGACTGTCCACAAAAAAAAACAATTTCTCAAATCAGAGCTGCATTTCATGTCGGAAAATCACCATGAAACCAAACAATAAATTTCACACCCATCCCATATAGTTGCACTACTCTTAGTCTAGCTGTCTGTTTTTCTTAATTATATTTAGCTTCAGCCGATATTGCAATTGATATTGATGTTTTTGTCAAACTTTTCATAAGGATCAAAATTATAATTTTAAAGCATTACGTGTGTTTCATTGACTGAAAGGTGAACAGTGCCGGTCCTGATCCGACTGCATGAATGCGATGAATGATCTGGGACTACACTGATGTCCCCAGCCCACCAGCCTCATTTAGCCAGTCAAAGCCATAAATTACAATTACACATCTAATAATGTGATTAATTATTACATTGCCATTCTAAACATATTTTAGACGATGGAAGAAAGCATTTTTTATTAATTATAAACTCATATGTTATTATAACAGTTATTTATGGTATTTGCTGGCAATTCAGCCTCTGATCAGCATGTGTATACGTCATTAACATGCACTAACATCATGAACATGGATGGCATTTATCGCAATAAAATTCAAATACATGTATATTGTAATAAATGGCTGAATGCCTTTTACATGCATGCAAAATCAAGAAAACAAATTGGGTTTTGTTTTGGAATAATTTTTTTTACGAAAACATTTTCGAAAGAAATAGTTGGTTCTTATAAATACGTAGTTTAGATATGATGTATTAATGGAAAAATACATACAATAAAGCTCATTTATTGCATAACACCAGAACTAAGTATAACTAGATTATTTTTTCATGTCAATTTCGCCACTTCCCCCGAAATTGGGGCCTTGTTAAAGGTACATTCCCACTCAGAAGGCACACAATGTTCTTTATAGGAAGTAAATAAGTGTATAATTGTGTCACTATTCCACCAGTTCTAAAAATTACGAGTCAGTGCCCGCATTGCAGATATAATGATTTAATAATGTTTATTTTACTGATAGTGACGCGTGGTGGTATCAGGTTTTTTCATATGCAAATGAGGCATGATATGTTTTAATTATTTATACTAATTAAATGCGCCACCTGAACAAATAATATTTTCGACAGATTATACAGCCGGTTTTGATCATTGCATATCAAAAAATAAATACAGATAATAAATAGTAATGTCCATAGTAATGTCCGTAGACATTTTAAGGAAACACGGTTATCCCCCCTGATATCAGTGTGTAAATAATTGTCTGATATAACATGTATAATACTGCCAATCAATACGTGGAATAATGGTGAATGAATGTGTATTTTGCCAGAAAATGTCTCCGGTAATGTCTCTGATATAGAGTACATTCTGTGCCTACTGAGTGGGCACCCAGCTAACAATTTTCCGTTGTAGGAATGTTGTTACAACGTTTTATGAAAGTTGCAGTTACGTTGCCATGAAGCCGTTGGTACAACGTACTCCAGGAAAGTTTTCCTGTCGTAGATTTCACGTAGTGATTTTACGTTTTATGACGACATTCACAAGACGTTTTCACAATGATGTTGGTACAACGTACTTCAGGAAAGTTTTCCTGTCGTAGATTTCATGTAGTGATTTTACGTTTTATAACGACATTCACAAGACGTTTTCACAATGACGTTGGTAGAACGTACTTCAGGAAAGTTTTCCTGTCGTAGATTTCACGTAGTGATTTTACGTTTTATGACGACATTCACAAGACGTTGCCACAATGACGTTGGTACAACGTACTTCAGGAAAGTTTTCTGTCGTAGATATTTCACGTAGTGATTTTACGTTTTATGACGACATTCACAAGATGTTTTCACAATGACGTTGGTACAACGTACTCCAGGAAAGTTTTCCTGTCGTAGATTTCACGTAGTGATTTTACGTTTTATGACGACATTCACAAGACGTTTTCACAATGATGTTGGTACAACGTACTTCAGGAAAGTTTTCCTGTCGTAGATTTCACGTAGTGATTTTACGTTTTACAACGGACTTCACAAGACGTTTTCACAATGACGTTGGCAGAACGTACTTCATGAAAGTTTTCCTGTCGTAGATTTCACGTGGTGATTTTACGTTTTATGACGACATTCACAAGACGTTTTCACAATGACGTTGGTACAACGTACTTCAGGAAAGTTTTCCTGTCGTAGATTTCACGTAGTAATTTTACGTTTTATGACGACATTCACAAGACGTTTTCATAATGACGTTGGTACAACGTACTTCGTAGATTTCACGTAGTGATTTTACGTTTTATGACGACATTCACAAGACGTTTTCACAATGACGTCGGTACAACGTACTTCAGGAAAGTTTTCCTGTCGTAGATTTCACGTAGTGATTTTACGTTTCATGACGACATTCACAAGATGTTTTCACAATGACGTTGGTACAACGTACTTTAGGAAAGTTTTCCTGTCGTAGATTTCACGTAGTGATTATACGTTTTATGACGACATTCACAAGACGTTTTAGTAATGACGTTGTAACAACGTACTTCATGAAAGTTTTCCTGTCGTAGATTTCACGTGGTGATTTTACGTTTTATGACGACATTGACAAGGCGTTTTCACCATGACGTTGGTACAACGTACTTCAGGAAAGTTTTCCTGTCGTATATTTCACGTAGTGATTTTATGTTTTATGACGACATTCACAAGACGTTTTCACCATGACGTTGGTACAACGTACTTCAGGAAAGTTTTCCTGTCGTAGATTTCACGTAGTGATTTTACGTTTTATGACGACATTCACAAGACATTGCCACAATGACGTTGGTACAACGTACTTCATGAAAGTTTTCCTGTGGTAGATTTCACGTTGTGAATTTACGTTTTATGACGACATTCACAAGACGTTTTCATAATTACGTTGGTACAACGTACTCCAGGAAAGTGTTCCTGTCGTAGATTTCACGTAGTGATTTTACGTTTTATGACGACATTCACAAGATGTTTTCATCATGACGTTGTAACAACGTACTGCAGGAAAGTTTTCCTGTCGTAGATTTCACGTAGTAATTATACGTTTTATGACGACATTCACATTACGTTTTCATGATGATGTTGGTACAACGTACTTCAGGAAAGTTTTCCTATCGTAGAGTTCACGTAGTTATTTTACGTTTTAAGACGACATACCCCATCATATCGACGTTGGAACAACGTAATTAGGAACGAGTTCCTGTCGTTGATTTCACGTAGTGATTGTACGTTTTAATACAAAATTCACAAGACGTTGGCATACTGATGTTGGTACAACATAAATTGGTAAAGTTTTCCTCACGTAGATTTCACTTAGGGATTTTACGTTTTATGACAACATTCAGAAAACGTTGGCATAATGACATTGATACAACGTAGGGAATGTACGTTGTGCAACAACATTCCTGAAGCGTTGGCATAATAACGTTGGTACAACATATTTTAAGAAAGTTTTCCTGTCGTAGATTTCACGTCGTGATTTTACGTTGTATCATTGTCATAATTTTAACGTTGGTGCAGCGTTATCCAGAAACGTGTTCTTGGCTAGATTTGACGTAGTGATGTTACATTGTATGAAAACATTCATTGACATAAAATTTCACGTAGTGATTTTTATGTCACATATGTTCAAAGTTTCCTTGAAGTACAGATCACAACGTAAAATAACACACTGCATGTCAAGAACATGTTCATAAACAACGTCATTACGACCACGTTTTTCATACAATGTAAAAATAGTGCTACATGAACTCTACAATGAGAGAACGTTGCTGGAATGTAAAAACATTAACTTAGCCACATTTGGTGATTTGTTTTATTTAAATCGGCATGACACAACTATGGAAGCGTCCTGGTGCCAATGAAGTATTGTATCTCCTAATTGGATAGCAACTCCTAATTAGGACCTATTATCTCATAATTAGGACTTAGTATCTCCTAATTATGAGTTAGTATCTCCTAATTATGACTTACGATCTCCTAATTAGGAATTACTATATGTGTCAATGCTAAAAAAATCTCCTTAGTGTCTCCTAATTAGAGATAATAACTCCCAATTATGACTTAGTATCTCCTAATCAGGAGTTACTATCTACTAATTAGGAGTTAGTATCTCAATTAGGAGATACATGTAGTATCTCCTAATTAGGAGTTACTATATATAGCATTGGCATCAGGATGCTTCTATACACAACAGCAGCATTTGGAGTAAAACGGTATTTCTTTCATCAGCAATAGAATAGAACATTACTATCTCGGTTGAACAGAAATACAGTTACAACAAAATATTGATTGTGAAAATCTTGTCAACAGCTATTGTCAGTTTAGGTCGGGTTAACGGGGTCGAATCCCATGAAGTGATGGAACTTTAGGCAGAGCTGGCAGAAGTTGTCTACGTAGTGCCGTAGTCTTGTCCTTTTTTGGTTATTGGTCAATCTCGTACATTTCATCGTCTCCTGTAAAATACAGACATGTACAGCCAAATGAAACACCATCTATGTTCTGGTCTACCAATACCAGCCAATATGTTACGGCTAATACATAACATAAAATAAGAGCGCCGTAGGTCATAATATACGCTCGTCGAGGCATAGCCAGTAAACGAGGGGAGATAACACGCTGGAAAAAAATAAGAAACTCAATAGGGTTCTTTTTCTTGCCATAATAAACAAGTATAAATTGTGATCACGAGGAAAAAGATACAGACGCGAAAATTAAAAATAGCCATTATAAGCGCGGAAATAGCTCATTATTTTGTTTGGAAAATCGATCAATTCCCTCTTGCATATGTATACCGAAGCATAACTTGCGTTATTGCATGGAAAATGACATAGAAGGCGAACGTAAAAAATAGCCACCAAGGGGACATAAATAATTAGATAGTTTTTGAAATGTGATTCTTCGTATTGCCGTGATAAACATGTATGCTGAATTTGGTGGTTCAGATGTGTCCAGTAGAACTTGAGTTATTGCGTGGAAAATGTTACATAATGCGAAAATTAAAAAAACTGTCCACCAAGGGGAGATAAGTCATCTGCAACTTTTAACAATCAATAGGGGTCTTTGTCTTGCCGTGATAAACATATATGCCTAAGTTGGTCACGGTCCGTCGAGTAGCACTCTAGTTATTTCGTGGACAAGCTGTGTCCATGGCCCGCCGGCCCGCCCGTACATGGTGAATACAAATACGTCCTCTATTTTTGTTTCGAACGGGCGTATACACAGATGATAGTACATGTATTGCATTAATAATATAATTCCATTATTTATTATACAATGTATTTGCAACTCAGCTTTGAATTGATTTTATGTTTATAGCAAAACATAAAATACAAATGTACATGTGGGAATATTGTATTTTTGGTTCGTTGTGCATTTCGATACTGTTACATGTACGGAATTATTTTATCCCGAAAATACTACATTTGGCCGAGAGAAAATATGTATTTGCAGAACAGACGCAACACATTAAAACACAATTGACAATTAGATTGAGTGCTGAAGATGACAGCTGCTCCAATCGGACAAAGGGTTAAATTGTATTTGCAAAACAAAAGAAATAAATGCAAATGATAAAAACGTGAAAGTCCTCAGTGACCTTGACCTTGGGGAATCAAATATGAACACCCAGGGTAGTGAACCATCAATGCCAGCAGGCATGGATGAAGTTTGATGGTCCTGAGCCCAAAGAAAGCGGGAACTTTAAAGAATGTATAAACATATTGGCGAATAGGTGAATACGTCTACCTCACGCATGTGTGGGCGACACAAAAATCCCGTTTAAAAACTATGCAACTATTATATTGTGATAGTGGAGGAACTGTAATAATACTATGGTGGCTCGTTAGGGACATTTCGTCTCTTCGTGGTGACGGAACGAAGATTAGCGAAGAGAAGAAACGAGGTTTAATAATTAAACTTCGTCTTTCGGTAAGCTAATGATCGTCTCTTCGCCCCGAAGGGACGAAAATGATCGCCCTATAAGGTCGATTAAATTTGCGCCGCGTAAATTTGCGCCTCTCGAATTAACACCCCTTAATCTTCGTTTCATCGTTTCGTCGCGACGCTGTTTAACGCCTGCAGGACGCGAATTATCGTTCCTTCGTCACGAAGGAACTAGTCAAGAGACGAAATTTAGTGTCCTTAATCTTCGTTTCCCTTTCCTCGTTTCTTCGCCACGAGCAAACGATAATTTTCGTCCCAAACGATAATTATCGTCTCTTCGTCCCTTCACCCTCGAAAGGAGAAGAGATGAATATTAGCGCGTTCCGGTCGCACGTGCGCAGGTCTGTACTAACAAGCAGACTGCCATTTTATAATTAATTAATAATATATCCGTGTTGTTTCTCTGGTTTTATTTATGTATGACGTTTTAAATATGTACTGTGTATGTAAGATTATACGAATTGAAATTTGGCTATCAAAGTGCATGTGGATTAAATTAATTCTATTAGTTTCTACTTTCGGGTTTACCAGGGATGTAAATTTTGGACAGAGACTTGCTACGGGCCAATCAAATGTTAGGGAATTGTGTAAATATTTTTGTGCTGGAATTATTCCAGAAATTCAGGCTTCGACAAATTTTTATTTTCCGACTCGTCCCACTGGACGAGAGAACCTAAAAATCTACTCGTCCAGACTGGACTTCTACTCGTCCAAACTTTTAGTCAAATAACAAAACATACATATTTCAGATATTTTCAAGTTTTAGATATAATTCGCCAGATACCCGTGATACCCGTGATTTCGCCTTTTCGAGTTGTAATGTTCATTGGATCTATCAATATCTCCGCCGCCATGCAAAAACGGGCGTATGTCTGACATATTGTTTTGTTTTGTTTGTAAACACAGAGCAGACGACAGTTAAACAAGATACTGAGTCACGGTGACTGTTTGTAGAATGCACGTATTAAATTCAGTAGTCGCAGCCATGAATGGGAATAAGTCGGACACAGTCTACATTGTATATGTGTATCTTGGCAACTCAGAAAGGCGAGTGTAGTAGGTAGTCTCCCTTTACCACGCTCGGTAATCAGTTCAATATTTTATTGGAATTTAGTATTTCGCTTCGCAAAAAATCGCATTTGCATTTTCTCAGTGGTGATCTTCAAATTTCCACTCGCCCGACTGGACGAGCGGCTTTCAATTTTCACTCGCCCAGACTGAAAAGTTACTCGTAAATACGAGCGGACGAGTGGATTTGTCGAGGCCTGAGAATACTTGAATATTGTCCTGGAAACCAAGCAACTTGATTGGCTGAGCCTGAGCTGTGCTACAGCCCAGGCTCAGACAATCGAGTTGCTTCATTGCGAGTTGGCATTGCCAATAGATGTTCAGAAACGTTGATAACCTGGACAAGAATAACGCAGTCTGTTGTGTAGTATTTTACTTCTAATAAAATCCGTGTATGTAGTTATCGTTGCACAAAAATGAAATATCCTCAATAGGAGAACAATGCGGGATCGTAGCTAGTTATTTCCCAATATTTCACAATATTCATATTTTTTTTGCGACGACTATGCCATATATGTTTGTCTCGTGATGTCAAATGTCCATATTTCACGATATTCATATTGTTTGGCGACCACTATGCCATATATGCGTTATCTCGTGGTGTCAAATGTCAATATGTCACGGTTATCATATGTATTTGCGACGACTATGCCACATATGTTCATCTCGATTGTGAAATTTCCATATTTCACGATATTCATAATTTTGTTTGCGACGACTATGCCATATACGTGTGTCTCGTAGTGTTAAATATCCATATTTCACGATATTCATATTTTTCGCGACGACCGTGCCATATACGTTTTATCTCGTGGTGTCAAATATCCATATTTCACGATATTCATATATTTTTGCGACGACTATGCCATATATGTTTGTCTCGTGGTGTCAAATGTCCATATTTCACTATATGACATACATGTATGTTCATCTCTATAAACATACCGTCCGCCTCTTTCTCCTAATAAGCTGTGGGAGCAAATAAATTGAGGATATTCATATTGTTTTTTTGCTGTGGATACTACATATATAGTACAGTGCAATCAGTGTGTCCGATAGATATATTCCACTGTAGATCAGACATATACCTACTCCAAGACATGTTTTTCTGCTTCGCCATCACGAACAAACACTGCTGACACCCTTTAAAATTGCCCACATGTGGGTGCAAAAGATATCTAGAGATGTTCCACTGTAAATGTCAGATGCGCCGGAACAGGTCCGGCAGGTCCGGCGACTGCCGGATCAATATGTTTAACATATTTGTAATTCATGTATAAAAAACGGAATCTAAATAATTTTCTGCACATTTTCTCATTTCTCATCAAAAGAGCATGTTGTTACCACTCAGTTGAACCGTCTCGGCGAGACGGTTCAACTGTGTGGTAACAACATACACTTTGGGTGGATACCGGGTACACCCAGTAGATTCGCCGGATCAATCTTATGATGCTTCCGGCGCCCCTGTATGTTCATCGAGTGGTGTGAAATGTCCTTATTTCATGGGTGCCGTTATATGTACATGCATGTCGTAGTCGTTGCAACAGTATGAATACATGAATTATATTTAGTGTATCCCCACCAACCAAATTAGTCAGTTGTTCAGCCTCTATACGATAACAACCGCGTATTGACATTTGCAGCCTACGTCAGATTTTGACAGGTGCGCATATGAATATCGATATCGGAAGTACTAATTGTTCAACGGAATTTTAGTTCATCAATTAGAATACATGTAGCTCTGTAAAAATAGTAATAAGGAAAATTGAAATAAATATTTTTGTTTGGGGTAGGTGGGGTAGGTGACAGCTTCTTTTCAAATAGGCTGGGTGACACACTGTAGTTACATATTAAAGTCTAGTGTCACAGCTATGCCAGGAAACATGTATTTATCACGTCAACACAGAGCGTATGTGCCGTGAAACACGGTGCCGTGAAACATTTTTGATATCCAGTCAACACAATTTTTTGCATTTTACAGCCATTTGAAGGTGTTGACGGGATAAATAGAATAGTAGGTTAGTGCCGTGAATGGGAAACAATATCTGGCGCGGCACGGAAACGGGATGTGCTCGGCAGAGCCTCGCCCATCCCGTTTCCTGAGCCTTGCCAGATATGTTTTCCCATTCACGGTACTAACCTACTATTCTCTATATACAGGAATGACCTTTTATACAGTCGACTATTTACCAGTCACTCATGACATGTGGTACCAAGCACGTACTGGTGACAAAGTCATTACTTATTTCCAATTAACGATAAATACGAATTCATAGACATTAGTCGTTTGAATCTACACGAAATGCCCCAAGTCAATGTTAATATTACATGGTATTGGCGATCGACTCCGACAACAGTAATGCAATATGTCATATACATGAACGGTGCACTTTCAAATGAAAAGGGCTTAAAAGTGACTGTGACTTTAGAAATGTGGCTTATGGGTTTCGCGACCTGTGTATATCCAAATCAGCATGCGCATCTGCGCAGTCTGATCGGGATTTGCACTGTTCGCAATTACATCAACGAAACAGGCGTGCTTCGCAATATAGATCGTTGTCATGCTACATGAGTGTGCTATTTGATCAGGAGCTACACCGTTTACAAATTCCATATGCTCCATTTCTCCATTCTTTCCCTCATTTTAACAATTAGTTCCCTCGAATTAACAATTCGTTCCCACGATATAACAATTCGTTCCTTCGAATTAACAATTCGTGCCCTCAATTTAACAATTAACTCCCTCGAATTAACAATGGGAACGAATTGTTAAATTGAGGAAACGAAATGTTAAATTGAGGGAACGAATTGTTGATTCGTGGGAACGAATTGTTCATTGGTGGGAAGGATTTGTTAATGTGAGCGAACGAATTGTTATTTCGTGAGAACGAATTAATAAAACAAATACTTCTACGTCTCCTGCGGGGCTCCATAGGAGCAGTGTTTTGCTACACAACCGATAAAACGGGAAGACCAATGGACATCTAGTAGACTTAATATAATATCCCGACCGGACGGGGTAACATGTATGTTATCCCAGTATCTACTTACTTTTCTCTGCTTCTTCTTTCTGCATATCTGCAGCATATGGAACTACGAGCAGACCACTGATAAATTTAGTATAATATAATGATAATGAATGGCCTTTTTTTGGATGGAAGTTTATCGGGGTATTTTAAACGTTGGTAAAAGTCGCGGGAATACTCGACGAAGGCCGGAAGGCCCCTCGGTCCAGTATTCCCGCGACTGTTTTCCAAGTTTATAATCCCCGATTAAATTCCACAAAAAAGGCCCATTCCATTCCTTATAATTCCATCAGTTTTGCGAAATAAATTCATCAATGAAAATGTTGTTTATTTTACCGTTTTTCTTTAAGAAACTTATTTTTAACTGCGCTGACCGGTTACGGGTAAAGTAGTTCGGCATGGAGTTTACTGGGATATAAATTTTTGGACGGAGACTTGCAAACGGACCAATCAAATGTTTAGGGAATTGTGTAAATAATTTTTTTGTGCTGGAATTATTTGTTTAGTATTAATTTTTTTCTTGTTGTTTTTGCATGTATTAAAAGGTACAGGCCCACTCAGTAGACACAACATGTTTCATTCATTGATTGGAATTAAAATAAATGTATCAATTTTGTGTCACTAATGTTCCACCATGTTCTAAAAATTACTAAGTTGCCCGCTGTACAGATAAATAACATATAGTAATATGGTATTTTACTGATAATGAATCGCGGGTTTATTTCAGGCTATTTTCAATAATTGCAATGAGGCATTGACATTTTTTTTAATTAAGTTTATCATAATTACAATGCGGACACCTGAAAAAAAAAATTCTACAGATTATAAAAGTATTGAATCATTGCACATCAAAAAAATTAAATACAAAAAAGAGGAAGAAAAAATTTGTAAAATGCCCGTTTTACATTTTAATGAAACTCGGTTAATCGCCCCTCTAATCAGTGTTGAAATTTAACGTCTGATATAAAATGTATAATACTGTCAATCTAATAGCCCCCCCCCCCCCCCCCCCCCCCCCCCCCCCCCCCCCCCCCCCCCCCCCCCCCCCCCCCCCACCCCCGCCCCCCCCCCCCCTTGGGGTAATGGTTGATTGGAATGTTTAATTTGGCCAGGGAAATGTCTCAGAATGATGTCCTTATGATAAAAATAAAGGAACAAGGTTTTTTGTGTGCCTACAGAGTTGGCGTGTACCTTCAATCAATGTAGTTCAGCCTGGGAAAAAACTATTCACTATTTCAGTCAACTAACTGTCTGTTTCACGAAAGCTGCCCTAAAATTTTAACGGCTATTAGAGAACAAATTCAAAAACAATATTTTTTTCGATAATAATTAAATTAAATTAAAGGAAAATTAAAATTTAAGAATGGGCCTTCTTTTATTATTTTCGTGAAATTTGGTCAAATAATGGGTTTTTAGTTACGAAACTCATTGATTTCTCTTTACGGGAATTTAACATGGGGGAAAAAGTGGTAAGGAAGTTGTGGGAGGAGTCAACAAATGCAAAACATTTGGAAAATTGACTCCGATAAACCTGACTAGATAGCCTTGGATATTAATCTAATTCTAAGAAACAAAATCAAAAGTTTATTAAATTTTAAAAATCGTCCCAGTATTTCTAAAATTCTAAAAAATTTTCCCCTTGGTAAATCCACCCATAGACAATCTTCAACGGAGTGAAGATGTCTATGGGGATTAACATGGGGAAATTTTTTGACAAATAATTTTGACCAAATCTTTCACGAAATTAAAAAGAAGGGCTCATTCTTAATTTTAATTTTTCCATGTTTGATTTAATATTAATCAACAAAAGAAAATCTTTGTTTTTGAATTGTCCTATATAGCCGGCCGTAAAATTTAGGCTGCTTTCGTGTAAACAGACAGTAGATTCTTAAAAACGGTGCTAGAAAAATCATACACAACCAATGTGACAGTGAATGTTGGGCTACATGTAAAATTTGCGCCTTAGACCACGCTTATCCTTGCCATGGCAGAACAAACATATTGCCAGTATTGGTTCGGACTAGTGTCACTAACCTAGGACAATAGTGTTTTTTAGGCTTACGTTTTACACTTTTATTAATATTTAAGTATAAGTGGTGGGGAACCCAATTTATTAATTCCTTCAAAGTGTTCGGGGTGGTGGCGGGGGTTGAGGGTGCGGCGAGAGGTGTGTTCATCGCGGTATATGTCGAAAATAGTTATATTTATTGAAAAAGGAAAGAAAAAAAAAAAAAAAACCAATAAGAGAAGAATCCGATTTTATTGGAAAATATCTTAAGTAAATAAATTCTAAGAATTCAATGAGTAATACAATAAATAATAAAAAATAAATAAATACGAATAAGAAAACAATTTATGTCGAATTAATATGGTATTACATTAATGCTCAGCGACTGATTTCATGAGCAAACAAGGCTTAGCCAATCAGCAAACACGTTTCAAAATCCCATCATCTAGATTCCCAATCGAAAATTATGATGTACATGATGATGAATCATCTGGGGTTTTGGAATTTGCATGGTGCACAGAGGGCATTTGGAATTACAGATCAATGAGCAAAAAATAACGGATTCAATGAGTAAAACCTTCTGGTCCCAGTGTTTGTTATCTGTGGAGGGTGGTGGATTATTTTTCACCTCTGTTGTTTTGTTTGTTGTTGTCACCGCTTCCCGTTGTTGTTTAGTGGCATTGGCGTCGATTTCCTTAGGCTACAATTGAGAAAGTAGTGAACTGCTTGCGTTCCATTGTGCTATATTACGTGATATAATAACAAATGTTTATGGTTCCACCCTACTTTCTAAAGCCAATCGCTGGGCAGCAATTGTTGACTCCAACTATTTTCCACCATATTGCAACCGTTAACCCAAACCCCCCAAACACGCTGTATATTTACCAGATTATTTAAATGATTAACTGTTCGACAGAAAATTGGTAAATTACAATTACTTGGAAGTGGGACAATGCAGTGTACACTTTGGCTGAACTATAAGTATTACCCCTTAATTTATTGTTCACATTTTGGATTTTTCAGAAAAACTAAATACTTGCGGGGTTCGATAGTTAGCTCCGTCGCAAATTTTACCAACCCTTTGAACTCGAAAGCCCGCTATAAGCGGTTTAAATGCAAAAAGTGCAGATCCAGATTGGAGCCGGCTCGTTAACGAGGCCTTCCCTCATCAGGATTCGAAACTTTTTGCAAGTAAATTTCATATTTTCTGTAGAACAAGAAACATTGAAACCTAAATAGCGACGATAGATAGCATATACACCTCCCATGTACCAAGGTGGTTATGAATCCCGTGGGTTAAAAACAAAGAACGAACAAGGTACTGAAACTTCCGAAAGCCCTCCGACGTGGATTTTGATGTAAATATGGAGCAATCAAAAACGTTGACCATTGTTAAATGCTACATTTTGAGGTTCTCGGGTAACTGTTTGGCCCAAACTTACTTTACTTCCGTGTCCCTAACGGTACAACACAAATCGATTCGTCGCAAAAAGAAAAACGAATAAGTTATGACGACGACCTTCACGGGACCTCCAAATGCAGCCCATGAATGAAGCGCGTTTGCATGCGCCCATATTTCATTCAAATAATTTCTTACTTTGGAGGGGCGGGCGGCCTTTAAAACAAAAATTTCAGCCAATTGTTGTTGGTGTTATAACCAACCCGTGATCCATGGCACATTGTGAGTACTGTAAAATACTAAATTTGAAGTTTTTTTTTACTTACTTGACACAGCAGATAAATCTGAAACAGGCAATAAAAAAACAGTAAAAAGCGTGTCAAAACATTGAAAACTAAAACAGAAAAAATGAATGGATATCTTATGGTAAAGATACCATCATTTTTTCTTTTTTGAATTTGATGTTTTGACCCTGGTAAAATGGAATTGGAGAGATCCGTATATTTTCGAATGGCGTCTTAGTGCCAATGTATTGTATCAAGGGAATCAAAAGCACTGAATACGAATTAGCGGAGTACATTGCATTGATAGTACATTATTAGTAACCCAAGCGATAGACTCAAGTTTTTGCCGACATTGTGTTATTTCGTTATTAAAAGACAATACGTGTAAGCGGAACATCGGAACTTCAGAAAAAAATGCGCAAAGTTCATAATAATTTATTTGAACCATTTCGCAAACTTTCAAGATCGTTATACATCGGAGGACCAAATTATTTAGCAGCTTTTATGCTTCGTATATTTAAACATTTCGAAGTATGGTTCAACGTTGAAACTTTAAACCAAACCAAACAGGTTTCAACTGGCCGGGCCTGTAGCCGATTTCACCAACATTGCTAACGCCATTACTTTATTTAGCTAGCGTTAATAAAACTTTGAGGGAGTAATCATTTATTTTTCCCTAAATGCATTATTTCATATTAGAAACTATAACGAACTTGCATAAATATTTTGATGATTTAAAAGTATGCAGATTTATTTGATAAACATGTACTGAATTTTATTAACATTATCACAGCCAAACATTCAGTCATAATAATTTGGTTACAGAAAATATTTAAATTTCATAAAATAAAAAATTAATAAATCTATCCTTAAATAAAATTTGGAAATTTCTCCCTCAAAGATGAAACGTATCAACGATTAAGTAGACTTTGCAACTTTGTTAAATCGGCTAATGAGCATAGACCAGTCCACGATCCAAACATAATAGCTACATTTTAAAGGTATGATAAATTCTAACATATGTCCAGAATGCTAATAGAGAATAGTTAGGTTAGTACCTGAGGAAATGTGGGCAACAAAATATGGTTGGCGAATGGCTTAGAAAACGGGATGGGCGATGGCTCTGCCGAGCACATCCCGTTTCCGCATTGCCGCCTAGCCACTCCCTTCGCACCCTACGCGCTTAACTATTTTCCCCAACCCGCATACAACAACCTATAGCAGATAGTAATTGGCTCTTAATTTAAAATTGCTATAAAAAAATAACTTCCCAGTAGACCACCTGCCACCGACATATTCATAAACGCAGTAGATTAGGTCGTAATTAATCAGAATTTCATCAAAAAATGTTTCATCCATACGCACAGTGTTGATGGGACGGGAAAAAAAAATATATTCACATACCGCCAAAACCACTTACCACCGAAGCAACACCAGGAAAAATTTTAACAAACATAAAACATTGGTTATAAAATTTGTTTCCTTAGGCAATTGATAAAACAAAACTTGTTACTGACACAAACGATTGGTCCCGACGGCCTCTGTAAACATAATGTTGATGCTGGTCGGCCTGGTATATATAATCGGATGCCAATGGAGTAAACTGGGGGCGTTATATGGGTTTTGCGGACCAGTGTAGATTCCAGATCAAGCCTGTGCATCCAGCACAGCTTGATCAGGTATCTACACTTTTATTCGCCAATTCCAAATCAATGAATCATCCGTCATGCTTCTAACAAGGGCAATATATATCATTTGCAGGCTACCAGGAGTGTACTATATTTTGATTAAGGAGCTTCCACCCTGGTCACAAAATTCCCCATGAAGCCGCATTTCTTTCCACCAGCCAAAGCCACATAAATATGGCCTTTTGCAAGTACGCAGAC